>CM075979.1:81386939-81581893 GCA_038087875.1 Malacoraja senta
TCAAAGATCTTTTGAGTTAATGGCAGCTGTATGAAACACGACTAGACTGCATTTGACATGCCACACGTAGACCATTTGCAGCAAGAAGCATACCTTTTGAAACACTTTGCCTGAACTTATCATGCCAGGTTTAACAACCAAATAAAGGTTTCCATTCGTTTCAGGATCATGAATTACATTGCATTGAATGGTTTACAGTAACATCTTTCAAAGTTCTCATGTAATATCAAGGAATCGCAGATGCTGGATTATAACAATGAAATGCTGGAATAACAGCGGGTCAGGCAGCATCTCTGGGGGAAAGGAATAGGTGACGCTTCGGGTCGAGACCTTGAAGAAGGGTCCTGACCCAAAACGTTACATATCGACATTCTCCAGAGATGCTGCCTGACCCGCTGAGTTACTCCATCGTTTTGTGTCTCTCTTTGGTATAAACCAGCATCTTCTTCAGAGACTTGGCCCGAAACGTCACCTATCCACGTTCTCCAGCAACGCTGCCAGATCCATTGAGTCATTTTGTATCTTTCGTTTTATTTCAGTTTGTTTTAGTTAATGGCAGATGAATGAAACAAATCTGCTCTGCATTGTAAATTAGAATCTCTTCCACCCTACTCCTCTCGTTCACAGCTCCTCTCTCCTCCCCTCTCCACCTTCCATCTCCTCCTCTCCCTTCCCCTCTCCCCCTTATCCCCTCCAGACTCATTCTCCCCTCTGGCCCTCCTCTCCCTTACCTCGCCCCACTTTCCTTCTCCTCTCCTTATCCCCTGCTCCCCTCTCCTCCTCCCTCCCAATTCCTCCTGAACCCCTCCCTCCCCCCCTCCAAACAACTCTTCCAAGCATCTTTTCCCCAGCCCTCCCCTCCTCCCACCACCGCTACCAATCCCCCACCGCCCTTCCTCTCCCCGTCTTTTTTCTCCTGCCTGAATCTCAATCTGAAGCAAAGATACTAGAGGAGCTCCTCTAGTATCTTTGGTCTGAAGGGTCTCGACCCGAAACGTCACCTATTCCTTTTCTCGAGACCCGCTGAGTTACTGCAGCATTCTGTGTCTATCTCCAGTGTCAGCCAGCATCTGCAGTTCACCCTTTTCTCCTAATCCCCTTCCCAACTCCCCCTTTCATTCTCCACCCCCCCCCCCTCCCTGCTATGTATGTGGTCCGAGTAGTGTCGACGAGTCCTGATTGAGAAGGCTATTGTTATATAAGCAAAAATGCTAAAGAAACTAGAACCGTCCCCCTCCAGTTAGGGGCTTCATCATCTGATGTGCCTTGCAAACAAATCGAGAACGCCGGCGAGTCCTATCGAACACGCAATAAAAAATAATGTATTAAAACAAATTAAAGAAAAAAAATTATTCTGTAGACAAAAGTGCTGGAGAAACTCAGCGGATGCAGCAGCATCTACCGAATCCGGCCCGAAACGTTGCCTATTTCCTTCGCTCCATAGATGCTGCTGCACCCGCTGAGTTTCTCCAGCACTTTTGTCTACCTTCGATTTTCCAGCATCTGCAGTTCCTTCTTAAACTAAAAGTTTCTTCTTCTTATCGAAGTCAGGATGACGCGCAGCAGAGCCCTCTGGCTTATCATGTTCTCACATCAAATAATGCTCCTCCAGAACTTATCCAAGGCAGCTTTTTACGTGTCATAATCGGTCGCTCTAACGTCCAAGTAAACGGACGTTGACAACTGCCAGTCGCCTTCGATCCAACACCTCGATAAAAGGAAACCTTCCCCAGATAGGACCTAACATTTAGTCCATCGCCCTGAATGGGTTGTCATTTGGCAATGCCCGGACGCCAACTGCTCTCAACTCGAGGGGGACCCTCCACTATCATCCTCATCCCACCTTCACCTCCTCCCCGCCGCTCCTCCTGCATTCCCCTCAAACCGACACACACCTCCCCCCCTCCCATCCCCTCTCCCACACCACTCCCTACCGTCACCCTTTTCCTCGACTTCACCCTCCTGCCCTACCCCCAGCTCCTCCCCCCTCTCCTCTCGACTGCTCTCTCCTCCTCCCCCCTCAACCCTGTCCTCTCCCCTCCTCAACTCTCTGCTGCTCCACCCCCATATCCTCATCCTCCTATCTACCACCCCTCCCCCCACCTCCCTCAAACCACCGCTCACCTCTCCCCCTCCTACACCGTTTCCTACCGCCTCCCTCCTCCTCCACGTCGGCTCATGCACTCTCCTGCCCTACCCTCATCTCCTACCCCCTCTCCCATCTACTGCTCGCCCCTCACCTCCTCCCTCCTCACTCAACTCTGTTCTCTCCCCCCAACCCCCACTGCTTTTACCTCCCCTCCCCTCTCCTCCTCCCTTGCCTTCTCCCTCCTCAACCCTCTCCGCATGTCCCCTCAACCCCCACCTGCTCGCCATTCACCTCCTCCCTCCTACCCCTTCACCTCATCCCTCCTCAATCATGTCCCCGCCCAACCCACTCCTGTTCGCCCCTTACCTCCTCCCTCCTCCCCCCTCAAGTCCCCTCAACCCCCAACTGCTCTCCCGTCACCTCACCTCCCCTCTTCCCTCATCTCCTCGTCCCTCAACCAGGCTCCCCCCTCCCCTGAACCTTCTTCTGTTCCATCCTCACCTATCCCCTCTCTCCTTTCTGCCTCCCCTCTCAACCCTGTCCTCCTCTCCCCTCAGCCTGCTACTGCTCCCCCCTACTCACCTCCCCCTATCATCCCTCCTGCACTCCCCAAGAATCAGAACTCACCTCTCCCCCTCCCACTTCACCTCCTACCGCCTTCCTCCTCCTCGCCCTCCACTCCTTCACTCTCCCGCCCTACCCTTACCTCCTCCCCGCTCTTCAATCTACTGCTCGCCCCTCAGCTCCTGTCTCCTCTTCCCTCTTCTACTCCCCCCTCAACCCTCTTCTTTCACCCCAACCCTCCACTGCTCTCCCCCCACCTCCCCTCTCCACTTCCCTCTCCTCCTCCCTCAACCCTGTGGATGCCCTCCCTCAAACCTCTGCTGCACCCCCCACACCTCCTATCCCCCCTTCTCCTCCTCGCTACCACTCCTCCCCCATCGCCCGAAAACCACACCTCACCTCTCCCCCTCCCACTGCCTCCCTCCTCCTCGCCCTCCACTCCTTCACTCTCCCGCCCTACCCTTGTCTTCTCCCCCCTCTCCCCTCTACTGCTCTCCCCCCACCTCCCTTCTCCTCTCCCCTGTCCTCTTTCCCCCTCAACCCTTTCCACCATCCTATACCTAATGCACTCCTCCCATCACCTCTATTCTCTTCCCTCTCCTCTCCCCTCAAGCCTGCCCTCCTCACCCATCAACCCTGGACTACTCCCATCCCCTCACCTCCCTACCACGCCTCGCCGATCCCCCCCAAACCACCACCCAACTCTCCCCCTCTCACACCACCCCCTCCTGCCTCCCTCCCTCTTGACTCCTTCACTCTCTCCCCCTACTCTCATCTCATCCCCTCTCTTCCCTCTATGTATCTCCCCTCATCTCTTCCCAACCCTCCTTCTCCCTATTCCTCCTCCCCTATTTCCCTCAAACCGACGGCCACCTCTCGCCCTCCCACACCACCTCCTACCAACTCCCTTCGCCTCCCTCTCGAACCCTTCACTCCCCTGCCCTACCCTCCCTCGGCCCTCTCCCCCTACTAATCTCCCATCATCCCCTCTCTCCTCCCCCCCTCTCACCTTAACCCCACCCCCCTCCCCCATCAACCCCAAATGTCCCCCTCCTCACCTCCTCACTCATCCCTCTCCTCCTCGCCCTACCTCAACCCCCCTCTCTTCTCCCCTCAATACACGACCGGTCTCCCCTCACCTCCTCTCTCCTCCGACTCCTCAACTCTGTCCTCCTCACCACTCCACCCGCTATTGTTCTCCCCTCTCCTCTCGCCTCCTTCCCCCTCTCCTCCTCCCTTCTTAACCCTGTGCTACCACCCTTCCCCTATCTCCCTGCTCCTTCCCCTCCTGACCACTTCCCTCACCTGCCCCACTCATCCACCGCCACCAGTTTTCCTCCTCCTTCTATCCTCTGCCCCCTCTATCCTTATCTCCTGCCCTCTTCCCGCTACTGCTATTCGCTCTCCTCCTCCTCCTCTCCCATTCCACTTCACCCTAACATCATCTCTTCCCCTTTCCTCCTCCCCACCTGCCCCACTCATCCACCGCCACCAGTTTTCCTCCTCTCTGCCATCTACTCATCCCCTCTCCTCTCCCTCCCCTTCTCCCCTCCACACCCAACTAATCCTTTTCCTTCTCTTCCTCTCCCCATCTCCTCCTCTCTCTCCTATCCTTCACTCTCTTCCTCCCTCTAGTATTTGTTCCTCACCCCTCACCCCTCACCCCTTCCTCATTCCCCCCTCAAGCTCTTGCCCTTCCCCCACCACTTCTCCTATTCCCCCCTCTCCATCCCAGACTCTCCTCCCCTGTTCCCCATCTTCCCTCTCCTTCAACCCCCCTCTACCTCCCCTTCCCACCCCTCTCCCTCCCTTTTCATTCCAACCCCTCTCCTCCTCCCCACTTTGCTCTCCCTTCTACTGCTTCCACACCATGCTCTATTTCTCTACCCCACCTCCTCCACCCATATCTCGCCTCCTCCCCATCTCGTCTACTCCTCCTCTTCCCCCTCCAGTCCCCCTTGCTCTTCCCGCCTCTAGCCCCATCACCCTCCCTGCTTCTATTCCCTCATCTCCCAATCCTCACGCCCTTCCTCCTGCCCCTCTCCTCCCCCTCCCATTCCAATCCTTCCCACCTCCTCTAATCCTCTCCCTCCCCCTTCCCTCATCCTCTACCCCATCTCCATCACCCTCTTTCCCACTTTCCCTATCCTCTCTCCCTCCCACCTGTAAGTCCACCCTCCCCCTAACCCCTTAACCCCCTCCCTATCTCTCTCCCTCCTCACCCTCATTCTCCCCATCCCCTCTCCCACCCTCTCCTCCTCTCCCTCCATCCCCCTCCTCTCCCTCCCTGTCCTCCATCACCCTCTCCCTCCTCCTCCTCCTCCTCTCCCTCTCTCTCCACTCCCCCTCCCTACACCCTCTCCCTCCCTCTCCCCCTCTCTCTCCTCTCCCCCTCCATACACCCCCTCCCTCCCTCTCCTCCTCTCCCCCACCCTCCATCCCTCCCTCTCCCTCCCTCCCCCTCCCCCTCCCCAATCGGTCGAAGATGGCGGAAAGAGCCGAAGGTGACGTCAGCGGCCGGCGAGGGCGGCGCGGCAACAAGAAGGAAGAGCAATGGCGACCCTGGAACGCAAAGTGCCCAGTCCCGAGGCGTTCCTGGGCAAGCCCTGGTCCTGCTGGATCGACGCCGCCAAAGTGCAGTGCCCGGACAGTAAGCGGCCTCCTCCTGCTGCTCCCTCTCTCCCCTCCCTCCCCCGGGGCGAGCTGTTTGCGGCGGATGGGGAGGGGACGCGGGCCCCGGCCTCCGCCTCCTCCACCTCCATCTCCATGCCCGGCCCGGCTCTGTGTCTGTGTGTGCGTATGTGTGTGTGAGAGAGATGGCCAGGGATGCTGAGACTGGGGGCAATACAGCACTGACCCTGTCCCTGTCCCTATCCCTGTCCCTGTCCCTGTCCCTGGTCCTGTCACTGACTGGGCCCTTTGCCCAACCTCCCTCCTCTCATTGTGAGAGCAGTGATTGTTATTTCTATTTATCTCTCTCTCTCTCTCTCTCTCTCTATATATATATATATATATATATATATACATATATATATGTATATGTGTGTGTGTGTATATATATATATATATATATATATATATATATATATATATATATATAGATATATATATAATATATATATAGATATATGTAGATAGAAATGTGTGTATATATATATATATATATATAGATATATATATAATATATATATAGATATATGTAGATAGAAATGTGTGTATATATATATATATATATATATATATATATATATATATATATATATATATATATATATATATATATATATATATATATATACAGAGGAGACCACTCTTTCATCCTTTCTCTCGCACACAGACACACACAAATATATATATGTGTGTATGCGAGAGAGAGAGAGAAAGGATGAAAGAGTGGTCCTTACCCCCCCCCCCCCCCATGTGGCCCAGGTAAAGAGAGAAAGACATAGACACTGGCAATAAAACCACCCTCCTCCCCAACCAGGTGTCAGTGACTGAACATCACTGCCACGTTCGCTTTTCTTTCTATCTTTCTAACACCTCTTTTTTTCTGTTGTTTGCATTCGCCCATGTGCAGGTACAGAATCGGAAGACACTGGAAAAGAGGGTGGAAGAACAGAGAGGTGATGAGGCTTAATAAAGAAGGTAAGGATGGCAACATCACAGCGTTGTGCTCCACATTTGCATGATGCTACACCTGCTGTCAGTCTCTGTCAAGTATTGAAATGAATGGACGGGTGAATGAATGACATACTTCTGACACTGATTGCACAATGTTTACATTCATTGTATGTGTCAGTATTACTCTCAGGCAATGGGGATACAAAGGCATTGTACACAGCACATTATCCTTTTATAATTCAAAGTCAAGTTTGATTTTCAACAGCCTGTGGATCTCAATTAATCCTGACAGGTACTTATGTTTTGGAAACTATATTAATATAGATGCATTTTTAATGATGTAAACCTGTTCCATCACAGGTTTGTTTACATTTGGGAATTTTGTTATTCTGAAGTTTTGTACACCACATTTCAATGCAGAGACTGTGCAAAAGGCTTTATGAAATCTGAACATTAGATAAATTCCATTTAATTACTGGTGTAACAAATATATCAGCAGGGATTTGTTCTTCTGGCTCACGGTCCTGCTGATATGTATTGTATCAACAGATTAAGGGGGGCATCGACTCCTGGTAGGCTGTATTCCAGGATCTGCTAGAAAATTGCATTTGCCAAAGAAAAGAGTCTGATGTTGTCTATCGCAATAATGCTGAATTACACAGGTGTTGTTGTGCCTGGTACACGATTAATTGTTTTTGGTTTTAATGCTGAATTTTTCACTTTGGGTTTAATTTTAAAATAAATTAGGAAGTTGTTTTTGTGCTGGTCAGATTTTTAAATATTGTGTCTTGGTGTGTAACAAATGGATTTTATGGCACTGATGTTACTTTAAAATATTAAGTTTAATACATTATGTACTTTATGCATCTGAAGGTTATTGTTAGGTGATGTTCAATCTCAAAACCCCCTTGGCATAAACATTACAGTCACTTTTTTCTCTCTTTGTAAGAGTCAATTCTCCATACCATACCAGCAAATGTCTTTATATCTACTCCATACCACTAAATCACCCAATTCAAAAATGTGTGAGCTATTTTCTTTGTCCTCAGTATTTTAAAATATTTTTATTGTATAGTTCAACGGTGGCATTAAAAAATAAAACCATTCATGAATCTTTTGATTTTTACCAAAATAATTTTTATATTATGTATGAATTTTGGCATATTGTTTACTTTTCCATATCTGTTGATGTTTTTATGAATTATAACTCGGTGCAGTTAAGGGGATGGTGTCTTTTTGACATTTATATTCCCTTTTCATTCCACAGCTGAGAGAGTTAAAGAATAGTTCTATTCAGTGAAATTTGGTTAGGTTAGGAGTGTTGCATTGTTTATAAGTTCAGTATGGGAAAAGTTATGAAAGAAATGTAGTTAAGTTTCCAATTATATTTCCAGCCAACAATTGACGGTTATAGGAAAATGGCAGAAAATCGCATTTTGTGAGAAACAATTCACAAACAAATTGGATGTTTGCCTTCAACATACTTAGAGCGTGGTTCTAAATTTACGTAGGTTCTGTCTTCGGTAGAAAGGTACTGATAAGAATTGTACAGCACTGGAACTATTATTGCCCCTCATAATTTTTAAACCTTTAAGCTCACCCCCTCAGTCTCCTGTGTTCCGTTGAGAATGACTGGTAGACTACCTGGTCGTCTTGCCATCTGCCATCCGATCATGGCAGATCTATTTTTCCCCCTCAACCCCATTCTCCTGCCTTCTTCCCGAAGCCTTTGGCGCCCTTACTAATCAAGATGTTACAGGCAACAAACAGTGGATAACTTGTAATGTAATAGTTTGTGGAAAAACTGTACAAGTATGGGAACTACATCGTGAAGTGTGTGGGTGGGCATAAATATTTTAAAATGTTATTCTAGTACTTGAGATTACAGGTAGGTAAAAGGCAAGTTTTAAAAATAGGGACAAAAATTGTGAGAATTTATGCAAACCATTGATTTGACAGGCAGTACACAATCAGCGTACTGCCTGTCGCTTTAGGCATCAGATTGTAGATTGACATTAAAATCATAGACACTTCAATCCATTGTTTACTAGGATCATGCCAAGATAGGAAACCAAAGTTAGTAGTCTTAGGAGTATTTTCACTGGAACAAAAGTGGTTAAGCTTAAAAAAAATAATATAGAAGAAAAGACTTGGCTTGGAAGTCAGTGTTGAGCAGTCACCAATTAAAAATCCCTGACTATAACAAGAAAAGTTTGGAGAATAATTTTGCACAGAACATTGGAGGATGTTTTTGGTTGGGTGAGATTGGGACGAAGACAATTAGATTTTAAAAGGAAAATTGGGTTAAGACTTGAAGCAGAATAAGATACATGGGAGAAATCAAACCCATGTGATTGGTTTTGGACTGTTGTCCAAATAGCATGGACTGAATAGAACAATATTCTGAATAGAACAATAGCATGGACTGAATAGTCCAATAGCATGGACTGAATAGAACATTTGACCTTTTGCTATTAGGATTAAAAATTTATGTAAAGATCATTCTAAAATATGTCTATTAATTTCTGCAGTCTTTAAAAAAACATGATCATAATAAACAGCATTTTTTTCTAAATGAACTGAATAATCTTTGTTTCTTTGTGACATACAAATGAAATAATTTTATCTCTTTTATTAATAAATTTGCTTTACATAATGACTGGAATTTGTGCTGTTTAAATTGTAATAGATAATGCTTGGCGGTTCCCAGCAGTTTAATTGCGGAGCCTAATTGTTAATCTTAAAGTCTTTATTTGTTTATTGTCTTACAATAAATTATTGTAAGACAAATTAGTCAGACTTTAACTTTCATTTTAATCTATGTTTATTTCTCAATAGGAACATATTTCTGAAATTTAATAAATTGTTAAACTAATAAGGAAAGGAAAAAATCTATTCCTGAAATGTTAACAACAGTCGAAACTGCTGTGTAGTGGAATTTGACAGGGCCGAAGTATTTGTTTGGAATCTGCTATGCAAGGAGGAAGTGTAGTGTGTATTGCTTCAAGATTACGGGAAAGAAAATTTGAAAAGCGAATCCATATTTTTGTGAGCAAAGCTATCGAGGAACTTTGATAATATTGGTTCAACAACCTATTGTAAATTATTATATGCTGTCAATTAAATGACTTGCTTTTATGAAATACCAATCTGTCAGTGTTACAGGAAAATAGAGTGAAATAATGAATTGCATGATTTATAAATTTAGAATGAAGCATTTTAACCAAATAATTTTACTTTGAGAAAGTAAGAAAGGGTCAAAATTCCTAATGTAGAATACTACCAAGACTGAAAACAGCAGAGAAGATTGTTAGGTCGATCCGATCAAAATATTTGGGGTTCAAACTAAATTTAAAAGCCTGTAAAGTTTATGCAGAGGAGAGGGTAAGGAGGATAAGATGGAATGGAAGATGATGGCAGGAATTTTAAAGTGACAATAATGGTGTGGCTCTCAGTTCAGTATTACTGAGGGACAGCACGGTTGTGCAGTGGTAGAGTTGCTGCCTTGCAGCACCTGGGACTCGAGTTCGATCCTGACCTTTGGTGCTGTCTGTACAGCGTTTGTATGTTTTCCCTGTGACCCTGTAGGTTTTCCCGAGGTGCTCTGGTTTCATAAGGTTGGACCAGCTTTTTGTGTCAATCTTTGGTTTAAACCAGCATCTGCAGTTCCTTCCAACACAAAGTAGTATGGATACAATGGAGATTGAGAACGGGTTGCAATGGGGAAAGACAAGGAAGATGTATTAATCAACAAAAAAGCATTAAAATGTATTGCTTCAGTCATTATACAATAGATATCTTGGAGAATGTATACTTTGCTGGTATGTTGATTTGAGGGGGTAGAAATGGATGATAAGTTCATGATCTCAAGTAGAAGAAATAATGAATGAGTTTGAAGGTTTTTAAGATGATTCTTCTTGAGTGATACTATAATTAGAGTACATGTATTAAAAGAGTGACTAATGTCCAAGATGGTATTTAGTAGAAGTCTTTAGGTGGAACATGGTTGAGATATGGAATTCAGTATCACAAGGAAGAATCGCAATGTGTGGCATTGATGCTTTCATACCTTCATGATTTCATACATTCTAGCAGCAGAATTAGGCTATTCGGCCCATCAAGTCTGCCATTCAATCATGGCTGATCTATCTTTCCTTTTCTACCCCATTCTCTTGCCTTCTCCCCATAGCCCCTGATACCCTTACTAATCAAGAATTCAAGGCAAGGCTTGGTTAAATCTGAGGGGAAATTGAAAAACATAGAAACATAGAAAATAGGTGCAGGAGGAGGCCATTCGGCCCTTCAAGCCAGCACCGCCATTCATTGCGATCATGGCTGATCGTCCCCAATCAATAACCCGTGCCTGCCTTCTCCCCATTTCCCTTGATTTCACTAGCCCCTGGAGCTCTATCTAACTCTCTCTTAAATCCATCCAGTGATTTGGCCTCCACTGCCCTCTGTGGCAGGGAATTCCTCAAATTCACAACTCTCTGGGTGAAAACGTTTTTTCTCACCTCAGTCTTAAATGACCTCCCCTTTATTCTAAGACTGTGGCTCCTGGTTCTGGACTCGCCCAACATTGGGAACATTTTTCCTGCATCTAGCTTGTCCAGTCCTTTTATAATTTTATATGTTTCTATAAGATCCCCCTCATCCTTCTAAACTCCTGAATACAATCCTAGTCTTTTCAATCTATCCTCATATGACAGTCCCGCCATCCCAGGGATCAATCTCGTGAACCTACGCTGCACTGCCTCAATCATAAGTATGTCCTTCCTTTAAGAGGGTTATGCTGATAGAATTAGCTGGTCAGGTGGGGGGAGGCTTATATGAACCGTAAACATTGCTGTGGAAGGGGACTGAATTGAGCTGAGCCGGTGTGGCATCCTTTTCTGCTGTCCATTTTGTGGGAGATATTGGGCAAATTCCATGAGAAACAAACAATTTTACAGCATTGTTTCCCCAAGTTTGCGCAACAAGTGCAAACTGGTAAGAGGTCAAAGTGAGTGTTATGGGGAAAAACACTGCATATTCCAATGAACAGGGTAGTGTGGCAGATATGGAAAGTGAGCTCCCTTCAGACAGCATAAGAAAATATAGTTTGTAAACACTTTATTTTATCATTAGGTACATGGAAGTATGGATTATAAAAATATTTGATGCATAATTTAAACATTATGGCTCGGGGATAAATACCGTGCCTTTGGATTTGCTGTTTGTTTCAGTGACGATAGTTAAAACATTTAACCTCTGATTATATCTATTCAGTTTGGGAAGGACATGAGTGCTTCACTTAATTTTACGAGTGTTCTGTTTTGCATTTTGTAAATATGAATTTAATTTTCTGGTGCGAGTCTTCATTTGCATGCTTCAATATAAATGAGGCGTTTTGCATAATACAATCATAGAAAATTTAAGACGCAGTTGGAGACCATTTAGCCCGTTGCGTGAGGGCTGACCGAAAAACAACTATCCGACTAATCCCACTTCCAGAATTAGGTCTGTAAAGTGCACATGGGTTCAAAGTTGAGGAGGATCTTTAGAATTTCTGTGGAATTGATGTACAAGAAAGTGGAAAATAACCTTTTTATAGACACCATTGCCTTCAATTGGCTGGAGTCAGTAAACTTTAAGTAGAGTATACACTGATGAATGAGCCGTTATAGTTTACTGTGACAAACCTCGCTGATTTGCTGTAATAATAATGATAATTAGATTAAATGGTGCTGGTTGAGCGATAACGTTTGGCGAGAACATGCAGAAAATTGCTTGAGTTTAGTTTATTGTGAAAAGCTTTTGTTGCGTGCCAACCAGTCAGCGCAAAGACAATACATGATTACAATCGAGCCACCCACAGTGTACAGATACATGATAAAGGGAATAATGTGAATAACGTTTGGTGCAAGATAATATACTGCTACCTGTGAAGATGGGAATTTAACCTTCCATTCAAAAAGTGGTAGTTCTTTTTGCTGAGTTACTCCAGCATTTTGTGTCTATCTGGTAGTTCTAAAAGTTCAGTACTGGAATGCCAAACTCTGAAATGTTGATGATTTGAAGATGGAACTGTACTTGTGTGCAGCTACCATTGATTAATTCAAGTTGTTAATTGGTTGCATGATACATTTCTATGCAACTCAAGTATTATTACATGACTCATGATTTAAAGGACATGCTTCCTGATGTGATAAATTGGCATTCTCGTTCCCCATCCTGTTGATCCGAAGCCAGATAAATCTATTTGAACAACCCGTTCACAAAGATTGGTGATAGTAAAAATGATGCTCTTGTTATGTGGTGACCTTGGGTCATGCAAATCATGAGCATCACTCCCCTGCCAGTAAATGTGCCACTGAGCAAATCCTATTGTTCAGCAGATCGCAGATGTGGTTTAATTAGTTTTATGGCATATGATTAAAGATACAGTGATGTAGTGATTTATTTAGCCTGTAAAAATGTAAAGTGTTGACAGAATTAATCAGTGCAATATGCGACACGACTACTTGGTGGCATTTGCATGCAATCACTTTTCAAAGGACTGCTTAATAACTGGCAATAATACTGACAGACATGATACCTTTGCAAAGTCTTAATATTTTAATTGGTTAATGAGATAACTACTGATCCGCGTAATACATTGTAATTGAGTAAAATCAGATAATCCTTTCAAGATTGACCATTCTGAATGGTTAAGATTCTTTTGAATGAACTTGAAAGAGGGTAAAAAGAGCTACAGATGAACATTTTATCCAATTTCTGGACTAACTGAATTATTAGCGGGTGCATCTATCCATTTGATTTTTTTTTTGTATCCTAAGTATTGTGTTGGTAGGAATTGGTATTGGTTTGTTATTGTTGCATATACTGAGATATAGTTAAAAACTTTGTTCAAATATCTAGTCAAATCATACCATGCATGAGAACAATAAAGCTACCAGGCAGTGCAAAGAGGAAAAATAACCAGAGTGCAGAAAATTGGATTATAGTTATAGATAAAACAGACAGAAAGTGCAGATTAAAAAAAAACAGGTGCGGCAATGAAGTAAGTTAGGAGATCAGGACTACACCCTCATCTTGTGAGAGGTCCATTCACTTGAATGTGCAGGTTTGATGAAGGGTTCCGACCCCAAACATCACATCCATTTTCTCGAGAGATGCTGCCTGACCATTTGAGTTATTCCAGCATTTTGTGTCTATCTTTGGTATAAGCCAGTATCTGCAGTTTCTTTTTATTGTCCATTCGGTAGTCTGACAACAGCAGATAAGAAGCTGTTCTTGAATCTGCTGGTGGGTGCTTGCAAGCTTTTGCATCGTCTTCCCAATGGGAGGAGGGAGAAAGGGGAATGGCCTGAGAAAGAATCGTCCTTGATTATGTTGGCTGCTTTTTCGGGGCAGCATGAAGTGTAGATGGAGTTAATTTGAGGGAGTGGGAGGATTTGGATTGTGTGATGGTCTGCAATTTCTTGTGGACTTGAGCAGAGCAGTTGCCAAATCAAGTTGTTGTGCATCCCGATACATGTCGAATTTCCTTGGTATTCTGAGGTATTTGAGGCATTGATATGTTTTCTTAGCCAATGTGGTTGACAATACATGATGTGCTTGTGAAAAATGTGTGGCAGTATTGGCAGCATTAGTTCTACTTGGCCTAATTAGTGGACCATGCACACTTCCCTATTGCCCTTAGGTCGACATAAAATGCTGGAGTAACACAGCGGGTGAGGCAGCATCTCTGGAGAAATGGAATAGGCGACGTTTCGGGCTCCACTCCACTATTGCTCTTCATTTGTTGCATGACAGTGTCTTTCAAATCTTCTTTCCATTCCTTCATCCATTTTATTGTCGTGCTCTGGGCCGTAAAGCTTGCTCGCTGCGTTCAGCAATACCATTTCACTTGGGGATTTGTTAGCTGCTGGTATTTACTCTGTTCTAACAAAGGAGAATCTCAATCTGTTAAAAGTGCTGATTACTGAGGAATAGAGCAGTGTTGAAGTGCAACTTGATCCAATCTATGCAGTCTCTTATTCAAGCTGGGAGTGAAGTTAGATTTTTATCTCTTTTTCTTTAAATGAACTGAAACGGTCAACATTAGATTGCATATGGTAGTAACATCATGTACAATTTTAGATGCATTTGTTTCCAAATATTTACTGAGTACGGAGCATCCTGGAAGTTTTGAAGTTCGGGGCATTTTTTTAAAATTTGAATTTAATAAGAAATCTCATGCTGTTACCCAATGGTGCAAAAAAGTGTTGCATAAAAGGCTTTACAGCATGTTACTGAAAAATTCTGTCCACATTGCAATTTTGTGGATATGTTGGTACAAAGAGTTGTCATCCCAAAGTTTTTTGCTGCTTCAAATCTGTTCAGAATTACACTTGCAATTAAATACCAGAGTTGGGGCAAACATTGAGATTGTTTTGTGCTTTGAATGAATAATCAAGGTATTTATTTCTGTGCCTTTTTATAATGTGCTGAATGGGCTGGCGATTTCTGCACCAATGTCCAACTATTTGGTTTATGGATATTAAACTTTCCTGATAATTCACCGATTGTTCTATCAATCGGTGGTGGCCAGTGCCATCTTCTTCGCTGTCGTGTGCTGGGGTAGCAGGGTGAAAACCGCGGACGCCAACAGAATTAACAAGCTCATCAGGAAGGCTGGCCCTGTCCTAGGGGTGGAGTTGGAGTCATTGGAGGTGGTCTTGGAGGGGAGGATGCTGCTCAAACTGCGGTGCATCTTGGACAATACATGATACACTGGTCAACCTGAGGAGCACCTTCAGCAACAGACTGGTTCCACCAATTTGCAGCACAGAATGCCACAGGATATCCTTTTTCCCTGAGGCTATCAAACTGTACAACACCTCCCCCTTCTGTCATGGGGTGGACTGACTCACCCCCCTCGTCCCCTCCCCCGTCCCCAATCTTTGCACGTCCCCAATCTTTGCACATCCCCAACACTGAACTTTCCACTCATCACTTTTATTTCATGTTTCATGTATCTTGTTGTGTTTTATGACTGTTGGCAGAACAATGTCCCTCCTGGGATAAATAAAGTTCTATCGTCTGGCATTTTAATGAAGAGCTAATTTTTCAATAAGTTGAACTTAATATTAGAAATAGCACAGAGTAGAAATTCATAATTGTTGTTATCATAATCTGATAATTTGAATTGCCTTTGATTCAGCAAGTAATTAAAAAAAACTCAACATCCTCCATTTGAAGGGAAAAATTCAGCAGATACTTGAAATCCGAAGTAAAAACAGAAAATGTTGCAAAAACGCAACAAGTTAGAGAGTATGTGTGTGGAAAGAGAAACAATTAAATTTTCTAGTCCAGGACTTGATCAGAACTGAGGAAAAGAAGAAAAAAAAGTTTAGGTGGCAAAGAGGTGGGGGAGGGAGGGGTGGGGGAAAATGGTGCAACTAACATTAGACAACAAAAGCAAAGGCATGGGACAAGACTGGTAGGGAGGCACTTGCAGGACAGCAAGTAGAATCAAAATTGGGTGGATGGATTTGCGAGTCCTCGAGATATGCTTAAGCTTGGGGGGTTGAATGGATGTTTTCTCTCCTTTCAGCAATACTCAAAATGTATTCCCAGTGATACAGCCAGGCCACCATAATCTGGCTCCTTCTCACTAAAAATTCCTCCCCGACCTCATGTTTTTGTTGGAGAAAACATGATGCTCCTAATACCTTCGGGTGTGCTTGCTTGCACAAGCAACGATCACTCAGTTTATTGTGAAGTTAAGTACTTTGTTGATGGACCGCTATTGAGCGCTTGATGAAGATCGTTTACAATATTCAGAAGGTTGGAATACACACTCTGGTGCTTGACCCGCTGAGTTACTCCAGCACTTTTTTATTGTAAACCAGCCTCTGCAGTTCCTTGCGTTGCCATCTTACTGCTCCACTGCAAATATCTCCTGAAGGTATGCTACTTTGAAGCCGTTTTCCTCCTCTCTCTGACGGGAGTTCTCTGCGACCCTCTCTCACTGCTCCTCCTAAACTAGACGTGAGAAAAGGCCAGAACAAATCATGGCCAGCAACAGATGGCCTCAGGAAGGGTGGAGCCCATAATGGCCCATTGTTAGCTGGGGAAGGTGTGATAACAAGAGGGATACAGAGCTTACACCCCAGCGGTATGAACATTGACTTCTCTAACTTCAAATAACCATTGCTTTCCCTCTCTCACCCCATCCCCTCCCCCATCCCACTTCTCCTACTAGTCTTATTGTCTCCGACTACATTCTATCCCTGTCCCCCTCAAAGATCCTATAGCAAGCAAGATAGTGCACTCCTGCTAAAACCAATGGGCTGACGTGTAGTACGCAACGGAGCGCAACGTCAGCCTTTCCGTCGGCCATTTCAGTAGACCCGACTTCATAAATCCCTCTCGCAGTGTAATCAGCGTTGCGGGGGAACAGTTTGTGTGTGTGATATAGTGTTAGATTCATGAATCATTATTCTGTTATTTTTCGTTAATGATTAATATGTTATTAAATTATAATTCTGTTAATTTTCTTTTTTAATGTTTTGGATTCAAAGCCCTGGGATTGGGATCGGACTGTGCAAGGGTGGAGGGGGCACTGAGGGCCAAGAAGGGGGCACCGTCCAGTTGGATATGGCTGCCCTGCCTGCAGCTGTCCGTCCTTTCACTCCTTTTTATTTTTTAGTATGTAAAAAGTTTTGTTTGGAGGTCTAATCTTTTATATGTGGAGGGTGGGGGTGGGTAATGGGGAAACTGCACTTCTTAGTCTCTACCTGGTCGGAGAGGCGGCTTTTATCCGAGCCGCATCTTCGCCCCGTCCTCGCGGCCTACCATCGGGACTGGAGCGGCGTTTCCTGTCGGGACGGCCAGAACCTCTGCTTCGGCGGCGGCACAGCGCTGGAGCACCATCACGGAGCGGGCAATGCCTTGCCCGGGTCGCCGTGCTGGAGCACTGGAATGCTGAGTCCGCCGATTGAAACATCGCAGAGCTGCGGGGTCTGTGGAGCAGCCAGCCGCGGGCGGCGACGATGACTTTAACACTGCGGAGCCCGGGATCTCTCGCCGAGATCACCAGTGTTGGTGCTCCGACCAGCGCGGCCTGTTGGCTTCAGGAGCCGCCGTCTCCTGTAAGGAAGCGGCCGTTCCAGGTATTCCAAGCCGCTGAGAGGGTTCTCCCGACGCCGCAGCACCTTCATCTGGCAAGAGGGCCTGAAACATCGGGCCGCCGTAGCGGCGACTGCGGAGGCCTCAATAGGCCCGACCATGGGTGAACAAGAGGAAGAGGACTGGACTTTGTGCCTTCCCTCACAGTGGGAACCATTGTGGGGGGATGTTTTTATGTTTAATGTTAAATTCTTCTTTAAAGTTGTGTTGTATTCTTATTAGTGTGCTGCAAATGCAACTCGAATTTCACTATACCAATTGGTGTATGTGACAATAATTGAACCTATGAACCTATGAGAGGCTGTGCCCACAGTGTAAAAGGAAAGACCTTTCCAATCCACGCTTCCCTCTTTCTGTCTCTGCTGTGCCTTTTCAAAATTGGTTGTTTATTTTTTCCGCAAAAAGAGAAAGGCGGAGTGAGCAAGGGTGAGGGGCTGAGGCTTGCACCGATCGACCGAGTGAGCGAGCGAGTGTAGCCCAAGGAAAGTCCGCCTGCTCCCCACCCCTTCAGCCCCAACAAATAACAAATGTAGCTTGCAAGATGCCGAGACCTGCAAACGGGGAGTAGCTGCACGCTGTGAACTATGTGGAGGACCCACTGGATTCAATCGAGTCTCTGCCTTTCGATCGCCAGAGGAACGTTTCTCTGATGAGGGAAATCGATGCTCAATACCAAGGTAAGAACTGGGGTATGAGCCCGACCCCCACCAAACTGCTGCAGCACTGGGGGGGGCGAACAAAAGAGCCGTTCCAGCACTCAGCCATTTTGGCAGAAAGAGGAATAAATGTCCGACAGTCAGCGATGCAGAGGAGTAGTGAAGAGCAGACCGGTCCGGAGTTTGGGAGCCGGGCAGCGAGCGTGATGGGGAAAGAAACCGAAGGGCCGTCTGTTCTCAGCTTCGGATCTCATGCCCGCCCTCTTTCCCCCATGTCAGTGAGTCTCTTTAACGAGGCAGAGAGAAGATGAGGAGAAGATTTTTACCAAAGATCTTTGATTTTTACGAGGATGTTTCCGTAACCGGCTTCCGTCTCTTTGCTCAGCTATGGCGGACAAAGATGGCGGAGAGGGTAGCCGGTTGCGGTAATGGGGCCAAAGATTACCCATGAATCTGCCCATGACCCTACTATGTATTTTTCGTCGAGTGGGATATTTTGCTTGCTATAGGACCTATGGTCCCGCCCGCTCCTCTGGCATCAGTCTGAAGAAGGGTCTCGACCCAAAACGTCACACATTCTTTCTCTCCAGAAATGCTGCCTGTCCCGCTGAATTACTCCAGCATTGTGTGTCCAACTTTGATTTAAACCAGCATCTGCAGTTCTTTCCTACACATGCTAGTCTTTGTCATGGCTTGATGCAGCTGACCTCCATGTTACGGGAGGTTTGCATTCCCAGAAAGCGGTCGTGATTTTCCGTAATGCAACAGAGGGAGTGCTGTGAAGGTTTACACCTTGATACGTGGGATTGCAGGTTTAGCAGAGATTTAGCAGACTGAATAACTGAGGGATGATTTTGTTTAAGCAATAAATTCTCATGAGGCTTAACAAGGTAGATTGCAGGGTGAGGTTTTCTCAGATCTTGCACGCCTAGAGTCTCCGAGTCTCAAATTAGTTGTTTTCCATTAGATAAATTGGTACAAATTTCATCATCTGGAGATGCTAATCTTTGGAATTCTCTACCAAGCAAAGCTGTGGAAACAGATTCTGTGGCAATTCAGTTGGCTGAATATTTTCAAGGCAGGAACTGATAGATCTTTAGATTTTGCAACAGGGATGAGATTAGTACATGAAGTAATGCCGAGATAAAAGATCAACATGACCTCCTTGAATGTTGGAGCAGGCATAAGGAACCATATGGTCTATTCATGCATTTGTCTCTGATGCCTCTTGAGTAATTTCATCATCTCCATTACTTGGGTAGATGATGATCCTTAACACAAGTTGCTGTGAGCACAGAATGTTCCTGTGAACAAGTAAGAGAGAACCAGAAAAACAACCTGGACCGGCACCAACATTGATCTTTCTCTTTTTTGAATTTTGCAAGTTTCATGTCTGTTTAGTGCATATGTCTTTTTTTTAGTTTAGTGATACAGTGCTGAAACAGGCCCTTCGGCCCACCGAGTCCATGCTGATCTGCAATCACCCCGTACACTACTATCCTGCACACCGAGGGACAATTTACATTTTTTACCTAAGATAATTAACCTACAAACCTGTACGTCTTTGGAGTGTAGGAGGAAACTGGAGCACTGGGAGAAAACCCACATGGTCACAGGGAGAACGTAAATCTCTGTACAGATTGCACCCGTAGTCAGGATCGAACCTAGGTCTCTGGCGCTGTAAGGCAGTAACTCTACTACAGTGCTGCCCCCTGTACCACTGTGCCGCCCTTATGCATATATGGGGAACCCAGCAAACACACAAGGAGGAAGCAAGTGGAAGGATATACTGCGTAGGAAGGAACTGCAAATGTTGGTTTACACCAAAGATAGACACAAAATGCTGGAGTAATTCAGTGGGTCAGGCAGCATCTCAGGAGAGAAAGAATGAGTGTCGTTTCGGGTTGAGTCACTTCTTCAGTGTGAGTGTCGGGGAGAGGGAAACTAGAGATATGAAATGGTACAAAGCGAATGTAAGGTGTGAAAAGGACAGATCAAAGCAAATGCTGATCATTAAATGTAGAGTGGTTCATTGGCTGAGGAGAAGGTGACAACGATGCATACAAACAGTCAAATAAATCAGGAGGACAATAAAACTGAGAACTAGGGTGCAGGAGGGATTGGGGAGAGAGGGGCTGCAAGGGTTACTTGAAGTTGGAGAAATCAATATTCATACGGCTGGGTTGTAAGCTGCCCAAGCAAAATATGAGATGCTGTTCTTCCAGTTTGCGTTTGGCCTCACTCTGACAGTGGAGGAGGCCCAGGACAGAAAGATCAGTGTGGGAATGGGAGGGGAGTGTTTGAATATTTCAAACATGGGAGTGTTTGAATATTTCTATTTATAAAATTCCTTTCATTATCAAGTACCAAGCGGCAATGTGGTATAGATGTCAGATGAGCATCATGTTCTGTTGATTGATAGAGGTCCATACTCTCAACAAAGTTAATATGATACGATACGATATTACTTTATTGTCAGAGCAAGCCTGAAATTTGTTTTGCATCGCAGCAGCTCCATTTACAGCATCATAAAAAAGACAGCAGTGACGAGAGAAGACAAGCATTAAGACATCAAGACAGGACCCAAAAATACATACATTCAACATAACATTATAATAACAGAAGACAACATTTAAGGCCCATCAGCATGCATTTGATTTAGGATTAAGCGCCGTATTTAGTTTGAGGATTGACTGGTGCACAAAAGAGTGCTTCAGTCTAACCTTATTAAATTTTGGAACCCTATATCTCCGGTTTGATGGTAACAAATTGTACTCGCTGTTCAGAACGTGGTTGGGGTCAGAAGAAATGTTGTTGGCCATCCTTCGTATGTTTTTATGGTAGGATGATTCATACAATTTATGAAGTGGTTGACCTACAATCTTTGAGCAGATTTTTAATTGTTGGAGCAGTTTTGATTTTGAAGTAGCAGACAAACTCTGCAGACCGGCAGCCTGAAGCCGCGGTCTGCAGAGCTCCAGCTGGCACGGCATCCGCAGCCTGGGATCCCTCGTGGGGGACCCGGTTGAAGAAGAGCTTCAACTGCCGGCCCGTCGTGGACTTACCGTGGGCCCGGCGTGGACTTACTATCTCCCCTGGAGGGGAGCTTCGACTGCCGGCCCTGCGGTCTGCGGTGCTTCTGGCTGCGGCGCGGCGGGGACTTTAAATCTTCGACCGCCGGCCTGCGGCCTACACCAACCTAAAGCCGCGGTCTCCGGTAGGGAAGAGCCGACTCTGGACCGAACTAAATTGCTTTGCTCAGGAATATTCAAATTGTTAAAATGAGGTTCGGGCTAGATTAAGTTGTGCAAGGTGCTAATGGCAGAGAATTCATAAAATTCATCTCCATAGATGCTTCCTCACCTGCTGAGTTTCTCCAGCATTTTTGTCTACCTCCGATGTTTCCAGTATCTGCAGTTCTTGGTTCTTCTTGGTTTCGTGGTCCTCCAAAATATTCCAAATGGAATTTAAACTTGAGGTGGTGGAGGGAGGACTTAAGCCAGAAAGGGTTTTTGGGAAGAAAGAGCTACCTTAAATTTAGTTGCATCTGGTTGGGTAACTAAAGTAGGGTGGAGATTATTCCATGCTTTAATTGTGCAGGGGAAGAACGAATTGCTGTACACATCTGTCTTGGTAGCTGGAATCACAAATTGTATCGAATGCCCTCGTCTGCTCCTAGTTGGTTTGGGTTTGGTGTAGGTCTTGTAATCTATGTCGAGCTGACCATTTAACATTTTGTAAAAACAGGTCAAACGGTGAGCTTCACGTCTGTCTTGGAGAGGGTTCCACCCCAGAGAATTCAGAAGTTTGGTAACACTCGCTTCTCTCTCATAGGTGTTAGTAACAAATCTAGCTGCCTGTCTTTGGACACGTTCGATGGAAGAAATGTTTTTATTTGTGTATGGGTCCCATGCTGCAACTGCGTAGTCCAAATGAGGTCTAACGAGGGTGAAGTATAGCTTCTCCTTGACAGAAGTTGAACAATGATGAAAGTTGCCCCTCAGAAAATTTAGGATACCTTTTGCTTTCACCGTTACATGATGAGTCTGACCATTCCAGCGCAGATCATTCTGCAATTTGATGCCAAGATACTTGGTTTGTTTGGATTCTTCAAGGGTGGTACCAAGTATATTGTACGATGTTTCGCCTGGATTCCTCTTTCTGGTGACACGCATGGTTTCACATTTGGAAGGGTTGAACTGCATGCCCCATTGTTGTGACCACTCAACCATTGTATCGAGTTCTTTCTTAAACAATAAAATTCAGATGATTGTTTTGTTATTGATGGAGAAGGTTGTGACTTGACTCTTGGTTAAGATCTTACTGGCCATTTGGCAAGATGGTGCCAAGGCCTTGCTTAATGTGATGACCCGCATTTAACACCACTGGTAATTTTCAGATATGAGCAAAATATTGGAGGGTTTTTCCACTGACCTACTCAAAGATAATATATTCACCTTTTGATGCTTTCTCCGATGTAGTGTAATTGGAGATTTCACCGTGCTCACTGTTTAGAAAAGGAAAGCAACAGAAATCCACCATTTCCTGAAGTGAATATTTGTGCCTCCTGCATGTGTTTTTATTGAATTTGACAGAAGGATGCCCAAGTTAACATTAGCTAAGTGTTAACTGAAAATTAATAGGATACACTAAACAAGATCTGAGCTGTCAGTTCAACTTGGAATGTGAATGAATATAAGCGTCTTTGATTTGGTGTACCGTCTAATACATGTTCTCACGGCAGCTTCCAGCCTATCTGACATTTTAGTGTTCTTTTATTTTCTCTTTTGATTTGATTTTGCAAATTTGGTGTCTATGTCTGGGCAGGGGACAAATGGGGAAGTTAGAAAACCTTACTTGGATTCGATACTATAGTAGACATAAACTGCTGGAGTAACTTAGCGGGTCAGGCAGCATCTCTGGAGAAAAAGGCTGGGGGACGATTCAGGTTGACCCGTCACCCATCCTTTTTCTCCAGAGATGCTGCCTGTCCCGCTGAGTTACTCCAGCACTTTGTGCCTATCTTCAGTATAGACAATAGGTGCAGGAGTAGGCCATTCGGCTCTTCGAGCCAGCACCGCCATTCAATGTGATCATGGCTGATCATCCCCAATCAGTACCCCGTTCCTGCCTTCTCCCCATATCCCCTGACTCCGCTATCTTTAAGAGCCCTATCTAGCTCTCTCTTGAAAGTATCCAGAGAACCGGCCTCCACCGCCCTCTGAGGCAGAGAATTCCACAGACTCACAACTCTCTGTGAGAAAAAGTGTTTCCTCGTCTCCGTTCTAAATGGCTTACCCCTTATTCTTAAACTGTGGCACCTGGTTCTGGACTCCCCCAACATCGGGAACATGTTTCCTGCCTCTAGCGTGTCCAAACCCTTAACAATCTTATGTTTCAATAAGATATCCTCTCATCCTTCTAAACTCTAGAGTGTACAAGCCCAGCCGCTCCATTCTCTCAGCATATGACAGTCCCGACATCCCGGGAATTAACCTTCTAAACCTACGCTGCATCCCTCAATAGCAAGAATGTCCTTCCTCAAATTAGGGAACCAAAACTGCACACAATACTCCAGGTGTGGTCTCACTAGGGCTCTGTACAACTGCGGAAGGACCTCTTTGCTCCTACACTCCTCTTGTTATAAAGACCAACATGCCAGTATAAGCCAGCATCTGCAGTTCCTACCTACGCATATGATGTTAGCGTTTAAGAAACGATTAGATAGGCTCATGGAAATGCAGCGAATAGATGGTTATGCATCATGTACAGGCAGATGAGATCAGTTGGCTTGGCTTCATGTTTGGTGTAAACATTGTGGGCTGAAGGGACTATTCCTGTGCTGTACAGTTCTATGGTCTGTTAATGTACTTATTGGAAAATTGGATGTTTATGGATAATGTACGAGTCGGGAGTGTTTTATTGTCCTATGTACTGGAAATAAATAATGAAATTCTTACTTGCAGCAGCAGCACAACAAATTTGTAAACACAGTACCCAATAGATAAGAAAATAAACAAAAAGTTAAATACATTTTTAAAAAGCAATATAGTAAAAAAGCAAACACGGAGACCAACGTCCTTAGTGCAACCCAGGCAGTTTGTAGTTCGGGATTAAGTTGGAGTTCGTTGTGTTCAATAACCTGATGCTTGTTGGGAAGAAGCTGTGCATGAAACTGTACGTTACAGATTTCAGATTCCTATTTAAAGTTTAAAGGGAGTGGTAAAGGGAGTTAGATAGAGCTCTTAAAGATAGCGGAGTCGAGGAATATGGGGAGAAGGCAGGAACGGGGTACTGATTGTGGATCGGTCGGTGGGGGCGCTGCGATACGGCTGCCCTGCCAGCAGCGTGTTAGTCATTTTCTACTTTTTTTGTATTTTTTTGTATGTCCAAATGTTTGTTTTAATGTGTCTCGATGTGTCTCGATGTGTCTCGATGTGTCTTGTGTGGGGGGTGGTAAGGGGGGAACCGCTTTCGGTCGCCTCCTCCACGAGAGGCGACTTTCTCCAT
The DNA here is from genome assembly GCA_038087875.1 of Malacoraja senta. NCBI lineage: Eukaryota > Metazoa > Chordata > Chondrichthyes > Rajiformes > Rajidae > Malacoraja > Malacoraja senta. The sequence continues at coordinate 81,411,537 of CM075979.1, forward strand.
GTTGCCTCCCTCGCGGCCTAACACCAAGGATTGGTGCGGTCTTTCCCAGAGTCAGGCCCGGAGCTTCAGCAGCGGGCGCAGCGTGAACTTCACATCGCGGAGCGGGCGAGCCCTCGCCGGGGGACGCCAGAAGGGAGTGCTCCGATCGCTGGCCCGCCGACTGTTAGATCCTGAAGCTGCGGTCTGCGGAGCCTGGGATCCCTCGTTGGCGACCCCGGAGGAGAAGAGCTCCGACCGCCGGCCCGCGGCCTACAACACATTGAAGCCGCGGTCTGCGGTGCTTCTAGGCGCGGCGGGGACTTAGATCTTCGACCGCTGGCCTGCGGCCTACATCATCTTGAAGCCGCGGTCTCCGGTAGGGAAGCACCGATTCGGGACTTACCTTGCCTGTACATCTGGCCGCACGCAGCGGCGACTGCGGAGGTTTGTGGTCCCGACCACGGGGAAAAATGGAGGAGGACTGACTGAACTTTGTGCCTTCCACTGAATGCTGTGGTGGATGTTTTGTGTTACATTTTTATTGTGTACTGTGTGTTCTTTTTTTTAGTGCATTTCACTGCACTTCATTGTGTATGTGATGAATAAATCTGACTATTGACTATTGATTGATCAGCCATGATCACATTGAATGGCGGTGCTGGCTCGAAGGGCCAAATGGCCTACTCCTGCACCTATTGTCTATTGTAAATATACAAGCTCTTCAGACCTCTGCCCCAGCACACCCAAGGTCCTGACTCCTGGTGTTTCTGACTCCTGGCTCTGGCTCTCGCAGTTCATGTGGCCCATGGTCTAAATCCTGACACTGTCCTCACATCCCGCTTGTACGCTGGATCCCAGCTCACGTTTTGTGCATGAGTGAGCCAGATGTTGAACCATCACGGCTTTTGAACTATTACTCTTATTTGTTAATAATTAAGTTTGACAGAATTTTTCGCAGGCCATCAGCTATTATGTCAACAAGCTTATTTATTTCCAATTAATATTCTTTAGTCATACACAATAGTTTGTTGTTTATTATTTTAACATGCATTGATTGATGCGTATTAAGCCTGCTTCAGGTTCTTCTCCAACCACACTGAAAATAAATATCTTGAAGAGAATGTGGCAGGGGAAATTGTGCATTGGGCTAACGCCAAAATGTTTCTCAAACTTTTTAATGTATGTCGTCTTTCTGTAACATCGGCATTGAAGAGGGATAATATTATAGCGGAGCTATTTCTTTCTTCAGAACTGGCAATTATTAATTCAGCTCACACACAATATCGGTCTTTTGTCTGCAAATATACTTGCTGCTAATTTTACATCAGTTCTCCATGTCAAAACAAGATTCAGAGTGAATGTACTATTCTTGATCGCTATTGTACTGTGTGCCAGATGGAGTAACAGTTTTCAAATATTCATTTATCACAAGTGGGCATTGCAGGCAAGACCAGTGTTATTACCTGTTCCTTTCTGCTTCCATAATGGTCGAGTTGAGTTGTCTTCTTGACTCACTGTAGTCTGTTGTGAACTGGTATTGAGTAGCATTCCAGTACTTTCATCCAACAATGTTGCCAATGATCAGTTCCGGATAAATGTGTGTGTTGGGAGGGGAACTTGCAGATGGTGACATTTTCACGTACCAGCTCCCATTGTCCTTTGAGGAGATAGGGGTTGCTCTTACAGAAATCGGTGTTTCCAAAGCAGAGTGGTTATGCTTAATTGAACAGCCTTTAACCAAAAAGAACATTGAAACAGGTAGAAAAGCGTGATTCCACATACACTGATCATTTTGCAGTATTTCCAGGGCTCGAAATTAGAGGTTGCCCGGGTGCCACTGACCACTCAAAGCACCGCCGGGCAACCTAAGTACCGAGTCATTTTGCCCGGCTTGGCAACCAGATACTGGTTTGTACCGAAGATGGACACAAAAAACTGGAGTAACTCCGCGGGTCAGGCAGCATCTCTGGAGAGAAGGAACGCGACGTTTCGTGTCGGCGGCGGCTGTGCGGGGCAAAGATACTAGGTGCGGGGTGACGAAGGGTCGGAGTGAATGACGGGCCCCGAACGGCCGCGACAGCGGCTCCATCTCCTCCTCCTCCCGTCCCCCGCCTGCCCTGATAAGGGCCGCTGCTTGTAAATTCGCTAACGGCGATAACCACTTTCAAAACAAACCCTCCCGCGCGCCGAGGCCGGGAGGAGGGAGGGAGGGGGAGGCCTCGGAGTGCGGGAGGGTTTGTTTTGCGCCGTTACCGGATTTACAAGCAGAGGCCCTTATCAGGGCGGGCGGCGGGTGGGGGGCGGGAGAAGGAGGGGATGGGGCTGCTATCGTGGCCGCTGCTGCCGCTGTTCGGGGCCCGTCATTCGTTCCGACTCGTCTGAAGCAGCTGCACCAAAGATCTTATAGCTATAGGATCTCTGAGCTGCACCGCCCGGCCCCGCACCTTGCTGTTGGCTGAGGGAGGCGGTGGCGAGGAGTTCCCAACGGCCAAGGCAGCGGGGCGATGTTGTCCGAGGAGCGCTTCCTTCCTCCCCACCTCGCCCCCCTCTCCCTCTCTCTTGTACGCCCCCTCCACCCCCTTATCCCGGGACCCCTCCACTCCATCCCGCACTGATCCCCATTCCCGCCTCTATTCAGTCGTCACTGACATCCCCTGTGCTCCCCTCCTCATCTACACCTCCCCCAGCTATTCATCCTGCGCTGATCACCCTATCCACCTCGCATTGATTCTCCTGCCACCCCCCCATCCATCCTACACTGATTCCCCAATTCACCCTGTACTTACCCCTTTCCCATCCATCCTGCACTTCTCCTCCATCCATCCTGTACTGATCCCCCATCCATCCTGTACTAATCCACGCATTCATCCCGTACTGACCCACCCTCCATTTACCCTGCACCTTCCCCCCTTCCCCTCATTCATCCTGTAGTGATCACCCATTCATCCTGCACACCCTCCGATCCCACTGTACTGACCCCCCCCATTCATCCTGTGCTGATCTCCCCCCCCCCATCCATCCTGTACTGATCCTCCCATTCAAGAAGAATGGGGGGAACAGTCTGAAGAAGGGTCTCGACCCGAAACGTTGCCAATTTCCTTCGCTTCATAGATGCTGCCTCACCCGCTGAGTTTCTCCAGCACTTTTGTCTACCCCCATCCATCCCGTACTGAACACCCCCATTCAACACCACTGACATCCCCGGTGCTCTCCCCTCACAATTTTACCTACTCCAACCAACACGTACTAATTCACCTGCCTCAATCCATCCATTCTGCACCGACTGCTTTCTAACCCCACCCCCCCCCCACCCCCGCCATCTATCCACCCCGCACTGATTCACACACACCCCCCTCCCTGACCCTATTGTGCTGGAAATGTCTTCAGAGCGAACATTGACTATGTTTGATAACGGAATGCAATCAAATGTGTTTTAATTCCCAATGTTATTATTTGTTTTAATCCATAAAGATGGATTAATTAAGTTGTGAACACGTGAAACATTAAAACCGCAGTGTTCGATTGTCACTGCTGCCGTTGACACGCTAGTGGGAGTTGTGTACAGGCCACCTAACAGTAGTAGTGGAGTTGGGGATGGCATCAAACAGGAAATTAGAAATGCGTGCAACAAAGGTAAAACAGTTATAATGGGTGACTTCAATCTACATATAGATTGTGTGAATCAAATTGGCAGGGGTGCTGAGGAAGAGGATTTCTTGGAATGTAGGCGGGATAGTTTTCTAAACCAACATGTAGAGGAACCAACGAGAGAACAGGCTATTCTAGACTGGGTATTGAGTAATGAGGAAGGGTTGGTTAGCAGTCTTGTTGTGCGTGGCCCCTTGAGCAAGAGTGACCATAATATGGGTGAGTTCTTCATTAGGATGGAGAGTGACATTGTTAATTCAGAAACAAGGGTTCTGAACTTAAAGAAGGGTAACTTTGAGGGTATGAGACGTGAATTGGCCAAGATAGACTGGCAAGTGATTCTTAAAGGGTTGACGGTGGATATGCAATGGAAGGCATTTAAAGACTGCATGGATGAACTACAACAATTGTTCATCCCAGTTTGGCAAAAGAATAAATCAGGGAAGGTAGCGCATCCGTGGATAACAAGGGAAATCAGGGACAGTATCAAAACAAAAGATGAAGCATACAAATTAGCCAGAAAAAGCAGCATACCAGAGGACTGGGAGAAATTCAGTCCAGCAGAGGAGGACAAAGGGCTTAATTAGGAAAGGGAAAATGGAATATGAAAAAAAACTGGCAGGGAACATAAAATCTGACTGCAAAAGTTTTTATAGATATGTGAAGAGAAAAAGATTAGTTAAAACAAATGTAGGTTCCTTGCAGTCACAAACTGGTGAATTGATCATGGGGAACAAGGATATGGCAGACCAATTGAATAACTACTTTGGTTCTGTCTTCACTAAGGAAGACATAAATAATCTGCCGGAAATAGCAGGGGACCGGGGGTCAAATGAGATGGAGGAACTGAGTGAAATCCAGATTAGCCGAGAAGTGGTGTTGGGTAAATTGATTGGATTAAAGGCCGATAAATCCCCAGAGTCAGATACGTTGTATCCAAGAATAATTAAGGAAGTAGCTCCAGAAATAGTGGATGCATTAGTGATAAATTTTCAAAACTCTTAAGATTCTGGAGTAGTTCCTGATGATTGGACGGTATCTAATGTAATCCCACTTTTTAAATAGGGAGGGAGAGAGAAAACGGGGAATTACAGACCAATTAGTCTAACATCGGTAGTGGGGAAACTGCTAGAGTCAGTTATTAAAGATGGGATAGCAACACATTTGGAAAATGGTGAAATCATTAGACAAAGTCAGCATGGATTTATGAAAGGTAAATCATGTCTGACGAATCTTATAGAATTTTTCGAGGATGTAACTAGTAGAGTGGATAAGGGAGAACCAGTGGATGAGTTATATCTGGACTTTCAGAAGGCTTTCGACAAGGTCCCACATAAGAGATTAATATACAAGATTAAAGCACACGGTATTGGGGGTTCAGTATTGATGTGGATAGAGAACTGGCTGGCAGACAGGAAGCAAAGAGTAGGAGTAAACGGGTCCTTTTTAGAATGGCAGGCAGTGACTAGTGGGGTACCGCAAGGCTCAGTGCTGGGACCCCAGCTATTTACAATATATATTAATGATCTGGATGAGGGAATTGAATGCAACATCTCCAAGTTTGCGGATGACACGAAGCTGGGGGGCAGTGTTAGCTGTGAGGAGGATGCTAGGAGGCTGCAAGGTGACTTGGATAGGTTGGGTGAGTGGGCAAATGCATGGCAGATGCAGTATAATGTGGATAAATGTGAGGTTATCCACTTTGGTGGCAAAAATAGGAAAGTAGACTATTATCTGAATGGTGGCCGATTAGGAAAAGGGGAGATGCAACGAGATCTGGGTGTCATGGTACACCAGTCATTGAAAGTAGGCATGCAGGTGCAGCAGGCAGTGAAGAAAGCGAATGGTATGTTAGCATTCATAGCAAAAGGATTTGAGTATAAGAGCAGGGAGGTTCTACTGCAGTTGTACAGGGTCTTGGTGAGGCCACACCTGGAGTATTGCGTACAGTTTTGGTCACCAAATCTGAGGAAAGACATTCTGTACAGGGAAGGTTCACCAGACTGATTCCTGGGATGGCAGGACTTTCATATGAAGAAGGACTGGATAGACTCGGCTTGTACTCGCTAGAATTTAGAAGATTGAGGGGGGATCTTATGGAAACTTACAAGATTCTTAAGGGGTTGGACAGGCTAGATGCAGGAAGATTGTTCCTGATGTTGGGGAAGTCCTGAACAAGGGGTCACAGTTTAAGGATAAGGGGGAAGTATTTTAGGACCGAGATGAGAAAATCATTTTTCAAACAGAGAGTGGTTAATCTGTGGAATTCTCTGCCACAGAAGGTAGTTGAGGCCAGTTCATTGGCTATATTTAAGAGGGAGTTAGATGTGGCCCTTGTGGCTAAAGAGATCAGGGGGTATGGAGAGAAGGCAGGTACAGGATACTGAGTTGGATGATCAGCCATGATCATATTGAATGGCGGTGCAGGCTCGAAAGGCCGAATGGCCTACTCCTGCACCTATTGTCTATGTTTTTATGTCTATGTTATTACAGAATTCATTTTAACGGCAAATCAATGGTCTTAATATGGAGTATCAGTACTGTAGTTATTTAATGAGCAACATTCACAACTATACGTACGCATATATGTTACCATGGTCCAGGATTTATTGACACAGGTTGATCATACGCTGAATAATCCAACCACATTTTTGTTTGGAAGTGGAAAGAACTAATAGAAATTGCATTAATTGCAATGTGTAAAAAGAGTTGAGATACTGTCTTATAATTTTGCTGCATGTCATTGTGGGATATATCATGTCTTGATTGGTGAATATGTTTAGTTTGTGACTTTATTTGAAGCAGAAATAATATGTGAATGCTTCATTGAGTATAATTCCGACTGGTCTGCACTTCGTCCGAGCACATTATCGCACGCGTCATGCAAGCCATCTTAAATGACCACCTAAACTGTCATTTGGCAACCTAAAATGCTGCCAAGGTTGCCCGGCTGGCAACAGGGGAAAAAAGTTAAGCGAGAGCCCTGATTTCATCCAAAAGGAAAATAATTATTTGTGCCTAAGCTTTGCACTAATGTTGACAAAGTTGTTTGATGAAAAGCAAAGACCCACAGTTTGTCTTATTATTTTCCTGAATTATTGCACACCGAGGTGTTTTAGAAAAGGTATTGAGGATCGTTGAAATAGTGTCTGCAATTTACATTTTGAATGCTGTGAAGTAAGGTCTAGTTCTACTCGCGTATGTTGATTAAAATCAGCATTATGGCGGCACAGTGGCCGCAGCGGTAGAGTTGCTGCCTTACAGCTTTTGCAGCGCTAGAGACTCGGGTTCGATCCCGACTGCAGGTGCTTTCTGTATGGAATTTGTACGTTCTCCCCATGACCGCGTGGGTTTTCTCCAAGATCTTTGGTTTCCTCCCACACTCCAAAGGCGTGCAGGTTTTGGGGATAATTGACTTTGTTTAAAAATTTTAAATTGTCCCTAGTCTGTGTGTAGGATAGTATTAATATCCGGGATCGCTGGTCGGCACGGACTCGTGGGCCGAAGGGCCTGTTTCAGTGCTGTATCTAAACTAAACTAAAAGCATCTGTAGTTCCTTGTTTCTACTTAATTATTTAATAATTCCTCGGCCCCCCGACCTGGGTGCCAGGTGACAAATACTGATGGAGCCATAGAGTACGTCACAATAAAGCGTTCATCTTCGACTCCTCGGCCAGCAATGAGTCCTGTTGTTTTATGCACCATGTCACTTTTATGATTTTTCTATCTCTTTAGGTTGATTTGAAATGACTGTTGCACAATGTTATGCAACCACAGTACCCCACATGTGAAAATGCTGGCTGGTCCACACACAAAGTGCCTTCACGTTTGCCCAAGCACCAGAAATGGAGCAATGACTTGTTCATTGTGATCGTCGCATAGCTACTGTGGTATCAACTCTAGGTCTTAATTGTTTGATTCCTCATCTGTGATCACCCACGTTTTTATTGAGTTTCCCTGATATCATTAAACATTAAAAAATTTAGACAGGTACATGAATGGGATAGGTTTAGAGAGATATGAGCCAAATGCAGGTAGGTTGGTCGGTGTTGGCAAGTTGGGCCAATGGGCCTGTTTCCACCATGTACGACTCAATTACTCTATCCCATTTTTCCAAGCAGTCAGCGGTCGATCTGTAGTGTGTTCAGAAAACAGCAGGGAAAGTGACCAATTGCCTGATAATCTAAAATGAATGAATTAATAAGTTTATTGGCCAAGTATGTACACATACAAGGAATTTGTCTTGGTGCTCCTCTCGCAAGTAACAACACGACATACAGTAAACGATTAAGAATAAAACATAAAACATTAAAACATTAAGAATAAAACATTATAGTTTAAACATGTGAATGAAATAAAATACCAGCGCAAACGGAGGCTACAGATTTTTGGTTATCGAGTAGAGCCACTGCTCATGGAAAAAAGCTGTTTTTATGTCTGACTGTGGCGGCTTTTACAGTCCGGAGTCGCCTTCCAGAGGGAAGTGCTTCAAAGAGTTTGTGGCCAGTGTGAGAGGGGTCAGGGATGATCTTACCCGCTCGCTTCCTGGCCCTTGCAGTGTACAGTTCATCAATGGGGGAAGGTTGCAGCCAACAACCTTCTCAGCTGATTGAACGATTCGCTGCAGCCTCCAGATGTCGTGCTTGGTGGCTGAGCCAAACCAGACCATATTGGAGAAGGTGAGGACAGACTCTACGATGGCAGTATAGAATTGGACCATCATTGCCTGTGGCAGATTGTGTTTCCTCAGCTGCCGCAGGAAGTACATCCTCTGTTGGGCCTTTTTGACTGTGGAGTCGATGGTGGCCCCCCATTTAAGGTCCTTGGAGATGATGGTTCCAAGGAACGTAAAAGACTCCACAGATGTGACTGTGGTGTTGCTTATGGTGAGTGGGGTGAGGAGAGGGGGGGCTCTCCTAAAGTCTAACATCAATTCCACTGTCTAAGAACATTGAGCTCCAGGTTGTTACGAAGGCACCAGGTCGCCGGCTGTTACTTCTTGTCTGCAGGCAGATTCCTCCCCATCCTGGATCAGTCCAATCAGGGTTGTACTAAGAATCTCGATAAACATTTTTCTGATTGTCATAGAATAATGGTGCATTGAAGCAGAAGTTGACTCTATTGGTACTATGGTTTCACAAACTGTTTGCTAAGTCAAAGCTGCAGGTTCCTCAGTTGTAGAAATTCCATTTAGCAGCACAGCAAGACTGAATATTTATTTCACCCGAAACGTCACCCAGTCCTTCTCTCCAGAGATGCTGCCTGTCCCTCTGAGTTACTCCAGCATTTTGTGTCTATTATCTGAATATTTCTTTGTTAGGTTCAGTGAAAATGTAGTCAAACTTCACTCCAGTTTAGCAACTTTAGAGTGTTTCATTATGTTAGAGACACATTGTCACTGTTGATTATCTGGTAATGTCAGAGAGACAAACATGGAACCAGCCCTTCAGACCTACTTGCCCCATCTACACCAGTTCCGCCTGCCTGCATGTAGCCCATATCCCTGTGAACTTTGAATGAGAAAAGCAGAAAAATGCTGGAATTTACAAGAGGTAGAGCTGCTGCCTCACAGCACCACAGACCCGGGTTTCATCTCGATTACGGATGCTGTCTTGTACGTTCTCCCTGTGTCCGTGTGAGATTTCTCCGGGAGCTCTGCTTTCCTCCCACATTCCAAAGACATATAGGTTTGTGGGTTAAATGGCTTTGATAAAAATTGTTAACTGTCCCTAGAGAGTAGGATAGTGCCAGTGTACGGGGGATCATTGGTCGGTGCGGACTCGGTGGGCTGAAGGGCCTGTTTCTGCGCTGTATCACTAAACTAAACTAATACCCAACGTTGCCGTTTAAAAGAAACCCAGTGGTTTCTGATTTAAAATCATAAATCTCATTAGCCACATAATGCCCAAGATGTTTTGTTTGGAATCAATCACAATATTGCATATCATAGCTGTCACTACTGAGATTATGTTGATTGAATTTAATTCCTCCTCATCAAAGCTCAGGTTGAGATTTACAATTAAAGTGATTTCATAAATATAACGTTTGTGCTGCCCAAAAACGTGGCTGACCCTTAGTTTTTCAATCATCGACTTTTGAGTGAAGCTTTTGTTGTTGTAATTAAACTGAGTTGTGCGGGTGGAGGGTGGGAATTGTGTAGTGTTGGTTGATGGTGACATAAGACATCATCCTTGTCAATTTTAATGTTTGTCCACAGCAGCGAGAGAAAACAAAGTCTTGTTGTTGTTTAAAAAAAAAGTACCTGTGTGGTTAAAGATTCTTCTATTCTGGAAGTTTGATTAGTGTAAAATGCTATAGTCAAGTGTGATAGGTCTTTCATTTATAGTTTTGCTCTCTGTTTCTGCTGCCTCTTCCTCTTCTGGGATATGGGAAGTGGTTCATGGTTTTTGGTGTCCCATTGTGGGCCTTTACTGTCAAGGAGTAGTGCTGTTCAGTAGGGAAAGGTTGGGGGAAGGATCTCAGCTGTGTAAATGTTAAACATAAGGTATGCCCTCTCATATGCTACTGTGAATAGATTGACAGTGAATTGGATCGCAGTCAGAGAACGTGCTTGACACTATCTGTACGAAGATTGAACCTATTTTGGCTTGACAAGCTCTTCCCCGGCAATAACACAAATGGACGTAAGCAGAATTTTTTTTTTAAAGTGAAGATAGGCATAAAATGCTGGAGTTACTCAGTGGGTCAGGCAGCATATCTGGAGAAAAAGGACAGGTGATGTTTCAGGTCAGGACCATTTTCTACTAAAAAAAAGGCGAGGTGGTTACTCTGTTTAAAAAAAAAAAAAAAAAAATAGGTGCTGCAATTTAAAAAAAATTAGCTTTCCCCTCTCTTGTCTGTAGGATCCTACTGAATATGAACGGATGTATTTCTCTGCCCTGCACCTCCCCACAAAAGTCTTGCCTCCAAAATCGTTTTTTCTGCTTCTGACCTGTTATGGACCCTATCTCTTCTAGGTTTCGAATCCTGGAATTCCCTGCATTAAACTCCTTTAATTAATTAGCCTGTTCCCTGGCATCATTTGATTTCCCCTTTGTTCCACCTATTGCACTGGCGTTTGACATGACTGTATTTATGTATAGTATTATCTGATTTGTTTGGATATCATGCAAAACAAGGCTTCTCATGGCACCTCGGTACACGTGACGAAAATAAACCTTAACTTTGATTACGTTTTGTGTTGTCTCTTTAATCCCTTTTTCCATCTTTTAATTTATCATACATTTTTTAACTAAGCATTTTCTGCATTATAATTCTGAACTGCTGCACAATGGATTTATCCCAAAGATGTCAAAAGCTTAGCATATTGTGCCATTAGTTGTGAACAGAAGGAAGGGAGGGACATTTCCTGCTAACATGCCTGAGGAAAGGGCTTGTGGATAAATTTGAATAAAAAAGTAGGTGACACAGTGGAAGAGTTTAATCAGGGCAAAATTAATGCATTGGAGATCATAACAACTCACAAGTTAACAGAGGGGTTAGTGGACCACGTATAGGACAGGACATTGGTGGCAGAATTTGAAGCATTTTATCGAACTTCCATGATTGCAAGACAGCAGGGAGAGGATTTGAAAATCTTATAGCAGAGATGGAAAACATCATAACAATGAGAAGGCTGTTGAGTGTAAAGCTCAGGTTAGGCTGAAAATAGATTTGACATAATTAGTATTAATTTGACCCCAAACTTTTCATAACATAAATTTAAATGTTTAGGTCTTCTTTGTTCCGGTGGTGTTGGAATGAGAATATTAAAACATGTAACTTTGTTGAATGCAATTTTATTGCTTCAAGCTGCACTTGGAGAACTGTATTTAGACTGTTAAAATTAATTTCTGTTACATTTGTGCTCTAGCTTCCAGTTTCAGCTGGATTCAGAATGGTAGTACATTGTGCCAAGTACCCAAAATCCCATCCTCTATGCCATTTGCAAACCATTTACTTCTACTGTTTCGAGTCTTTCTTATGAGACACCTCAAATTCCCAAGTAACTTCTAAGTTTTTTTTTTTTTTGGAAAGGAACAAATTATAATAGAAGATACCAAAAATATTATCATCTTTCCGTCGTAATATCCTTTTCGGCAGGGATGGTCATGCAGCATGGAAACAGGCCCTTTGGCCCAACTTGTCCATGCTATCCAAGATGCCCCATCTAAGATACGCCCATTTGCCTCCTGTCACATTATCTGAAATGGAAAGATCTATGGTCCTAGGCAAAAAAACATTCCGATTCAAATAATTGTAATGAACCAAAAGTTATCTGCAATGATAGAAAGAAAAATCTGATAGATAAGAGACGAATGTTATGGATGCCAACAATATCAAAGTTGCCAACACCGCTTGTGGGAATAGCTCTGTTTCACCTATGGTAAATGCAAGGTCATTGTTTACTATGTTTTGGTGCCTATTACCCTCTGACCATTCTCTATTGACGTTTAATCTGTCGAATGTGGTTCCACTATATATTTGGTTACCATTGTACATATTAGACACTGAAAGTTCTGCAAAACGTTTTGGATCAGAAGGCCATTTGAATGTGTCTTCCACTGTGCATGCTCAGTATTGTTGGAATGTACAGCTCTGCAGCACAATGACACAGATTCTTTCTGTTACAGATATGCACTTGTTTGGCCACTGTCCAGCTCATGATGAATTTTACCTAGTTGTGTGCAGTCACTGCAACCAGGTAGTCAAGCCACAAGCTTTCAATGGGCACTGCGGTAAGCTACAGAATAGTTCAATGCAAATGATCTTTGCAGAGGTGCATCTTGCCAGAAGTTCACAGCATAATCAAGGCACTATGTATGATGAGCTGAGTTGAGATTTTGGTCTATTTGAACTGATATCGTTCCCACTTTCTTGCTCATATTGCAACTGTGAACTGAAGGAAAATAATAAAAAAATTCTATCTTTGGTCCCAGTCAAACCAAATTATTGTTGCAAAGGAAATTGAATGATATCATCTTTTTATTTGCCCCAAAAGAATAATTAGTCATTTATATATTTTCATTTAGGCTTACTATAAATGTGAAAGGAAACATTACCCATTAATAACCCATTGACAAGTGTAGTGTAGTTATAAACAATGAATAATGTTTAACTAATTTGAAAAATTTCGACATTTTTACCTGGGAGGTTGATTGATTTTAAAGTGTCTTCATGTATAGCTCGTGCTTTGAATAAATAAATGCATTTAGCCTGTTTAAAAAAAAAAGTAATAGGTGAGTAAATAGACATCAGGAGATTTGCAGCATATTTTCATGCTGATTTGTTCCTTTATGATGTTCTTGAGTCCTTGTTTGTTCTGGTGGGATGTTTGGTGCATTTGATCGTTTATGACTGAACAATTAATCTGATCCTGTGTTTGTGTTTGGCACCTTGACCAACTGTTTTTTGGGTGAATTGCTTTGGCCGCTAGATGTCTCGCTTTTCAACCAGGCATTTGTGGTTCTTAGCACAATGGGAAAATTATGTAATGTTCCTCAGTATAACATGTAAAATTTATTTATTTTTTTAGATCATGGAACAGATGCATATCCCTTCTTTGTGTACTGGAGAATGATAACTAATTAATCTTCAAGGATAGGGACCATTCTCACATATTTCCTAAAACTTCCCCAACTGAAATTCATTAGACCATAAGACATAGGACCACCCATCAAGTCTACTCCACCATTTGGCCAGGGCTGATCTAATTTTCCCTCTCAATCTCATTCTCTGCCTTCTCCCTGTAACCTTCCTAATCAAGAACCTATCAATCGCCGCTTTAATAATACCCCATGACATGGCCTCCAGTGTCATCAGTTGCAATGAATTCCACAGATTTACTACCCTCTGGCTACAGAAATTCCTCCTCATTTCCATTCGAAAGTACGTCCTTTTATTCTGAGGCGGTGCCCTCCAGTACTAGGCTCCCCCACTACAGGAAACACCCTCTCCACATCCACTCTATCTGGGCCTTTCATTTCTCGGTAGGTTTTAAGGAGATTTCCCCCCTCATCCTTCTAAACGCCAGTAAGTACAGGACCAGAGCCATCAGATGCTCCTCATACGTTAACCCAGTCATTCCCAGGATCATTCTCGTAAACCTCTGAACCCTGTCCAACGTCAGCACATCCTCCCCCAGATATGGGACCCAAAGCTGCTCACAGTATTCCAAATGTGGCCTGACCAATGTCATATAAAGCCTCAGCGTTACATTCTTACTTTTATATTCTAGGAGGGCTATTTTTTATTTCCTTATCTCCCCTGGAGTTGTGTAAATGAGACATATCTGTTTGTTCATAATCGAGCAAGTCATTACTTTTTGTTAGCAAATTGTAGCTGTTTGGGTCTGCTATGTGGGAAAGTTAATGTGAGATGCATAAAATGAGGATACTTGCTGCTGAAGTAAATTGAGATCTTTGCACATAACCTACAAATGTTTTTTTTATCCACTAACTGTCATTTAACAAGCAATCAATTGAATAAAATATGGATTATCTGTTCAATGTACTTTATTTGGATCACATCAGTTTGGATCGCGGAAGATGTATTTAATCTTTACTTTGAAGTTCATTCAAAAGCTAGAAAGTTTAGACTGATCAAACAATCATATTTACCTAACATGCATTTGGGTAGGTAAATGTTATGATATATCTTTGCAAGGATGTGAAGTATAGAATTCTTAATGCATAGAAGGAGGGTTCAGCATCTGTTTCACTGTTTGATGCTTTTACGTGTTCCTTTTAAAATCTCTGGGAATCTTTTCCTTGCACTCCCTTTAAGCTCACCAAACTGTTCCCTATGCTCCTTTAGTTTAGTTTATTGTCACATGTACCGAGGTACAGTGAGAACCTTTTTTGTTGCATGCGATCCAGTCTTCGGAAAGACTGTACATGATTACAATCAAGCTGACAGCAATGTACAGATACAGGATAAAGGGAATAACGTTTAGTACACAGTAAAGTCTGATTACAGGTAGTCTGAGGGTCTCCAATGAAATAGATGGTGGGTCAGGACAGCTCTCTAGTAGGTGATAGGGTGGTTCAGTTGCTTGATATCAGCTGGGAAGAAACTGTCCCTGATTCTATGCGTTTTCACCCTTTTGTACCTCTTGCCTGATGGGAGAGGGGGTTTTTCGGTTGAGACTTGTCCTTGATTATGCTGGTGGCCTTGAGAAGGCAATGTGAAGCAAAGATCGTATAGCGGATCTTAGATGTGAAGTGTAGAGAATCAATGGAAGGGAGGTTGGTTTATAGTGTAATAGCAGGAAGGGTATATTTGTCGTCAATATAGCTGTAAAATCCAGGGTGTTACTTCTCTCCCTACTCTCTGTATTTTCAAATCACTTGAATCATGAAATCACTGAAAATTTACCAACGTAAAAGAAAGCTGCCTAAGCCAGTTGGGAAAAGTTAATCACGCCATCTAGCGTCAGGTTCATAGACTTGCAGGTCAGAACTGTAAAATACTTTTTGAATGTGATGAGGGATTTCTAACTCCACTGTGTATTTCAAACTGCCACAACCACATAGTTTGATAAAGCTTTCCTCATTTCCCCAGTCCCACATTCAATTCTTTTACATCTGTGCTCCTTTGTTTTTTTACCTTTCAGCTGAGAGAGATAGCTATTTCCTATTTACTCTACCTTGATCTCTTGGTTAAGTCTCTCTGCAGTGTGTTCTGTTCTAAAGAAAACAAACCCAGCTTATCCAGTCCTTCCTCCGTTATAATTTTACAGTCATGACAACATTTTGCAAATCTTCTCTGCACCCAGTGCAGTCTTTCCTGTAATATAGTGGCCAGAACAGTAAGCAGCGCTTGTTTAGTATTTCATCTTTCACACACTTTTAACATAACCTCTCTGCCCATGTTTACGGCGAGTTTAGAGAGATACAGGGTGGAAACACGCCCTTCCGCCCGTTTCAGGTCAGGACCCTTCTTCAGAGGAGAGCAGTATTAGATTTTTTTTAAAAGGCATATAGTTTTGTCAAAAAAAGTAAGATTGAAGATTGGGAAGGTTCAGATTTCATCAAATAAGAAAATGTTATCTGATGAAATAACAGGAATAAGAAAATGTTAAGTAAAAGGGAGGTATATAATAATTCAGCAGTAAAAATAACAGCCGATGGTTAGAACTTCTACAGATGCATAAAAAGAAACAGATTGGCAAATGTTAGCGTGGGTACCTGACGAGACAAATTATTTTGGGTAATAGGAAATGGCAGAAAAACAGAAGATGCAGAAAACCATCTGGAAATGATGCAGCTCAGCTGGTGAAGGAGGAATAGGGACAATGGGTCAAGAGCAGATGCTACCTCACTGGCTTTCCACTCTGGTCTGAACCATCTGGATAACAGGAGCACATTCGTCAGGCTGCTGTTCATCGACCACAGCTCGGCGTTCAGCACTATCATCCCCACCAAACTCATCACCATGCTCCAATAACTGTCCCTTTGCAACTGATGCTTGACTTCCTCATCTGCAGATCTTAATCAGCATGGATTGATAATGTCTCCTCCTCACTGACCATCATCTCAGGTGCACCTCAAAGTTGTGTGCTTAGCTTTGTACTATATTCTCTGTACACCCATGACCGTGTGGCAAAGCACAGCCGCAACATGACCTGCAAATTCACTGATGACACCATCGTGCTTGGCTGAATCACCGGATGTAATGAGTGGAATACGGGCGAGAGATAGAACACCTTGCCACAACAACAACCTCTCACTCAGCGTTAACAAGGCCCAGTAACTAAATGTTGTCCAGAAAGGAGACCATGTGCCGGTTTTCATCAGTGGGTCAGTAGCGGAGAAAGGCAGCAGCTGGAAATTCTTGGGTGTTAACACCTGTCCTGGGCGCAGCACATAGATTTAGATTTTAGACTTCAGAGATACAGCATGGAAACGGGCTCTTTGGCCCACCGAGTCAATGCCGACCAGCGATCACTCTGTACACTAGCACTGTCCTACGCACTAAGGACAATTTACAGAAGCCAATTGACCGACAAACTAGCACGTCTTTATAGTGTGGGAGGAAACCAGAGCACCTGGAAAAACCCACATCTCTTTCCTCTGCGCTACTGTGCCGCAGTGGTGATGTAATCAAAAAGAAGGCATGAGAGGAGTTCTACTTGCTTAGGAGTTTAAAGAGATTCAGTATGTCTCCAAATATTCTAATAAACGTGAACATATTTACTGTAGAGAGTACCCTGGTTGCATCATTATCCGGCATGGCTATTCTACAGACGCTTTCCGGAGGTGCCGTTGAGAAGTCGAGGCCGGAGCCTCGCGGGCCGGAGCTTCACGGGCCAGTGGTGGAGCCTTGTGAGTCGACAACGCCCGAGGGCCTACAGTCCCTGGGTCTGCGGAGCCCGTGGCTGGGGCCAGGGTAGGCACCACGGAGGCACCGGAGAGGTCGTTGCGGCGGTCGTTAATGGCGCCGATGGACGGACGAGGTCGGGCATGTGGAAGTGACGACGCCGCTGCCGGGGGAAGGAACAAAGGGAGGACTCGGCGTGGGGGGATCCGCCATGAGGGAGGGGGAAGGACAATGGGGGACTGGGATCGCCGTGAGGGAGGGGGAAGAACAATGAACGGTGGAGGACCTGGCGTGGGGAGGACCGTCCTGAGGAGGGGGAGGGGGAAGAACAAAGGGGGACCTGGCGTGGGGGTACTTTATAACTTTGTAAGCGCCCTTTATGGGTGACTATTTGTATACCTTCGGTATGCAAGCAAGAAATTTCACCTTGACTTGTCACATTTGACAATAAAGTATTCAATTCAAAGCACAGGAATGCTACAGACTTTGGAGAGTGGTGGACTCAGCCGGGTCCATCACAGGCATAGCCCTTCCCTCCATCAAAGGCAACTACATGACACACTGCCTCAAGAAGGTGGCATCTATTATCAAGGATCCCCACTATCAGGGCCATGTCTTCTTCTCACTGCTATCATTGAACAGCAGTTACCGAAGCCTGAAGTCGCCTACCATCAGGTTCAAGAGCAGCTACTTTACTACAATTGTCAGATTCTTGGACCAACCTGCACAAACCTAATCCCACCACAACAACCTGAACAGCACTAATCCTACCTCAACAACCTACACAACTCTAATTGCACGACTAGGGACTTGCTTTTTCCCGCCCCCCCTAATTATGTTTTTTAATTAATGTCTTGTTTTTTGCTCGGTTGTTTATTTGTTTAGAATTTTTGTGTATAATTTATGTCAAATTTGTTCTCGTGTGGTTGTCTGAGTCTATGGGCCTGCAATGCTGCTACGAGAAGATTTTCATTGTGCCTGCATCACACCTACTATGACAATAAACAACTTAAACATAACATCAATTACATTTAAAAGGTGAGGTTTATAGTTTAGTTCTAGTTTAGTTTAGAGATACAGCGCGGTAACTTGCCCTTTGGCTCACCAAGTCCAGGCCGACCAGAAATCCCCGTACACCAGCACTATCGTACACACTAGGGCCAATTTACAATTTTTACTGAAGCCAATTAACCTACACATCTGTACGTCTTTGGATTGTGGGAGGAAAGCTGGGCATCTGGAGAAAACTCACATGGCCAGGGGGAGAACGTACGAAATTCGTGCAGACAAGCACCCGCAGTCATGATCGGACCCGGATCTCTGGTGCTGTAAGGCAGCAACTCTACCACAAGGCCAATCTTAAATATTGCTTCCAACGAGGCAAGGATCTAATAATAAGCCTTTATTGTCATTGTACTTAGAAATACAACAAAATTAGGAGAGCTACTCCTGATCAGTGCAACCAAAACGAGTCCAAACAAGACAAGTCACATACAATGCATTTAATACGTTATTCTGCACTGGGAGAATATTACACTTTAAATTTAGTAAATACTTTAAAGGATTTAAAAAAAGAGGAAATATTGACTGAGTGGTCTGTTTTATAGTGGAATTGATGACAGCATTCTCATGTCGTGTGGATAGTTGAGGAATTTAGAGTTCTAATGGCCCAGGGAAAGAAATTGTTCTTGAGTGTTCGTCCGGCTTTTGACACACCTGTACCGCCTACCAGAGGGCAGGAGGTTGAACAGGAACTGTCCAGGATGGGAGGGGTCTTTGATTCTTTTCCTGGCTCTGCAGAGACACCGAGAGCTAGAGATGTCTTCCAGGGAAGGCACAGGGCAGCCGATGATTTTCTGGGCAGTTTTGATCACTCTCTGCAGTGCTCTCCTTTCTGCTGCTGATCAGCCGGCATACCACACTGTGATACAATATGCCGGCACACTCTCGATGGTGGAGTGGTAGAAGGTCACTTGTAGCTTCTCCTCTAAACTGTTCTTCCTTAGCACTCTCAGGAAATGCAATCGCTGTTGGGTCTTTTTTTACCACCGCTGAAGTGTTGGCAGACCAGGAGAGGTCCTCCACGATGTGCGTTCCCAGTAATTTGAAGGTGGAAACCCTCTCGACACAGTCCCCATTGATGTAGAGCGGGGCAGGGTCTGCTCTGTGCCTTCTGTAGTCGATGACCATTTCCTTTGTTTTGCTGATATTAAGTGGCAGGTAGTTCGCGGAACACCACTCTTGACAGCTTCTGGACCTCATCTCTGTACTCTGCCTCGTCTCCTCCTGATATGAGTCCGATCACTGTGGTGTCATCCGCAAATTTAATAATGGTGTTTGTGGAGTGGATGGGAGTGCAGTCGTAAGTGTACAGAGCATAGAGGAGTGGACTCAGCACACAGTCCTGTGGAGAACCAGTGCTGAGAGTGAGGGTGGGGAGCAGTGGGGGCCCATTTTGACTGTTTGTGGGCGGTTATTGCAGGGCACCTAAATTATGAACAAGAACTTAGATTTGTTTGCAGCAGGTTTTGCTTTTCTGTTTGGAAATGTAGCATTTGATTCTGTTGATTTTTGTTTGAAGTTTCCACTAGAGATATTATTGCTGAGACTAATTCATTATTTAAATTAACCATTTTATTCATTTATTTTAATCGTGAAAATTAGTTTAATGAAAGACTTTGTAGTTCCAGCCTAAATTCTCTCAATAGATAATTTATGAAGCATATTTTACCAAAATTATCTACTTATTTCCGTACGTAGGGAATAAGTGCAGATGGATGGAATTTACTTACGATAGAAAATAAGCATGATGATGGAAAAAGATGATGGAATTTAATCATGGTTTTCAGCATGATATTTAAGCCACGTGAAATCTTTCAGAGTTGGATTTGTGAAATCAAGTAACTGATCACCAGATCATTTCATGAGATTGTACAAACATCCTGCTGTGAAACTTCTGCATGCCACTGTTTCATATGCTTTTTTGAAACTAAAATCAAAACTGATTTAAATTGTGAAAGTTGCACTGTATCTTGTTTCCTTGTATTTGGTTTCATTTTACATCAAATAATCGCATTGAGGTGGATATTTGGCGTTTATTCTTACATTTCAGCAGAAAATTGTTGTTTTTGAAAAATATTTTTGAATAGATCATGATAACCTGCAAGGTTGTGGGGCAGCAGTTAGCGCAGCTCCAGCAAACCAGGGTTCGATCCTGACCTTGGCTGCCATCTGTGTGGAGTTTGCATGTTCTCCTTGCGATTGCATGTTCCCATGTCGTCGTCGTGGTCCCCCCCCCTCCCCTCCCCTCCCCTCCCCCGCCATGCTTTAGTTTCTTCCCAAAGAAAAGTGCTAACTGGTGGGTTAGTTGATTACTGGAAATTACCTTCAGCATTGGTGGGTGTGGGGAAAATCGGGGTTGGAGGTTGAGTTAATGGGCATGCGAGTAAGAATGTAGCAGGGAAATAGCTGGGGGAATTTTCCAGGCATGATATTCCCTCCAATGTTGGAAGATGGTCAGCGTGGACCCAATGGGCCGAAGGGCTTGTTTCCATGCTGTATCTTTCTATCAATCAATATGGAATAGTGTAAAACAACAACACATATATTTGATTGGAGAGAAGCAGCTGCAGATGCTGGAATAATGTGCAAAATAACAAAGTGCTGGAGGAACTCAGCAGGTCAGGCAGCATCCGTGGAAGGAATGGATACGTGACGTTTTGGGTCAGGACCCCTCTTCAGATCCAGAGTCCAGCATGTTGTGTTTTGTGTTTTTACTTAATTATTACTCATGTCAATCAGCTTTCGTTACAAAAAGTAGCATATAAGATCCGTTTGCCATGGGATAGCTTTATGACGAATCAAAGTATCAGTACAATGATCATAACCTTTTATTGTTTGTTACTGTGTTTCATTATAGGGAAAGGACTAACATGAACAAGTATCCCTCTGCTAATTATCAAATAATATGCAGCATGTAACACACAGTCCTATTGATCATCCCATCACATCAGATTAATTTGGTGTTTCATAATATGAATTGCTTTTCAAATAGAATCATAGCATCACGTCACAGCAACAGGCCCTTCGGCCCTCCACATCCTTGCGTGACCATCTTAGACACCTCTTCCACAGTGTTTCCTTGCTATTTACTTTATCTATGTCACCCATAATTTTGCACACCTCTATTGAATCTCCCCTCAGCCTACTGTCAGTGCTGTTTGCTATGATTTAGAAAATAAATGTATAGTTCATCCAGCGTAAAGGATTACAGAACATATAAATAGTGTATCTGTCATGAGATAGGAGCAGAATTAGGCCATTCGGCCCATCAAGTCTACACCGCCATTCAATCATGGCTGATCTATCTCTCCCTCCTAACCCAATTCTCCTGCCTTCTCCCCATAACCCCTGCCATCTGTACTAATCAAGAATTTATCTATCTATCTCTGCCTTAAAAATATCCATTGACTTGGCCTCCACAGCCTTTTGTGACAAAGAATTCCGCAGATTCACCACCCTCCAACTAAAGACATTTCTTCTCATCTCCTTCCTAAAGGAACGTCCTTTAATTCTGAGGCTGTCCTCTGGCCCTAGACTCTACTGCTAGTGGAAACGTCCTCTCCACATCCACTCTATCTAAGCCTTCCACTATTCGGTCAGTTTCAATGAGGTCCCCCCTCATCCGTCTAAACCAGCGAGTACAGGCCCAGTGCCGTCAAACCCTCATCATATGGTAACCCACTCATTCTTGGGATCATGCTTGTCAACTTCCTCTGGACCCTCTCCAGATCCAGCCAGTACATCCTTCCCCAGATATGGTGCCCAAAAATTGCTCACAATTATGTATTGCTTCAATGAAAGCATTTGGTTCCCAACAATGTAAATGTTGTTTGCTCATTCTTCACAATGATCCACCCATACTTCTCATGCATCTCCAACCGAGCAGGTCTGACAATGCTTTTGGCGGAGTAAAAATATTTACCAAACTCAAACAAAATAAATACCACTACAACATAGACAATTCGTGGCTGATATAATTTGTTCTCCCTCCAGCAAAATTTTATTTGGTATTCATCAATGCACCTGCAAACATGAAAAGTATATTGCACAAAATCTCTGGTCATGGTCATTTTGCCTAGCAAAGGTTTAATAAAGTAACAATGCATGCATCAGTAACTTCTAGAAGAATTTTCGTTCATATCTATCTATCTCTATCTATTATATAAAACTCTGTGGCTGTCCGTCCGTCCGTCCGGCGTCGAAGGGCGTCGTCACGTGTGTGGGAATAGAGAAAGACGATTGGGGGTGATAGGGAATGGGGAACAGATGGACTGTCCCTACCCCTCCTACTTCCACTCTCCCTCCCCCACCTCTCTCCTCTCCCCCTCCCTCCACTCCCTCTCTTCTCCCTACTCCTCTCCCCTTCCCCTCATCCTCACTCTCCACCTCTAACATCCCCTCCCCCCCTCTCCCCCCTTCCTGCCCTCCCCGCTCTCTTACCACTCCCCACTCTCCTCCCCCTCCCTCTCCCCCACCCTGCTCTCTTCTCACTCACCAATCTCTCCCCTTTCCTCCTCCCCATCTCCCCCTCTCCTCTTCTCTCCCCACCCCGTCTCCCTCTCCCCTCTTCTCTCCCCACCCCGACTGTCCCTACCCCTCCTACTTCCACTTTCCCTCCCCACTCTTCCCCCTCTCTCCTCTCCCCCTCCCTCCCCCCCTCTCTTACCCCTCCACCACCCCTCTTCGCCCCCATCACCCCCCCACCCCCTTCCCCTCTCTCTTGCACCACTCCCCGCAACCTCTCACTCCCAACTCTTCCCCTCTCCCTCCCCCACCTCTTTCCCTCCCCCCTCCCTCTCTCCCTCTCTTCCACCTACTCCTCTCTCCTTCCCCTCATCCCCCCCCCTCTCCACCTCTAACATCCCCTCCCCCCCTCTCCCCCCTTCCTGCCCTCCCCGCTCTCCTCCAACTCCCCACTCTCCTCCCCCTCCCTCTCCCCCACCCTACTCTATTCAACCTCACCAATCTCTCCCATTTTCTCCTCCCCCTCTACCCTCCCTCCCCCTCTCCTCTTCTCTCCACACCCCGTCTTCCTCTCCCCCCCCCCCGCCGAGTGTGTTTGGGGGGTGGTTAGTGTGTGTGATGCCGCAGCCCCCCCCCTCCCGCAAATGCGCGTTGGGAAAACAGCCCACCAACAGTCTCTCTGTCTTTAAGACGGAACTGCAGATGCTGGAAAATCAAAGGTACACAAAAAAAATCTGTATAACCTCAGCGGGTGCAGCAGCATCTATGGAACAAAGGAAATAGGCAACGTTTCAAGAAAAAAACATCTGAGGATGGGCTTCGGCCCAAAGCATTGCCTATTTCATTCGCTCCATAGATGCTGCTATACACGCTGTGTTTCTACAGCTTTTTTTTGTGTACCAGTCTCTCTGTCTCTCCACTCTCTCTCTCTCTCTCTCTCTGCCCTTCTCTCTTCACAGCCCTCGGCTCGACTCATGCACGCCCGCTCCAACCCCCCCTTCACCTTTCTCCCCCATCCTCTCCTTCCTCTCTACACCCCTCTCCTGTCTCCCCCTCCTCTCTCCCCACCTTTCTCTCCCCCCTCCTCCATCCCTCTTCAAATTTTTTTAAATCTAACATTAAATTTTGTCGCTCTGCCCCCCCCCCCCTCTAGACGCACCTGAGAGGTGAGGACTATTCATCAGTGGATAGGGTAGAGATGGGATAAAAGAAGCAAATTAAAAAATTAATATAATATCAAGGGGTGTGATGAGTGTGTGTGTTTGTGGGTGCAGGATTCCGTGCTTTGGAGGAAAGGGGGTGGTTAGTGTGACGCCACAGCCCCTCTCCCCCCGCAAACGCACGTTCGGTGTCCAGACCCAACGGGTCTGCACTTGGTCTAGTATACTTTTAAAACTCTGTGTGTGTGTTTGTTTGTGGGTGTCAGATTTGGCCTTTGATTTGTTACTCCGCCAAAACCACACGCAAAAACGCCGATATTTTTACCATGCGCTAGCGATTTCACTTTTAAATTCGCTCATCCACTCATTAAATTTCGTCATTTTTCTGTACACATTTTTAATAAAATCCTTCCCCCCTACCCAACTCATTTTTCGCCTCCTGCTGGTCAGCGACCATAACGGCTGCTGCCGCCCGGCTCTGCTCCAAAAACGCCGAGATTTTCCCCATTTCGCTAGCGATTTTACTTCAACGCCGAGATTTTTCCCATTTCGCTAGTGTGTGTGTGTCATATTTTTGCCCTTTGATTCGTTACTCCGCCAAAACCACACACAAAAACGCCGAGATTTTTACCATTTCGCTAGCGATTTCACTTTTACATTCGCTCATCAACTCATTAAATTTCGTCATTTTTCTGTACACATTTTTAATAAAATCCTTCCCACCCCCCCAACTCATTTTTTCGCCTTCTGCTGGCCAGCGACCATAACGGCTGCTGCTGTCCGGCTCTCCTCCAAAAACGCCAAGATTTTTCCCATTTTGCTAGCGATTTTACTTCCTCCACTCCCCCCCCCCCCCGGCCCGGCTCTGTCACGCGGCCGAAGCCAAAGATCGCCTGCTCCCCGCGCTGCTTTTTGCCGTCCTCGCTGGCTTGCACTGTCCGAAAATCCCGCGCGTCAATGGCCTGTCGGCCCGCAGGCGCATTGAGGGTGTACGCAGCGTCTCGACGGGTGTACGCAGCATCTCGACGTCGTACGCAACGTCTTGACGGCGTACGCCTAGCGCGTGGTGTTGCGCGATGACGTCAGGCCACCCCCTGTCCTTGCAACTGCGCGTTGCGGGAACAGACCCAACGGGTCTGCACTTGGTCTAGTATATATATATATATATATATGTGTGTGTATATATATATATAAAGTAATTTAGCTTTAATGGTTTTGACAATATACACACATACACACACACACTCACATATATAGTCAAAACCATTAAAGCTAAATTACTGTACTATCATGGGGGGAAATCATGTCATGTTAGATTAGTACAGCTTTAACAAATGACTAACAAATTTCAGGAATTCAGAAATCTTGTTAAAGTCTATTTTGGGAATAGTGATTATTTGGCTCTGATTTATTTTGTATTTTTATTGGATTTTGGGAACAGTCCAAATTAAGTACTGTAGAAGTATTTCTCTTTCAGACAGTTAAGAAGACGACAGATCTTGTTAATTATGCGAATACATTTCCTTTCAAATAAAAATTCATTCATAAGCTCTTAGTTTAGTATTAAACAGTTGTTAGTGTCATCTTTTCTGGGTGATCAGTTTTGTTAATAAAGTGGAGAGGCCGTTTACCATTGATGCGGATGGGTTTCTTTGCCAGAGCTAGCCATATTTTTGGAAAACCATTTGAGAGATTGACTATTACATTTGTGAACGACGAAAATAAGATTTAAAATCCTTGGTAAAGAAACTCTCAAAGAGCCCCGTTGTGGTAACTTGCGCCCCTTTGCAGGATCACTTATTACCTGGGCTTAATTGGCACCGTTACTCTGAACAAAGGATATGTGCTGTGGAGATTGGAAAATTGTCGTTGGAGTTGTTGTTGCAGAGTGGCCCAGTGGCGCAGCAGTAGAGAGCTGCTGTCTCACAGTGCCAGAGACCCGAGTTTAATCCTGACCTCGGGTGCTGTCTGTATGGAGTTTGCATGTTCTCCCTGTGACTGCGTAGGTTTCCCCCGGATGCTCAGGTATCCTCCCACATCCCAATGGCGTGCAGGTTGGTAGGTTAATTGGCTTCTGTAAATTGTCCCTAGTGTGTTGGATTATCATTGGTTGGCGCGGACACGGTGGGCTAAAGGGCCTGTTTCCACACTGTCTCTCTAAAGTAAATTAAACAGAACTAATCTAAGTTCGGAAATATTTTTTTTCTCTGCACAGAATATATCCGATACTGTGCTTTCTTAATGGTTGTGTTTGATTCACCATGTCAAAGTGTTGTATCGTTACCAAGGGCGAACCTGGCTTAATTTAAGAAACATGCAGGTTGTAGATTTATTTTAAGATGCTACAAACCAGTGGTAGATATTCATAATTGTTGCACTTACATGCGATTGATCATATTAAATGGAACTAGTTCCAGCATTGATACAAAATTTATTGAATCTTTTCCTCATTGGAATTTTTTTGTGTGGTTTAATATTATTTCTGTAACATGCTAAACTTGAAATAAATCTTGTAAATGTGGTTGATAAACAGTAATAGGACTGCAAATCACCAGAATTGTCCAAGAAAAATCCGCAAATTACTGATTAATCTCTCCCATTGCTGCCGGTAACACGAGGAGTAAATGATCTGAGAGGTGTTTAGAAAGAAAAATTGCACCGTTTGGAAGATTTTCATTTAATTTAGTTTAGAGATACAGATCTATTAGCTATAGTTGGAGAAGGGGGAAAAGGTTTTGTTATTGGGTGACTGCAGGTTAAATATGGTGTGACAAAACCACTAGAAAAGAACTGTTACCAGAATGGGCTATCTTACAGTAAATCAGCATTTGTCAAGATAGTCTTGTTTAATATTTCAGACATTCTCATCAGAATCTGGAGAAAATGCATTTTATTTCATTTCACTGTTGAACCAGTATGGCTGCCTCTCATAGAAACATAGAAAATAGGTGCAGGAGTACGCCAATCAGCCCTTCGAGCCAGTACCACGTTCCTGATTTCTCCCCATATCCCTTGATTCCATTAGCCCTAAGAGCTATATCTAACTCTTGAAAACATCCAGTGTATTGGCCTCCACTGCCTTCTTGTGGCAGAGAATTCCATGGATTCACAACTCTCTGGGTGAAAATGTTTTTCGTCATCTCAGTCGTAAATGGCCTACCCCGTATTCTTAAACTGTGACCCCTGGTTCTGGACTCCCCCAACATGGGGAAATTTTTTCCTGCATCCAGCCTGTCCAATCCCTTAAGAATTTTATATGTTCCAGTAAGATCCCCTCCTATCCCCTCCTTCCACACCCACACCATTGAGCCATTTATAACATCTGAAAGTCAGGCCCATGCCATTGATGAGTAAGTATGAAATTCCTCCCACTGCCATATCCTCAACTCTGGCTAGAATACCCTCGGGAGAGGAAAAGTGGTTGATACATTTTCAAACATGTGCAATGTTCGCAACTACCAAGACCTCGGGCCTTGCTCTGAAGTAAAATGTGATGCAGCGGGACAATGTCCAAACCAGTTATCGTTCCACAGCATTGCCATCACTTCAACGCACCCTTCCGGGTGCAATGGAATTTTCAGGCAACTGTTTGTTTCTCTTTTGTCAGAACGTTTGCATCCCTTTGCCTTGATAAACTCCAATTACAAATAAATACAATTTTGTGGACATTTCAATGGAAAGATCTGCTTGTAAATGGTTGTTTCTCATGAAGCTAAATGTTTAGAAAGTGTGATTCTAGTTTCAGGAGGGATAGAGAGTAGGAAACTCAAATGCATTTTTTTTAGTTTAGTTTAGAGATACAGCGCGGAAACAAGCCCTTTGACCCACCAGGTCCGCACTGACCAGCGATCCCTGCACATTAACACTATCCTACACACACTAGGGACAATTTACAATTAAACCAAGCCAATTAACCTATAAACCTGTACATCTTTGGAGTGTGGCGGAAACCAGAGATGCCGGAGAAATCTCATGCAGGTCACGGGGTGAACGTACAAATGCGGTGCAGACAAGCACCGAGGATTTCCCCCGCAATCTCTGGCGCTGTAAGGCAATAGCTCTACTGCAATGTCACCGTGCCGCCATATGCTTGTTTTGCTTGTAATGGTTGCTTTTCTTAAAACTAAATGCTTAGAAAATGTGATTCTGGTTTCATGAAGGATGGAGAGTCTATTGAGAGGAGATTATTACAACAGGAAACTCAAATGCGTTTTTTTTTTGTTTCTTATAGTTCTCACATATTTGAAATTTAAAAAATGTAGAGAAGATATTTGTTATGACATAATGGTCCAGCAACAAACAAATTCTGGGTGAAGCAAAACGCTTCTTCATACTGCCAAGCTCACGATATTATAGAATCTTCACACAACCATGTTTAAAAATTAAATGAAAAAACCAACAAAACAACTTTATATTATATGGGGACTGATCATTCCCAGTACTGCCTACATAGAACAATTTGAAGCTGAATGGACCAGTTTCCTTACTTCATCCATTAAAGGCGCTCTTACAACTCTAGTTAGTCCTGATTCAAAGACTTTAAAACAGGCGAAATGGCATAATCCACTTTAAACTTTTGAAGAGGAATATAAAAATTTCTCAATTGATCAAAATACCTTGGACATGTTCAAAAGTGCTGAATTTATAGAATT
Source organism: Malacoraja senta (assembly GCA_038087875.1). Classification (NCBI taxonomy): domain Eukaryota; kingdom Metazoa; phylum Chordata; class Chondrichthyes; order Rajiformes; family Rajidae; genus Malacoraja; species Malacoraja senta. The sequence goes on from CM075979.1 coordinate 81,439,822, forward strand.
GTGTAGCTAATATGGAAGGAAAGTACCGCAGCCGTGTAATTTTCCAAATGGTTTGCTCTGGTTGAAATTTCCAATTCTCTTTGTGGTGCTTAAAGACACAAGTCAATGTGGTGCATGAATCAGCTACTGGATCAGGCCCATTTGACGGCTATGGTGGAAAGTACATTCTTCAAGCTTGGAATTTATTGTTTATCCAGAAAATCGACTTCTAAATTGTACCAGAATTTATTTGTTCAAGTTGGCTTTTCTTCTTCCTCTGGGAAAAGCTGAATGTGTGGGTTAGGGTTTCAGTGTTATGTTGTTGTGGTATGTGGTTTTAAAGGCACAGGATATTTACAAAGAATCAAAGGCTTAAGTGATTGTGGAAAAATGCAAGCAGTTTTGCGCAGAAGCATCAAGAGACTTGGGTTGCCTGAGTAAGTGTGCACAAATACTAAATGCACAAAAGATCTAAGAAAGCACCCATCAACAATTTTTCAACTTCACTCCAGTTTTGGACTGAAAGTGGAGTCCACTGGTAGAGCAACAACTTCCTGCAATTCCCCAGTAAGAGATCTTCCTCACGGGTTCAGTGCTTCCGTTCATTTTGGCAGCAGTGGTGCCTATATCCTCATAAATCTTTAGTGTGATTATATCTTTCCTCTGAGCTAGTTTTGAAACCCAGTTCATTTGTGTAATATGTAGACTTGATCAATGTGTTTCATGAACCATTAGCATCTCCGTCCAAACTGGCTTCAACCACTTTCTCATATTTAATGCAAGTTTTGTAGTAAATGCATCTAAATAGGCCCCCAAATCCTGATTGGATTTGAATTTTGTTGTTAATGAGCAGTTTAAATTATATTTTAAATTATTTGATGGTGTGATTTAGAATGTATTAGCCACTAGTGAACCGTTAAGTAGGGTTAGTTTTTAGATTGAAAAATTAATGGTATCTGAATTGTAAAAGGTAACCTTGAATTTATCATTGCTCATTCCAAGAAAGGTGTGTTTCATTTGAATGAGAGTTTTATTTTTGTCGTCTTTATAAAAGAGATGAAGATTGTGCTATGCGTGTGAGCACGAGAAGGTGCTGCTTTTTGTTCATCCATTTGAACCCTTCACGAAGCCTTGTTCAAGGCACAAGAGATGGCAGATGCTGGAATCTTGAGCAAATACACAAACTTCTCATTTGAAGAAAGCCTCAACCTGAAATATCATCTGTCCATTTCCCTCCACGGATGCCACCTGAAATGTTGAGATAGACAATAGGTATAGGAGTAGGCCATTCGGCCCTTCGAACCAGCACCGCCATTCAATGTGATCATGGCTGATCATCCACAATCAGTACTGCGTTCCTGCCTTCTCCCCATATCCTCTGACTCTGCTATCTTTAAGAGCCCTATCTAGCTCTCTTGAAAGTATCCAGAGAACCGGCCTCCGCCGCCCTCTGGCAGAGAATTCCACAGACACACAACTCTCTGTGTGAAAAAGTGTTTCCTCACATCCGTTCTAAATAGCTTACTCCTTATTCTTAAACTGTGGCCCCTGGTTCTGGACTCCCCCACCATCGGGAACATGTTTCCTGCCTCTAGCGTGTCCAAACCCTTAATAATTTTATATGTTTCAATAAGATTCTCTCTCATCCTTCTAAATTCCAGAGTATACAAGCCCAGCCGCTCCATTCTCTCAGCATATGACAGTCCCGACATCCCGGGAATTAACCTTGTGAACCTATGCTGCCCTCCCTCAATAGCAAGAATGTCCTTCCTCAAATTTGGAAACCAAAACTGCACACAATACCCCAGGTGTGGTGTCACTAGGGCCCTGTACAACTGCAGAAGGACCTCTTTGGTCCTATACTCCATCATTTTGCTTTTAGATGAAATCTTGTTCATCATAGATCATAAGACATTGGAGCAGAATTAGACCATTCGACCCATCAAATCTCATCCACCATTTGATCATGGCTGATCTATTTTTCCCTCTCAACCCATTCTCCTGCCTTCTCCCCTTACTAATCAATGATTTGATTCAATGATATGTTATTGTTACGTGTACCTAGGTACAGTGAAATTCTTTGTCCCTCTACATTCATGGTGACCCTCCCGCCAGGATGTTCTCGGCGGCGCGGGATCCCTCCTCACTTTCGGCGGCCCACACGTTCGGCTCCGCGGAGCATCCTGGAAGCTTTCTGCTGCTGTGCGGCGCATCTTAGGTTCCATGACGGGCAGGCCAGGAATGCTGTTGGGATGGGCCGTGGCTTGCCACGATTACAAGAACCTATTAATCACCACTTTAGCAATACCCAATGTCCTGGCCTCCACAGCCATCTGATGTGGTAATGAATTCTACAGATTAACACCGTCTGGCTAAAGAAACTCCTCCTCATCTCCTGTCCAAAGGCACGTCCTTTTATTCTGAGGCTGTGCCCTCTGGTCTTAGTGGAAATATCCGCTTAGCACCACTCTATCTCGGCATCTCATTGTTCGGTAGGTTTCAATGAGACCCCACTCATCCCTCTAAAAACCCCAGCCATTACAGACCCGGAGCTGTCAAACGCTCCTCGTACCTTAACCCAATCATCCCCGGGATCATTTTTGCAAACCTCCTCTGGACCCTCTCCAACGCCGGCACATTCTTCCTCAGATATGGGGCCCAAAACTGCTCACTGTATTCCAGATGTGGTCTGACCAATGCCTTATAAAGTCTCAGCATTACATCCTTGCTTTTGGATTCTAGTCCTCTCAAAATGAATGCTATTAATTAGTTATGAAATTTGACGAGGTCTTGGGCAGAGCATTAACTGAAAAAAATAGTGTGTCTCTATGTTATGGAATGGCACATGGATGCTTTCATCCTCTACACCTTTGTTATTTGGGTTTCCATTGGTGGGAACTGCAGTTTAGTCAGGTGGACTCTCGTATAGTCTTACCAACCATTGCCCATTGCTTCGGCACAAGTGGGTTTCTTCCAGATTGTGCCACCCTTCTCATATGCGATCACTTACTAAATTTTAGGAAGGTTTGAGCTTTAACATCTAAAATCTAATGCCATTAATTACATGGAATTATTTGTGCAATCTATTTATTATTTTACAAAATCTGTATTTTCTGGCCGTTTTCCCCATTCTGCACTCTTCACATTCACAGTAATTGTCCTCCTGTAATTATCCTTCATCCCAGTTGAGGTGTCATCATTCACGAGAAAGAGTAATTATAGTGTTACAAGTTTTCATAACCAATTCCTTTTGGAACATGGACACACGAATTCAAAGTAAAACTGAAACATAAAACTTATTAATAAAGCATGGGATTAAATTATTTCAGATATTTCTGAAACATTACTGTGCATTCTATTCTGAAAGAAGCTGTGTCTCTACTCTGTAATTGATAAAGTGGTTCGGTGTGAAGCTTTGCTTTCATTGACTATCTAATGGTTCAGTGCAGGAGAAGGCCATTTGGCCTGTTCAGTATGCAGCAGCTAGTTCAAAGATCTATCTGGTTTATTACATTTTTTTTCTCCCTCCTTTCTTTACTTGTTCTAGTTGCCAAAGATCTTATTACATGTAATCTAGTTGCACAGTGACACAGCTGGTAGAGCTGACGCCTCACAGCGCTTGAGACTTGGTTTGAACCTGACCTGTTGTGGCACTGACTGTGTGGAGTTTGCACGTTCTCCCTGTTGCCCGGTTTCCTCCCAAATCCCAGTGATGTACGGATTTGTAGGTTAATTAGCCTCTGTAAATTGCCCCCTTTTGAGTAGGGAGTGGATTTGAAAGTGGGATAACGTAGAACTCGTGTAAACAGGTGATCGATGGTCAATGTGGACTCGGTGGGCCGGAGAGCCTGTTTCCATGTTGCATCTCTAGACTAAGCTAAACTAAACTTCTTGCTGCCTGTGTATCCCAACCAGCATAAATGTCATAACTTAAGCCCTTAACTAGCAATCTAAAAATCATCTATATTATTATTATCGCCGACAGATATCATACTACCTTCCTTCCACTCCAATTGCTGATTCATCTACTTTGGAATGAATACTAATAAACTTCATTTCTGGCCAGGCTCCCTGCTTGTCCTGACCCAGTTCATAATCAAATATCTGGAGAGAGAACTTGAGTTAATGTTGACCTGAAATGTTAACTCTACAATCTTTACTCTACATATACTCTCTACCTGCTGTGCACGTCCACAATTTTCTGCTTCTATTTTAGATTGTCAACAATTGTTGCTTTTCAATTATTCACATTTATCATTTTTTTCTAAATGTATATACAAAGAACTGCAGTTGCTGGTTTATACCAAAGGTAGACACAAAGTGCTGGAGTAACTCAGCAGGTCAGGCAGCATTTCTGGGGAAAAAAAGATAGATGATATTTCAGGTCAGGACCCATCTTCATACTCTGCAGGGAGAGATGCTGCCTAACCCGCTGAGTTACTCCAGCGCTTTGTGTCTACCATTTGTTTCAGTCTGCACAAGGAATCCTAAAAAGGGAGAAAATGCCATGATATAATAATACATATCATTACACAGTATGCTTTTTGTCTCAATCTACATTTTCTTTTCCCCAACTTTGGTTAGTTTCTTGGCTTATGATTGAGTTGAACGAAACTTGCAGTATGTTGTAACTCCTGCAGATGGAGCTCCTGGTAAGAAAAACAAAGATTGTGTCACTTGTAAAATTTATTGAGAATTTTACTCCCTTTCTTTCTTAAATGGATTAAGATTCCAGCTGGACTTTAGTCAGGTTGCTGGTTGTAGACCAGGTACCAAGAACCCCGTTCATGCAGCATGTACATAAGAAGGGTCTCGATCTGAAATGTCACCCATTCCTTCTCTCCAGAGATGCTGCCTGTCCTGCTGAGTTACTCCAGCTTTTTGTGGCTATCTTCGGTTTAAACCAGCATCTACAGTTCTGTCCTACAATTGCTTGTTAGTGCAAGAATCGAAGGCAAATCCAGCACAAGCGAGACTGTCACAAGCGAAATTGATCTTGTGGAATCTCAGGGTAGAGCAGCAACTATTCAAGAGAAATTGTGCTTTGATCAGCAAATGGTTTGTTGGTGAGGACAGAAACCCCATGACCTCACCGATGGTGAGAGGAACCTTGGGGCTTCTGTTATATACTGGGTGGGCCCAGATATCCTTTCATGCAGCTGCAAAAAAACCTGTTGAACAGAGAGGTTAGCATGGAATAGAATTTGCTCAGTGGGAATTACAACTATACATTTCCAGTGAAGCTTTCTTTGCCTTGGCACCTTTTTCTGATGGAAAAACTCCCCCGTACAATGTCAACAGCCGTGCAATAAGCAAAGTAGAACTGCAGTGAGATTTTAAACTTGGTTTATGTAAAAGAAAACGGTTCTTATTTAATCACAGTACAGCCAGGCTTTATTTACTAACCCTGTTTTCCCTGGAACCGTGCAATATAAAGGGTCAATACTCAAAGGTTTCTTTCATTTATTCATATTTCTGACCTCCACAAACATGCATTGTCTGCCATGCCCAAGCAGATCAGGTTTGTGGGCACTGTCAGCTTCCTAGCCTTTCGTTCTTTCCAGTTTAGTTGTTTATTGTCACGTGTACCGAGGTATTACGATGCTAACCAGCCAGCAGAAAGACAATACATGATTACAATCAAGCCATTCGCTGTGTACAGCTGTAGGAGTAGAGATTTAAAAGTGTGGAGAGATTGTAACATCTGATTGTAGATCTTCTTTGGCTAACACGCAAATAGTCGCCTGGGTTGAACGCCATCTTGGAAGCTGCGGGAACTTGCTATGATCTCTGCCACATCTCAGATTGCATTAGAGAGGACACTCGCCCGCAAAGAAAGAAGATAATCGACTTTCTCTTCAATCCGCAGGAACTGGTAGAGTGCTCTCACATACTTGTCTTCTCCAAAGTGCAGGTATTCATACACTCATGATCTTACAGAGTCATCCATGGAAGTCTCCTGCCTGGAATATCTGTAGCCTTGAAGTGTCTCAGTGCCTCCTGCGAGCACTAGTAATCTAGAGGCGAAAGCCTGCAGATGCTGGAAATCTAAAACAACCATAGATAAAAAGTTGGAAGTACTTAGCACCTCTGGTAGCATCTGTGGAGAGAGTTAATGTGTCAGGTCAATGACCTTTTATTACCAAAAGGACTCAAAGTGCTGGAGTAACTCAGCGGGTCGGGCAGGAGAACATGGATCGGTGACGTTTTGGGTCAGGGCACTTTAGACTATTTTGACCTTTTATTATTGTTCTTCGCTCGTCCATCTAGTTCTCCTCGACAGCCAGGGAGCACTCTTTACACCCTTTGATCATTACAACATCCATTCAAAGGCAACACTCCCCTAAAACTGGAGGAATGTCGCTGTATTGTGTATTATGTCCTTTTAAGAACTGACTTTAAATCATGCACCTGCTTCGGGTAACTGTCAGCAGCTGCGGGAACTTGTAATGCATCAGCAGCACGCATCATACTGAAATGCAACAATGCTGTTCTGTGAACCTTGCAATGGAAGATATCGATCTTCTTTCAACAGAATATGTAGTAATGAAGAAAATAAGTAACTTTGAACAGCACTGTGTTGTCTTAACACCATTAAAAGACCAAAATGGGATTCCGAGCTCCATATTGCTTTGCTGGAATAGGAATATTGTTAGAAATTTTAATTTAGGGTTATGACCACAAACTTAAACTATGAGAGAAATTGTAGAATTGAATTTTTATTATATAGACCAGTCATTATCATATTTCTCATTTAAGTATTTATCCAGTTTGCTTTTCCAGTTTCTACTACCCTTTCAAAGAAGTGTATTCATTGCATAAATAGGTTAGTCCAAATCTTGGTTTTGAATCTTTAGCTAGCTACTTTAAATCTATGCCTGAAGAAGGGTCTCAACCCGAAACGTCACCCATTCCAGCGATGCTGCCTGACCCGCTACTTCAGCTTTTTGTGTCTATCCTCGGTTTAAACCAGCATCTGCAGTTCCTTCTTACACATTAAATCTATGCCTTCTGATTATCGATCATGTCGCCATGGGAACTCTTTTCCCATTTTTCCTATTCAAATTCTTCACGATTTTAAACGCCTCGTCAGCTCTTCCTTGTTTATTTCATTCCTGGGAGAATGTTCTAGTCAGATTTTCTAGTCTCTTCCTGTTACAGAAGACCTTGCCCCTTAGAATCATGCTGGTTAAAATCTCTGCTGCGCCAATGTCAAAATATTCATGCCCTTGCCCGCAATGGAGCTTGGAACTGAACACGGGTGTATTGTGTGGTAGTTTCCGCATCCCAGGATAATGTATTTGGTAGATTGTGACACTGATTTTGCCCATTTGTTCCGAGACAAAGCCTTGTCGTTGTAAATGCAAACTGCTGTTGAGCTCCTCTTGAGTTGGTTAAATGCAATTGAGGTGTTGTCGTTGGCTGCATGAGGGAGAAAAAAATGGGATTTGTGCAAAATATCTTTCAGTAATTGTGTAGGAAGGAACTGCAGATGCTCGTTTACACCAAAGATAGACACAGAGCTGGATTAACTCAGCGGGTCAGGCAGCATCTCTGGAGAAAATACCTGCTGAGTTGCTCCAGCTTTTTATATCATTCTTCAGTAACTGTTTGAATTGGTCTTCAGGTATGTTTAACCTGAAAGTAATAAACTCCACTGTTAACATAAATATTTGTGTTGATTATAAAGGATCGAATGATCCTTTATTATCATGTTTTTTCTCAGTCTGGTGTCCATCTTGGTGACCAGGCCCTATTAAATTAAACAGATACGTCATGTAGTTTTGATTAACAGTCTTGTGTCTATTTGGTGAAGAAGCCTTAATATATTAAATAATATGGTGAACAAATGGTATCAGTTGAGACATAACTTAAGTGTATGCTTGGCATGAAGGAGAATGAGTGGAAATATGTAGTAATGAAGAAAGTAAGGAACTTTGAACAGCATCGTAACAATGTACCTACATACAGAAACTGGAAAATGTGAACAAAATATTAAGTTATTTTGTATATAAAAAGTTAACTAAATAAACAAGCTGTTCAGAAGTCAATTTGTAGTGAAGTCTGCGTGTTTGTGTAGAAGCCTTTCAGTGGCAACTGAACGGTTCTTGTTCTTAGTGCTCGGGTGCTCGGGGCTGAGTAACATTGCCCTTTTAAAAACTGTTGAAGTTGCAACATTGAGATTTGTTTCTGCTTCCTTGCTCCAGCCCTGCAGATGGTGCTGTGCTTTCAGATTGTCAACGCGACAAGATAGTTCTAAATGTGCAGAAAATGCTTGACCTAATACACTGCACCATCTGCTGACCTGGAGGGCAGAAATGCTGTTTCTGTTTAACTCTGTCCACAAAGTGTTTCCTATAATCTACACTTCCATTTGTTGCTCGTTTTCATCAGGTATGAATTTCACTCGGGTTGCTGCTTTGTCTGCATCTGCTGGTTGATTCAATTTTTTTTACTAAGGCCGAGTGCAAATGCATTTCTGGTGTCTTAAGGCAGACCGGTAGAAACCTCCATTTCACATTTTATTCTTGTCTGTACTGGTACTAGGTCAAACAAATTAATCAGTAAATCGCACTGGGTACCCAGAGTTTGCAAATTTGAAACAAATACTCATTTCCGTGTGAGTCTGCCACATATTACCCAGCAAAAGTCCGTCCGGATGCCCTGTTTGAAACAATTTGGACCATTCAGGAAGGTTTTTCTTTGACTCGGTATAAACTGACAGCTTTCTACAATGTAATTGTGTTTGTTGTAAGATGATTACAGATCTACCGTGAGCAATGCAGCATCAATTTCCAGTTTTATAGGGAATTCCATCTCCTCATGGTGTTATTCATTGGTATGAGGAAAGTTCCAAAACACTTATCATTTGATTTTGGCATTGAAGAGCACGTCACACGCCTGACATAATGGGGTAACTTAGAATCACAACCTCCTTTTGATGTCCTTTTTGTACCTAGAAAAATCTATTTTTTATGTTGTCATCCAACTAAAATGATGAAAAAAGCTACATGTGGCAGTGACAATTTATTCCAGAGGTTTTTTAAAGGATATGTTTAAGCATGAATTGAACATTAAGTCTTTTTTACGATAAGTTATTTTTGGTTTAATCACGACAGCCTGTTCAACTTTTAGTACTCGTAGTCCTTTTCCACATGAAAGCTGGTCGAAGTTTCGAAATCTCTTTTCTACAAGCAATTTGGTGCTGGAACAACAAGATCTTTCAAGACCGAGATTGATAAGTTTTTGTTAATCCAGATCATTAAAGGTTATGGAGCAGAGGCAAAGTAATAGAGTTGAGGTATAAATCTGTCATGAACTAATTGAATGGCAGAGTAAACTTGAGGAGATGAAATGCCATATTTTTATTCCTAATGTTTATGAAAGAAGCTTGTCCCTTGGATTATCTCATGGATATAATCATTTTTTTTAAATGCTCAGTATTTTTTAAAGTTTGTAATATGTTGTTGCTTCGGCATGTATGTTAATGAGTTGGACCTGAAAGTAAGGGGCATGGTAAACTAGTTTAGTTCGGTATAGGTTTGGTTTAGAGATACGGCAGAAACAGACCCTTTGGCCCACTGAGTCCATGCCGACCAGCGATCACCCCATACACTAGCACTATCCCATGCACTAGGGACAATTTACAATTTTTAAACTAAGCCAATTAACCTACAGACCTGTACATCTTTGGAGTGTGGGGGGGAAACCGGAGCACCCAGGAAAAACCCACGCAATCACGGGGAGAATGTACAAACTCCGTGCAGACTGCACCCGTAGTCGGGATTGAACCCGGGTCTCTGGTGCTGTAACAAGGCAGCAAATCTACTGCTGTGCCACCATGCCGCCCCTAAGTTTGCTGACGATAGAAAACTGACCATGCAGGTAAAAGCAAGGAAGAGAATTTTGGATCACAGGAAGGTACAGATGGTCAAAACAATTGGACAAAAAATGAAAAATGTAATCTAAAGTCATGTAGGGTAGTGAATGTTGCGAAATGGAATATACAGTAAATGGTAGAGTAGTGGATAATATGGAAGAACATCAGTTCTTGGAGTATGCATCGACAGGTCCTTGATGTTAGAAGGACACATTAATAAGGTGATTAACTTGGCATTTGGCATACTTTTCTTTATTAGCCAATGCACTGAATCGAAGAAGCAATGTTGCGCTAGAACTTTAAGTGACACTTCACAACTGGAGTGGGTTGCCTGAAGTTGCCATCTACATGAGGGACACGTTAAGCAGAAGACACTGTTTTAAACTGAAGAAAGTGCAGCTGGAGTGACTGCAGGCAATGTTGCCTGGACTAGAAGACTAATAACTGGAAGCTATGATGATAGCTGTAACAAAATCATGTTTTTTTTTTTAATTTAATGTTGTAATTGATTAGTACGGCTGTCGGGGGTCATGGGGAGAATGCGAGAGAATGGGGTTAGGAGGGAGATATAGATCAGCTATGATTGAATGGCGGAATGGGCCGAATGGCCTAATTCTGCTCCTATTACTTATGGCCTAATGTGTATCATAATACTATAGAGGACCAGACAGAGCAGATAGGAAAGATGTATTTTTCTTAACCATGTGATTGTACACTGGGGGACATGGTGGAGGGATTAGAATGGAGATATTTATTCCACTCAAACTGTGATAGAGGCCTTGTACTCATCCCCTGACAGGCTTGCAGAGGCAGAGACCCTGTGCCACATTTAAACACCACATGAATCTGGAAGAGTATTTGAAATGTTGTGAGCTGCTGGACCATACACATAGCGCTGGAAGGTGGGATTAAGTTGGTTAACATTTTCACTGGCACAGACGCAATAAATTAAACGGCAGCTAGTATTCATAAGTTTTCATGATTTTGTGATTGACCTGAGGAATTCCACATGTGGGGTGCTGCCAGGGAACCATGTTGGAATCTGGGCAGGCAGACGGGCAGAATTCACCTTTTTGCAAATCAACAACGAGGTTGCAAATGAAATCAGATGCTTAGTTCAAAGAGAGAGAAAAGTATCTTCCTTTTTAAAAACACTGGAAAAGTACCAACTTTGCGGATACTAAGGGTCTCTTCCTCACGTTTATTTGTTTTGGTCTAGCACTTTGATATAACATGTTTTTTGGGCTGTGACATTGATAGGCACATCGGTCTGTAGTCCAATTTCACACACTATGTGTACTTTCTATGCTTGGACCCTCCCACCCTCCTCCCTATCCTCACTTATTCTACACACTACATAACGTGTTTCTGTAAGAACATGTGGGAAAATTGCATCACAAAAAACCCAGAAGGGAGCAGCCAAGGGTGTACATGATTTCCGTAACTGGAACTTGAGAGGTATTTTGTAGATATTAATGTGGTAATAGTGTTAAAAGGTTTTTTATTGAAAGGCAATTAAAATATTTCTTTTGCTTCATCTATAAAATGATGACAGAGAGGACACCTTTATTCCTTGGAACCCATCAGTCACAGTTCCTTGGGTGTGGTTCTACAAGCCTGTCTCACAGTTCGTTGAGGAGAACACAGATTTTTTAATTTGTAACCTATTAAAGTTTCTTGTTACACCACCCATGCTGGCAAGAAAGAGTAGTAATAATTAACTATATAAGATGATCATAACAAAACAACCCATAGTGTATTTAACCTTTTACTGCCTTTGTATGCATGTGTTGAATTCCTCGCTTACTCTGGCTCTGATATTATATTAGCTCAAATAGTACTCCATTTCAACTTCGTTCTAATGTTTCATCTGCATAATTGTGGCTTTGCAATGCTGTAATGTAATCCAATACATTAGTTCGGCTGGTTGCTCCACTTAGTTAAAACCAATTTGGGTTCAGTTGCAAGACTGACCTGAGGTCTGAACTCTTTTATAAAGCCTGTAAGTTTTTTTTTAAAGCCGTCCCTTCCCGTCTGCATGGGTGTATTTGAGAAATTCAGTTTAAAAAAACTCAGTCGGTGTCCCCAATCTTGTGGAATACCTTATTATTCCTAAAACACAATACTGCAGATGCTGGAAAGCTGAAATGAAAACAGAGAATGCTGAAATATTCAGCAGATCAGGCTGCATCTGGGGACAGAGAAGTGGTGTTAAAGATTTGGGGTTAATGACCTTTCCTTCAGCATATTCAATCAGCCTGAAGTTTGGAAGGACCGGATAAAATGTGTCGGAAGGAACTGCAGATGCTGGCTGTCTGCAGATGGTGGCAGTCTGAAGAAGGGTCTCGACCCGAATTGTCACATTCCTTTTCTCCAGAGATGCTGCCTGACCCGCTGTGTTACTCCAGCTTTTTGTGTCTATCTTCATTTGGAAGTGTCATCATCAGGATCAGGTAACCACCTTTCCTGACATCATCAGGTCAGTCCTGACCTTCGCAAATACAAGTCCTGTGCAGCACGACTTCAGAACGCTGTTAGTCCTGCAAAAGTCCCTGGACTAACTTCCCTTCAGTTCTATGTGATGAGGCAATGGTTCAATGGCTCTTTATTGTGACATGTACAGAAGTTCAGTGAAATTCCATGTTTGCATACAGTTCATTTGAAAGTATTACTGTACATAAGCACAATCTTTGTTAAGTACAAGTGTATAGGAATATTTCACTGAGACTATACAAGAGTCACCATGTTTCAGGGCCATTTTTCAAGATTCAAGTCTAACTTGTTATAAATATAGAGTTCTTAACTTGGCCATAGAGGCCCGTTGTCCTGGTGCTGTTGCAGGATCTGCCTGGCCAAGTGAGGTGTTAGTATCCTCCACTACTGCTCTACCTTTCCGAGCTGCTGCTGGTCGCATCTAATCCTCGCACTCGGCCACTTGGAGCGGTGCCCGATCCAGTCGAGCCCCAGGCTGCATTGGGCCTTCAGCGGCCCACACCTTCAATGCCTCCATCCGGACACCATCCCTCCACCAACCGCAGTCTCTCCCTTCACACGGCCATCAGTCTTCGTGCCCTGGGGGCGCCTCCTGCAGCTGGCCTTGTAGCACCCAGAGCATTTTTGAGGGCGGGGAGGTAAAACTCCAATCTGCACACAGCCACCTTTGTTTTCCTGGGGTCGCCATCTTAATAATAATAATAATAATCAATCCTTTATTTCGAACAGACTAAAAAATAAAAAGCAAGTATGAAACGGCATACAAAAAACAAAAAACAAAAAACAAGAATATTTATAGTGTCATAAACAATATTTATAAATAAATGAATCGTATGTGTCTGAAAAGGAGCAGGAAGAAGCCAAAGCTTATTAATTCCCACCCCTTATTTAACTGCTTATAATTATCTTGTACAAATTTAGCAGCTATGAACACCTATTTCTATATGTACACCAAATTATTTACATTTATACACTAATCAAATATTTGCAAAGCCATACAAAATAAAGAGAGAAAAAAAAAGAAAAAAGAAATAACCCTCCTGTACTATACAGTATCTCTTAGTCATATAGTTAACCCATCACCCTTCCCAATACAATCAGTATAACAAATATCCTACTCAAAATCACCTATCCTCATCCCAATATCCTTTAAAAAAAAGTGTTTTTGCACATCTTTTTAAACTGAATTATGCTTGTGCTAAGTTTTATCTCCTGTTCCAAACCATTCCACAAATTCATCCCGCAGATTGCTATGCACATACTTTTAAGAGTTGTTCTGACATTGAGTTTTTAAAAATTAAGTTCCCCTCTCAAATTATACCCGCCCTGTCTTTCCATAAACAGTTTTTGTATATCTCCCGGAAGTAAATTATTTCTTGCTTTGTACATGATTTGTGCAGTCTTAAATTTAACCAGATCGGTGAACTTCAGTGTATGTGACTTTATGAAATAATAAATTGGTATGTTCAAGATAGCCAACGTTATTGATGATTCTTATTGCTCTTTTTTGTAATGTGCATATCTTGAATTATCTTTTTGTAACCGGGATCTTGGAGCGGATTTGGAAACCCCAAGTAGGTCCAGGTGGATCTAAGTCCCAGTGAAGTGTACAGGGTTCAGGAGTGCTAAACTGTAGCCTTGCCATTGTTGCAGAGAGTGTGTGATAAGCGATATTAAAGGGAGAATGGAAATATACCATGAGGGATATTGAAGGGAGACTGGGATTAGACTAGGTCGGATTACAGTTAATCTGTTTTGGGGAGAAACCCAACATGTTACCATTGAGAAACTTCATGGTATAGAGAACATTTTGATTATCTACGTTGAGACCATTTAAAGTGAAGAAAGGATCTAAAGGATGATCACCTCTCCCCTAATGAGGGGACTTCCCAGTAATCCAGTCTGGAGCCATATGCCGAATGAAAATTGACATCTCAGCAGGAGAATGTGATGGCAGAGGCAGCGGCTTTGGGAATGGAAACCGTGGAATCATCACCTATCCTGCATCAGGCCAAGCTCACTTCTTTCGTTGTGTGCCCTGCCTCTTTTGATTAAGCATTAAAGTTCCAGGCTGATAATTTGTGTAAATAGCTGCCCAAACTACAGGAGCCTGCTCCAAGGATAATATTGGAAACCTGGCAACAGTGCAGCATGACCATCCAAACTATCAAAACAAGTCCTTCTCAAAAAGATTATCAACATCACACCCCTATAGTTTTTGTTTAAATGGCATCTGCCTCACTATACTTTAATCAAAGATGACCACTGATTTGTAGAGAGGTCTAAGGAACCACCAGGATATTGGCCGGGGTTGGAGGGGTGGATGAAATAATTGATAATGAAAGGCAAAGATAGAATCCAACTTGAGAAGGGAGAAGGCTTTGGTTTCCCTAATAACTGCCCAGATAGGGTTGGACATTTTAACTAACTCCAAAGCTGTCCTCAACACTCCAGCTCAGTTTGATTCACCTGTTCAGTGTTCTGTGAGTGATAAAATTGTGTGCAAGAGATGGCACTCGAGACTTGTATGGCACTTGACATCACTGTGTGCCTAGCCCACTCTGCTTATGACAAATAATACACACAGAGGACACGGGTTGAATATTTGGAACAGCGCTCCAAGTGCTCTAAGTACCCCCATCCTATTTAGTAAATGGGTTTGTGGTTTAAATGTTTTTAGATGTGGCACATAGTAGTAGCATTGAGATGCACAATAAAACTTCAAAGCTAGACGCAAAATGCTGGAGTAACAGCGGGACTGGCAGCATCTCTGGATAGAAGGAATCGGTGACGTTTCGGGTCGAAACCGAAGAAGGGCCCCGACCCAAAATGTCACCCATTCCTTCTATCCAGGGATGCTGCCTGTGCCTTTGAGTTACTCCAGCATTTTGTGCCTATCTTCGGTGTAAACCAGCATATGCACAAAACTTAAAAACTGTTGTTTAGAATCATCATAGAACGATTACCTCTAATCTGCATTTCCAGTGAAATTGCAAATACTTCATATACTATTTATGATGTATTTACAATTTCACATACATGCAATTGTTCTGGTGTTTGCATCCTGCAATACACTGATTCAATGATACTTTATTGTCACGTGTACCGATTTACAGTGAAATTCTTTGTTTTTGCATACAATCCACCAAGCACGCAGAGTTGCCACATATCTGGCGCCGACCAAGGTACAAAAGTACTCATGAGTCCCGATGGTCCCTCTTTGTTCTCGACGGCTTCCCCACCTAGTCCTCGGTAGAACTAGCACTTTCCTGTGGGAACAATCCTTTACCTTTCACAACGCTTCAATTGTTGCAGTTGATAGATTTTATTGATAGACTGATCGAGCTCAATTTTTCTAAATGGCACAGTGGCACGGCTGGTGTGCTGGAAGCTGCTGCCTTGCAGTGCCAGAGATCCGGGTTCAATCCTGATCTATGGTGGAGTGTGCATGTTCTCCCTGTGATGGTATGGGTTTCCTCCAGGTGTTCTGGTTTCCTCCCATGTCCCAAAGGCTTGCAGGTTAATTGGCCACTGGCGTCAGTGAGTGGTAGAATCTGGAGGGAGTTGTTGAGAATGTTGGAGAATAAACAAGGGATTAATGAAGGAGCAATGAACATGAGGGTGGTAGGTGTGGATAGTGTGGACTCAATGGGCTGAAGGGCCTGTTTCTCTGCTGTATCTCTCTACGACTATAATCATTTCAGTTATAAGAAAATATCTGCTGATGGAGGATGTAATTTTTTTTTAAATCTTTGAAAAGTGTGTCGTTTATGACTATTGCTGATGAATCGCAGGATAAACTACACAATGATGAATTACAGATTGTAACTGCATTTGCAATTTGGAGTTAATTTTGGCATTGAACTGAAATTTGCTGAGGCAAAGGGATATTTTTATTTTAGAAAAACTTTCCCTGTGTATCTCCAGCAGTCCTCTCTGTCTCTCTCTATCTCTGTCTCTGTCTCTTTCTCTGTCTCTTTCTCTGTCTCTGTGTCTTTCTCTCTCTGTGTCTTTCTCTGTGTCTTTCTCTCTCTGTGTCTTTCTCTCTCTGTCTCTCTCTGTCTCTGTCTCTCTCTGTCTCTCTCGCCCTCTTTTTTTACTCTCTCTCTTTATTGAAACAGTCCCCAGTTGACTGTTTCAGATATATTTTTGAAATCTGTGGAAGGGAGAACATCTTCCCACACTATATTGAAAGGCATTGGAAGGAACTGCTGATGCTGCTTTACAACAAAGATAGACACAAAATGCTGGAGTCATTCAACGGGACAGGTAGTATCTCTTGATAGAAGGAATGGGTGACATTTCTGGTCAAGACTCTTCTTCAGACTGAGAGTGAAGACAGCACCTCATATTTCGCTTGGGCAGTTTACAACCCAGAGGTATGAATTAACCCTTGCTTCCACTCTCTCCACATCCCTCCCCAATCCTAGTACTCCGACCAGTCTGATTGTCCTCCTGATTAAATTTTATCTTTGTATGCTTCGCTGTCAGCTTTCCCTAGCTAACAATGATCTATTCTACATTTTCCTTGAGCTTTGTCCCCTTTGATGTTGCGTTTTCACCAAACCCTTCCATTATCTCTGTGTCTCCCTCTCTCCTGACCCTCAGTCTGAAGAAGGGTCTTGACCCAAAACGTCACCTGTTCCTTTTCTTCAGAGATGCTGCCTTACTCCAGCATTTAGTGTCTATATTGAAAGGCTGGCAGGGTTGCAAAATTGTGAATTCATGGAGGGAGGTGAGAGAGAGCATGACATGGCTTTGGAACGACTAATTTGAGAAGAATATGCGCCTGGAAAATAGGTTGATGCACAGGAGCCTCTTGATATCTTCTGGAATTGAAGGCCATGATTTTCATAGGTGGGCTGTTGATCTTGGGATTAGTAAGTAAGTAAGTAAGTAAGTTTATTGGCCAAGTATTCACATACAAGGAATTAGAACATTATTTCCAGCTGTGCAGTGCAATTGAATTTCAATGGAATAAATGTTAGGCATTAGTTAAAAACACAGGACCCATGGGTCATAAGGTGATATTTTAACAAGGAAAAATAAAGATAAATATGCTGCATATATTTCAGGTTTGACAAGCTAAAAAAGTGAATTTAAGTGAAGTGCCAAGTCCTGGAATAACTCTGCAGGTCAAGCAACATCTCTGGAGGGAATGGGCGGGTGATATTTCAGGTCAGAACACTTCTTCAAACTGGTCCAGAGATGCTATCTGACCTGTTGAGTTACTTCAGCAGTCTGTTTTACTCAAGATTCCAGCATCTGCAGTTCCTTGCATCTCCAAAGAGAATTTAAGGGTGTGAAGCGTCGGACAAGATGAGGTATCAGAGGTAACGGATGAAATAAATCTTAACTGCCAACTGTGACGTAGTACACACATCATTGCAACTGGAGCAAGTCCATCTGATTAGCAAGTGTTAAAATATTAACTGCTTCTCAAACAGCCTCAAACTAATTCACGACTCTTGAGTTGACATGCTTCAATCTGTGAAAACCGTCAGAAGAATACTTGACTATGTCTATCCAGGTCTAATTGAACAGAACTTGGCATCAACTTTAATTTTTTCTTATGTTTGTCTGTGGTTTTTCCCTTGCTCTCCTAAAAATCATGCACTATAGAATTTTCCAGCATTAAAATAGGTCATTCAATGTGCCAATGTTTTTCTCACATGAGCCGTCTAGTCTAAGTCCACTTTCCTGTTTACTGGTGGTGTACTGTAGTATTCCTTTTTCATACCTTTAGCAAAATCCCATTCAAAGTAACAGATAGACATTATCTCAGTAATGATTTGTAGCAGAGAATATGGTATTCCAATTTCTTATCTTATCTTTTATTTGTGAATATTACATAAATTATATAACACAATTCCAGCCTGCCAATTAATAGGAGCAGCTTCTACCGTATCATAATCTTGATGCTTTATAAAAGGTTAACGCTGTACCATAAAGTGGCATTTTTTAAAGTCCGTCTAACTCTAATCATTAATTATATCTCTTAGCAGTTTTCCTTGGACTGAATAGTTACTTGATAGGGTTCTTTAAAATGAATACTAATAAAAGATTATAAATAAGGTGTTTTCAGAGATTGGAGGTTCTAATGTGAGGAAATAGAGATATAAGATTCAGTGGATATTGGATAAAGAGAAGCAAACACTTTATACAGAGGATAAACACAAAAAGCTGGAGTAACTCAGCGGGACAGGCAGCATCTCTGGGGAGAAGTAATGGGTGACGTTTCAGGTCGAGACCCTTCTTTATACAGTGGGTTGTGATGTGTAGCCCATCTCTTTGTGGAGTCAAGTCGCGTTATGAATTCAAGAATGAGTTGGATATAGCTCGTAGGGCTAGGAATCAAGGGATATGGGGAGAAAGCAGGAACGGGGTACTGATTCTGGATGATCAGCCATGATCATATTGAGTGGCAGTGCTGGCTAAAAGGGCCGAATGGCCTACTCCTGCACCTTACCTTTGTGCTTACCTTTTATTGAGACTCGGTTCTTATGCTGAAATTCCAGATGTAAAAATTATTTGCATTTAAATTCCCCAGCTGTCATGTTGGCATATGATATCTGTGAGTCAGTGGTCCAGAAGTCTGCTGACTACAACAACAATTTAAACACTGGTGTCGTAGCCAGCACTGACATGATGTGAGAAGCATAGTCACCAATTTGCATACAGTCAAACCTTAAGAATGGCTAGATAATTTAAAGTCACAGAGTGATACAGCGTGGAAACAAGTCCAACTTGCCCAACATGTCCCATCTACACTAGTCCCACTTGCGTTTGGCCCATATCCCTCCAAACCTGTCCTATACATGTACATGACCAAATGTTTCTTAAATATTACGATAGTCCCAGCCTCAACTACCTCCTCTTGCAGCTCGTTCCATATACCCACCACCCTTTGTGTGAAAAAGTTACTCCTCAGATTCCTATTAAATCTTTTCCTCATCACCTTAAACCTATGTCCTCAGGTCCTCGATTCCCCTACTCTGGGCAAGAGACTGCATCTACCCGATCTATTCCTCTCATGATTTTGTACACCTCTACAAGATCACCCCTCATTCTCCTGCGTTCCGAAGTATAGAGTCCCAGCCCACTCAACCTCTCCGAATAGCTCCGACCCTCGAGTCCTGGCAACATCCTCGTAAATTGTTTTGGGTATTTTTATTGACAGATACATTGACAGGAGGGAGACTTGCCTTGCCCTTCTTTGAAATAATGTCAAGGTTTTTTTTTGTTGTTTTTTACTGCCAACCTGCCAGGACAAGCCAATTTATGGTCTCATGCAAAATGCAATGCCCGAGAGCAGGAGCGCATCACTCCCTCATCACACTGGACTTTTGGCCTGTGTTTGGTGCACGAGTATCTGAGGTGGGAGTTGAATCAGAAGCATGCGCGCTACCACTGAGCCGTAGCTGACCGTGATCAATTGTTGCCATTCCAGAGAGGAAGCATTTACAAGGTGCAGGCACTTTAGCTGAAGGCTATTTTAAGTGAGTCAAGCGTAATGGTTGTGCCTGCTACGCACGTGACCTGCACACTGTACTCTGCCAAGCATTTTGTCAGCGGCAAGGAGAAAACTAAACAGTGGGGAGGGAAAAGGCTTGGATAATGTCCCGGAATCCTTGTGTTTCTTGTGCAAAATCAGTTTCAGTAGGCCTGTGCGAAAGGGATTAATAACACTCGGACTAGTTTTGATTGTTGACCGTTTTCATCGACAGCATTAGGTAAGAAGTGGTGGGAGACTGGAATGCCGTAAGACAGGCCGTGTTTGGCACAATATGCTGGAGAATTCTGAAACATATGCAAATAAATGTAACCAATAAGATTAATTGCCTGTCTGAGGAGGGCATTGCTGACAGATGAACATTGAGTGTTGTTAATATTATGAAATGTCACTTAAAAAAACAAAACAGGTTAAATTCTACCCGTTGAACATTATTATGTCACAAGTGATTGCTGCAGTGATGTATTTGGCAAAATTTGTTAAAAGAGAACAAAACCAAATTTATCCAAGCCATGCATTAAAAAAAAACCAATCTGTCATTTATTTGGTAAACTTTGACCCTTAACATTACAGTAAATTAATTGATATTAGTTGCATTTCAAAGCATTACAGTAAGACTACTGGCATGCTTTTCAAAACATTTCATTAACAGCCCCCTCCGTTTCTGGTTTTGTTGGGAACTTTCCTTCTGTTGCTCGTAAAGTGAAACCAGATCCGGTAACAAATTATGTTGGCTTTTGTTCTCTTTTTTTTCTCTTCTTAAATGTCATTTTATTTTTGCTGGCAAAGTGCGTTCGATTTGCAAGCGAGGAGGTGGGGGGGAGAATTGCTTCAGGCCTGTGGTCGCTTCTGGTGACTGATGGTTCGGGCTTCCTGGCGCTCCCAGCTGTTTAGAAAAAAAAAAGCCCAAACCCATTTGACCGAGACGGTCGCTCTGGGGAGACTTCATCTGCTGCTTGTGTGTGCTCTTGTGACCCAGAGGTTGGTAAACAAGGGGGGAAACGCTACACATGATTCTGAGCTTGTTGATCTTGGCAGCGGCCCAAGTTTTTGCTCTGAACTCACTATGTCCTATTGGCAGGACCTGAAACTTTTTTTTTCGCGTGTGTGTGTGTGCGCGCTGTTTCACCAGTGCCTGTCAAACCGACCATTTTGCACAGGCTCAGTTCTGACATTTCCTGTCTTGGGTTATCATCACTTCGGCTAAAGACGACGCGACGTTGCAGCACCACCGCCCCCTTCCACCCCGCGGGCTCTGGCTTTTTTTTTCCCCAACCGAAAGGTTTGCGGCAGGATTTTGCTTGCAAGTCTCCATGGCAATGTGAAGTGCTCCAAGTTCTCAGAAGTCCAGCATGTTTACAGTTATTGTGTCATCAGATTAGGCTGCTGCCCCAGTCCTCAGTGCGTGGATTGCTGCTTCTACAGTAGGTTCTTGTGCAGATCTGCTCTGGCCTTATTAGCCGTGCTCCGTGCAGTCGGGATTGCTCGGCAGTGTTGCTGTTTCCATTCTGTGGCAGCTTTGTTATTGTGTTGTGTGTGTGCGTGCTTGCACAATGTAGTTTAATGTCGATTGAACCTACAAGGAATGTCGACGGTGCACGCAGTCATGTATCTATGTCTCTGCCTCTCTCTTATACCGCCACCCCCCCCCCCCCCCCGTCCTTGTTATCGAATATCTTTCTTGGGTTCCAGCCCCCTTCCTCTTCCCTTTCCCATCCCCCCCTTTGCTTTGTGATGTGGAGTAAAAACAGAACGTAGGAACAGCGTGAAAGTGATGATGTCGGCATTTCCTTGCAATGGGTGGATTCAACAAGTAGGCGGTATGCACAGTTCAGAATGCAACATAATTGAGTGACTTGTTTGGACTCCAGTTAATGGCCCAGTTATTAGACGCCTTAACGGCCTCGGATGTAGCAGGCAGGAAGGAACTCCTGTTCCCAGGCCTCGGTGCTCGTCACCGATTTAAAAAATCTTATCCATTAAATAGTTCTCTTTTTTTTTTGCTCACGTTTAAATTTTGAGCACAGTTGGCTTCACGATATGTTTTGATGCAGAGTTTAGAGATTGCCAACCCTCTTAATGCAACATACAATCAGCAATAAAGTTTAATGTGGCGAGGGAGAGTTAATGGAAAGATTACTTCGACACATTGACTGTTCTTCATAGAAATAAAAATGACAGTCAAGGTTAGTTGGAGGTAAACTGCTGGTTAATCTTTTCATAGAAAATATAATGAATCATAAGGCAATACAAAAGTACCAAAGGTGCATAAAATTTAGAAATGGGCATAAGCAACCATTATCCTATTCTTGCCCATGTTGATAAATCTTTGGCTGACAATAAGAATTATAACATTTCCCATTACATAGTTGTATATAGGATTTGTAGGTTAATTTCAGTCGATAGTGGAGCAAATATATAATTTTTGTGTAATTTCTTTGATTATGTTTTTAATCAGGTTAAGTATCCACATTATAGTATCATACAAAAAAGGAAAATTACACTTTTTATGTAGTAAGCATTAAGAAGGAAATTTTCATTTTCAAGGAGTTCTTGATGATCTTATGCAACTTTTATACACAAAGGGTGGTGGGTGTAGGGAACCAGTGCCGGAGGAGGTAGTTGAGGCAGCTACTATCTCAATGTTTAAGAAATATTTAGGCAGGAACATGGATAGGACAGGTTTAGAGGGATATATGGGCCAAACGCACGCAGGTGGTTCTAGTAAGATCGGACATGTCGGTCAGTGTGGGCAAATTAGGCCGTGTGTGTGTGTGTAAGGAGATTTTTAGGTGTTAAATGATGCCAAATATTAACGTGATTTTTCTTTCATGTTTTGTAAAACATTTCCAAGTAATTGCCTGTTTATATTATGCTGAGAATGCAAATCATAATGTTTATAAAAACAGGTTAATTTATTTGAGTTGCAGTATAAGGAAACAACATTGATATCCATACTACATACAATAAAAATGTAACAATTCATGCTACCATCTGTCAAAACTGCCCAGGCAGTGGTGAGACAGGTATTGCTAAGCCACACAGCTCTTGCCATTTAATCTTCTTCGACTCACGCTCATCCTGATCTTCCTGCCAAAATATCACTTCACCTAAACAGGGCAACCACTTGTCCACAGTGGACTCAGTCTTCATCACATTACATCACAGCACTGCTCATTCTCATCTGTTCAGGGTCTGCTGTATTCTCCTGTCACATAAACATGCTTTATGTTTCTCCTCCCACGATTTGAATCATTGATTTAGTCACTTCAGACAGATTCCTCAAATCCTTCACCACAAGAAGGGTGGCGCAGCAGTGGAGTTGCTGCCTTACAGCGGCAGAGACCCCCCAGGTTCAAAGCCGACTATGGGTGCTGTCTGAATGGAGTTTGCACATTCTCCCTGTAACGGCGTGGCTTTTTTCCGTGTGCTCAGGTTTCCTCCCATGTTTCAAATTCGCGCAGGTTTGCAGGTTAATTGGCTTTTGTAAATTGGCCCCTGTGTGGAGGACTAGAACTGGTGTGCAGGGTGATTGTTGGTTAGCGTTGACTCGGTGAGCCGAAGGGCCTGTTTCCACACTGTATCTCCAAAAAAACAAAGCCCCAAATGTACGGAACCATAGCACAATAGACTGAACATTTTTAAGAAGTATAGATCGATGTAGAAAGTTGCAAAATACATGAGTTTTTTAAGACATCAGGAAAGCTGCGCATCCTGGAGTAAAATGTGGCAATATACAAATTAGATCTAAGAAATTGAGATGTTAGTGGAGAACAAGAGATACTTAAAGTTCCATGAGCACATATCATTAAAATATGATGGATAGCTACAGAAAGTGTTTTTTAAAGGCTAAAAGAATACCAGCCTTTATTTCAAGGAGACTGGAATACAGAGGATTGTGGGGTCTGCAATTGTTAGGCCATGATTTTAAAATAAATCCTCATACTTAATCTCAGCAAAGATATAGAGCTTCAATCCTTGCCACCCCCCATCTTCTGCTTCCACTCCCTCCCTTTCTTCCGAATGCTCACCTCCAGATTCTTCCCAGTTTCTTCCCAGCTGTCATCAGGCAATTGAACCATCCTTGAATAACTAGGGAGCGTTCCTGAGCTACCATTCACCTCATTGGAGACCCTCGGACTATCTTTAATTGGACTTTCCTGGACTTTATCTTGCACTAAGCGTTATTCCCTTTCATCCTGTAACTGTACACTGTGGACGGTCTGATTATAATCATGTATCATCTTTCCGCTAACTCGATAGCACACAACAAAAAACTTTTCACTGTACATGTGACAATAAACTAAACAGAGAAAAAGTATTAAGGTAGGATAGTTGAACGTGTCAAAGCAGATTGAAAAGTACTATCTCAGTGTGTGATAAGAAATAGGAAAGCAAGATGTGTAGGTGCAGAAAAAGATTGAAATGTAAATCATCCAAGATTGAAATGAATGGGGTACATGTGCACAATCAGATAGTTACGAATCCTCCTGTATCTTTAAATGGGTTCAACTTAACAGTTTACCACAAGGCAGATAACTAGGATTCTACAACCAAATAACATTGTTGGGGTTTTGCATTATGCCTCTTTTGTAACAACAGTGACAGTAATACAATAATTACTGTCATGGCTGTTACAAAATCTCTTAAACTGTTCTGCTGTCACAGATCCCATGGCAAGCTGACAATTGCTATGTATGAATATTCCTCGGATGGTGTAGGAGCAGAATTATGCCATTCAGCCCATCATGTTCACTCTGCCATTCAATCATGGCTGATCTATTTTTTCCCCCTCAACTCCATTCTCCTACCTTCTCCCCATAACCTTCAAAGCCCTCCCTAATCAAGACTGAGTCCACTTGACTTGGTCATCTTTTCTGCATGCAACATCGACGCTCATACTTCCTTCTCTTTATCATTCTTGTCCAATGGTTTTGGGTGTCTGATCAACTGCATGACCAGTCCCAATTT
This sequence comes from Malacoraja senta, assembly GCA_038087875.1. NCBI lineage: Eukaryota > Metazoa > Chordata > Chondrichthyes > Rajiformes > Rajidae > Malacoraja > Malacoraja senta. The sequence continues at coordinate 81,464,658 of CM075979.1, forward strand.
TGGATTTTACTGAAGGGTCAGCTGTGTATCTGTTCTTTTGTTGCATAGACAGTATATGCTGGCATCCAATATTAATGGACAGCCAGGCTTGTCAATCTACTGTACCCTTTTACAAACAGAATCTACAGTCTTTTTTTCCCCTGTGTAACTATTTGGGAATGGGCAAGATAATTCAAATTGGGTTTTGGAACCAAATGGATTAATTTTACATCCTAGTGTGAGTTCCAAGCTCATTTCCCTTTGGCATTTATTTCTGGGTAAAAGTCTCAGTCAACTCATTTAGAACTGTAGTTTCAAACTTTACCCATTTTTCATAATGTTTCTGAAGATGCTCATTTTCTCGACCCACTGTTGTCAATCCACTTTTGATCATCTAGTTTGAAGAAAATCTATATTTTCATCTCCTAGTAGCTCTTGTGTTTACATCTCTGAGCCCAGCACACCATCTCTCGATCTGATTGATCTATAACAAGTGCTCTTCCTTCTATTCAGAAATGTCCAGTCATCAAAGGTCATCTCGGTGATCAAAAAGAACCCTAGTTTCTTGTTTCCACTAGTTTCCACTTCCATTATGACATTATTCTAACAAACATCTTCTTAAACCACTTTCCCCAGATCTTTACATCTTTACATCTGTGAATAGGTGTTCTCATGGACTTCTTTGTCACTACGATTGAGACTTTCCATTTAGCTGTTTGTGATTTTTTGTTTTCCCCCTCTTAACTTCCTTTTTTTCATCAGCCTTAATGGTAATTAAAGGTAATTTATTTTCACTCCAGATTCAAAAGTTCATATGACAACTTGCATATATCCAAATCCCAATTCTACTTGTGTACTCTGACTGCTATATGTTTTTTTAATGCTCAGACTGCTCTTGCACATTTAATAGACTTCAATTTCCATTTATTCCCTCCCCCACCTCTGAATCTTTCCTTGGCTGACTTCTCTGTCTCAATCTGGTAGTGGACTCTGTGTGGGATTCAAAAACAAGCTTCACATCCTCTTTTAAAAACTACGTACACTTTTCCTGCTTATACCATATCTTGTTCGTTTATTGTTCTAAATGATTTGGCTTTCAGTATATTTGAAGCATGCTTTTCCTCAGATGTGAACAGCAGTACTGACGACAGCAACCATTTAATTTCTTGGATTTCTCTCAACTTTGCTCCTTCTTATCTTCCCTCCCACGAGCTTCTGCTTTGTTAAGCCATCAACTGCCATTTCAGCTATCAACAAAGTGATTCCACAACCGATCCAGTCCTGCTGCAGAGTCTTAACTCAAAACGCCGACTACCCCTTTGTCATCACAGATGCTGCCTGACCCGCTGTGTTTCTCCACCCACTTGTTCATTACTCCTGTTTCCAGCACCTACAGTCTCGTGCCTCCATCCCTCTCGTGCTATGAGTGACTTGACTGAGGAAAATCATGGCATTGTCACATCTGCAAACATGTTTTCTTTTAATGTGTGGCCAGGCTAAGGGAGGGAGCTGGTTTTGATGCCACCCTTCTCTGAAACAATTGGGTGTGATGCACGTGCAGACTCGAGAGTTGCCCTGTCCAAGCAACACTTGGAAAATGACAGAATCGAAGGACTCAGGGTGGCACAGTACTGCAGCGGTAGAGTTGCTGCCTTACAGCGCCAGAGACCCGGGTTCGAACCTGACTACGGGTGCTTGTCTGTACAGAGCTTGTACATTCTCCCCGTGACCTGCGTGGGTTTTCTCCAGGTGCTCCGGTTTCCTCCCACACTCCAAAGACATACAGGCTTGTAGGTTATTTGGCTTGTTAAAAAATCGTTAATTGTCCCCAGTGTGCGTAGGATAGTGTTAATGTGCCAGGATTGCTGGTCAATGTGGACTCAGTGGGCTGAAGGGCCTGTTTCCATGCTGTACACTTTAACTCCCCCTCCCATTCCCACACTGAATTTTCTGTCCTCGGCCTCCTCCATTGTCAGAGTGAGCCCCAGCACAAATTGGAGGAACAGCACCTCCTATTTTGCTTGGGCAGCTGGCACCCCAGCGGTATGAACATTGACTTCTCTAACTTCAAGTAACCTTTGCTTTCCCCTCTCCCTTCCCGGTGCTCTGACCAGTCTTACTGTCTCTGACTACATTTTATCTCTGTTTGCTTTGCTGTTACTTCTCCCAATTAACAGTAATCTATTCTACATTTTCCTTGATCTACATTCGCTCTGTCCTGTTTTCACACCTTACACCTCCTTATCTGTACACTTCCTTATCTACGTACCTCCCACTTCCCTGACATCAGTCTGAAGAAGGGTCTCGACCCAAAACGTCACCCTTTCCTTTACAGAAGCTCAGTCTGAAGAAGGGTTTCGGCCCGAAACGTTGCCTATTTCCTTCGCTCCATAGATGCTGCCGCACCCGCTGAGTTTCTCCAGCAATTTTGTCTACCTTCGATTTTCCATCATCTGCAGTTCCTTCTTGAACACATCACCCTTTCCTTCTCTCCAGAGATGCTACCTGTCCCGCTGAGATACTCCAGCATTTTGTGTCTACCTTGGAGAAGAAGAATTTTGATTTGCACAGTGCAATTCTCTTCTGCAAGATGTTATAGACTACTGCAGCCTATAGAGTACCCTCATCAGGATATGTTTGACCCCATTCGATTCCCAGAGGACATGTGTTAAGTTTGCCAGGAATGATAACCCCACACATGGTCTGCCATTCATTTTCTCACTCCACTTTGCCACCCAACACACATATCCATTCATTCCTTTTAGTCTCCCAACATTTGATCTGCGCCTTGAATATACCCAATGACTAAGCATCCATTGAGGAAGAGAATTCTAAAATCTTGCAGCTCTTTGTGTGAAGAAATTTATTTTCATCTCATTGTTAAATAGCTGACTCCTTTACCTGAGTGTGCAATTCTAAATTATCTAAAAGAAGCACCAGTTTTTGGGAATTCCTCTGAGGCTCTGTCTTTTTTAAATCATCTCTCGTTCAGAAAAAGTAAATGTAGGTCATTTTTTTCCTGACAGGCTCTCTCCACAGAACTATTTCCTTTGCTGAGATTGACACAAAAAGCTGGAGTAACTCAGCGGACAGGAGCATCTCTGGAGAGAAGGAATGCGTGACGTTTCAGGTCGAGATCCTTCGTCTGAAGAAGGGTCTCGACCTGAAAAGTCACCCATTCCTTCTCTACAGAGATGCTGCCTGTCCCGCTGAGTTACTCCAGCTTTTTGAGTCTATCTTTGGTTTAAACCAGCGTCTGCAATTCCTTCTTACACTTATTCCCTCAGCTGTGTTTATCTGTTGTGTCATGGAGTCATACAGCATGGAAACAGGCCCTTCAGCCCATCTCATGCATGCCGAGCAAGATTTTCCATCTAAGCTGGTCCCATTCGCCTGCACTTGGCTCATACCCCTCGAAACCTTTCCTATCGACGTTCAATGTGCACCGAATATCAGATAGGCATATCCATTTTCCTGTTTGGAGACCAATACAGCACACTAAAATCAGATACTGGATTTTTATTGTACTTTATTTCCACAGAAATCGGAAGGTTGTGAGTGATGCAACCTATCTTGATTGATATGCTGGAAATGAGAGGGAAATTCATGATTTGGGGCTATGCACTTCATCTTCGGGTAGTTCCGGCACGGAATTTGTACCTGTAGACTTGAGTTAAGAAGAGTTTGGGTATTTTCACTGTCTTGTCATTATCCCACCATTTGCTTTTCACCATTTCCTCATTTCCTGCCTTATGGAAGTTTTGGATTCTGTTTTGTTTCCTGTCCAAGCTAGCTCACTGCCTCGGGTTGCTATTTTGTTACTGTTCTGCCATGGCTTTTTTTTAATACCTTATGAGACAATCTTCTAAATCTTCGTACAGTTTGCACCCCTGTCTTGCTAATTGCTATACACCAAAACACTGATTGTCATTGAAACAGCAGTTGGTATTCAGCACGGGTCTTCTTTTCCTCTGTATTTTGTTCAATATTTATTTCAGGGCTCGCTTTTCTTGATTAAATGATCAAACCAAAATCTTGTAGCTATTGATTTTCAGCAAATTGGAAGGGCTAGAAAAAGAACTGGATGTCTGGTATAGCTGTGGAAAGAGAAATAGGAAAATAATTAATCACTGTAATTTGCTGGGAACTGCCAGCATTTATCCCTTGCGAGTGAATCACTTCAGGAGCCCCTATAGAGAATGCCCTTGTCCTGAACTTGCTGGTCATTCGCTGCGGGTGACTTAGTGGTTATATCTTGGTGTTACAAACGCCACATGGCATTCCACGGCACAGCATAAACTTGTTGAATCGGGAGCCTGCTTGTCGAACTTAGCACAAGTCCGACAGGGAACACAACGCAGAGAACGGTGGCGCAGCGGTAGATTTGCTACCTTACAGCTCTTACAGCGCTAGAGACCCGGGTTCAATCCAGACTATGGGTGCTGTCTGTACAGAATTTGTTCGATCTCCCCGTGTCCTGTGTGGGTTTACTCCAGTTTCCCCCTACACTCTAAAGACGTACAGGTTTGTAGGGTAATTGGCTTGGTATAAATGTAAAACATTGCCCCCAGTGTGTGTAGGATAGTGTTAATGTGCGGGGATTGCTGGTTGGTGCCGACTCGGTTGGACGAAGGGCCTGTTTGTGCACTGTATCTCTAAACTAAACAAGTCCGTGCATTTTAGTGCTTGCGAGTAGGACAAGTATTACGTAGATTATATATTTTATAATGTCTCTTTTGATGTAATATCTTTGGCTGTTTAAAGTTGTGTTTAATTTTTACATTTTAGATTTATTGTTGAGAAGTTCTTAAATATATCTTAAGATTAGAAACATTCAGAAGCACATGGAGTCTTTGATGGATGATGACAGCTGGCAAAGCTGAGTTGGGTTAAAGATCACCTTGTCAGCTGTTAGAGACATACTTAGCTGCTGTGAGGGGAGGGCTTGTTCTTGTCCACTGATGTGATGGTATTAGCATGGGATTCCTACTCTAACAACCGTGTTAATGACTGGATTTACTTGGGTCCCATGGAGAAGTGTGAACTTCCATGGCAAACTCGCTCTTAACTAGGAAGCCTGTACATAGAACCTAGCCAGTTGCATTGCAGTTTCCCATTGAAATGGATGGAAAACATAGACTTGGTCATAGAGATATTCAGCAGTGAAACAGGCCCTTTAGCCTACCTTGTTCATGTTGGCCAAATTACCGTATTGTGCTAGTCCCATTTGCCTTATATTAGGTTGATCCTATTTGCCTCCCTTAGGCCTTCCTCGCCATTTATATGTCCAAATGTCTTTTAAAAGTCATAATTGCTACTTCAAGGTTCCTCTGGCAGCTCTTTCGAGATATGGACTACCCTCCGAGTGAAAACAATGCCCCCCGATAACCCTCAAATCTCTCCCCTCTCACCTTAAGCCTTAGCCCTCTAGTTTTAGAATCCTTTACCCTGGGAAAAAGACTGTGAGTGTTCACTTTATCCAAGTCCCTCATGACCGTTTCCACCTCAATAAAATATCGAATGATGTTGCCCATCAGTCTCGTACACTCCAAAAGAAAATGTCCCACCCTACCCATCCACACCCTGTTACACGAGCCTGCAAGTTCAAGTAACATCCTGGTGAATCCCTTTGGTACTGTACAGCTGTTTCCTACATTTCCTTGATCATCGTCTGCTTTGATCTGTCCTTTTCACACATGAAATTCACTATGTACCCTTCCATATCTCTAGTTTCCGTCTCCCCTGATTCTCAGTCTGAACAAGGGTCTTGACACGGAATGTCACCCATTCCTTCTCTCCAGAGATGCCGCTTGTCCCGCTGAGTTGCTCCAGCATTTTGTGTCTATCTAATGATGTCCCAACGTGCACTCAATTCCCTTTGCCATGCCTACCCGTGCATGACCTTGTTGAAGAACTGGCTAAAGTTCATATGGACAACATCTACTGCCTTGCCCTTTTCTCACCAATCCACTTAGTTAATCTCTTCAAAGATTTGTGAGACACTATTTCCCACACACAAAGCCCTGCTGATTATCCCAAATCAGTCTGTGTTTAATCAAATGCTGGTAGATCCTGTCCCTAATAATCCCTTTCAACAATTTGCGGCACGGCACTGTGGCGCAGCAGTAGAGTTGCTGCCTTAGAGCGCCAAAGACCCGGGTTCAATCCTGACTTCGGGTGGTGTCTGTACGGAGTTTGTATGTTTTCCTCGTGACCGCGTGAGTTTACTCCTGGACCCCCTGTGTCTTCCCACGCTCCAAAGACGTGCAGGTTTGTAGGTTAATTGGCTTTGGTAAACATTGTAAATTGTCCCTAGTGTAGGATAGTGCTAGTGCACAGGGATTGGTGGGCAACGTGGACTTTGTGGTCCGAAGGGTCAGTTTTCGCGCTGTATCTCTAAACCAAACTAAATTCCCCACCACTGATGTCCGGTCCTTCTCCTTAACAGGAACATGCTGCTCCTGTACTCTTGCTATCTCGCTTTGCAGGCCTTCCAGTTGTCCTCTTACTTGCAAACAGACTTTCCCAATCGACCTTTGCAAGTTCCCATCTAATGCCTCGTCAATCCTGTCAATTGAGCTTGCACAAAGTTAGGACCATAACCTGCGGGCCTGCCCTATTCTCCATAATCATTTAAAAATTAATAGCATTATGGTCATCAGTCCCAATGTCCCCCCCCCCCCCCCCCCCCGGCAACTGACAGTTGCGTCACCTACTTGGCTACTTAAGAGGTTGTCATGCTTTCACCCTCTCTTGCAGGGCCTTCTATATCGTGATTAAAGAAGCTTTCTTGGACACATTCAGCACCCCCCCCACCCCAAGCTCTTAGCTGAAATCTCCCCTGATACTGTCCTGTTATTTTTACAGCTAGGATGAAGGTAAAGGAATCAGTTTTTAAACCCCTCTCACCTGATCAACCTATCACTTGACAGGTAGACACAAAAATCTGGAGTAACTCAGAAGGATTGTGTGACGTTTCGGGTCGAGACCTGTCTGAAGACAGGTCTCGACCCGAAACGTCACACATTCCTTCTCTCCAGAGATGCTGCCTGTCCCGCTGAGTCACTCTAGCTTTGTGTCGATCTTCAATTTAAACCAGCATCTGCTGTTCCTTGCTATCACTTGGCAGGCTTTGTCCCACCCCCACCTCTTCTCCAGTTTCCATGTTCACCAATTCATGTCATCCAGAAAAACCGTCTGACCCGCTGAGTTCCTCCAACGCTTTGTGTTTTTCTTTATTTATTTGTTAGTTTCTAATTGTTGTTTGATATTAGAATAGGTTTACTCCATTAAATGTTGGACATTTTAACATTATTTCTTTAACAAGACTTGTGCAACAGAGGGTAACTGACAGCTGATGATTTGCAGGAGGATGTGGTAATCTTGTAGAGGTGTACAAAATCATAATTTCATGTTAATATGTTATAGGTACAGAATAAGGCTATTCGGCCCATCAAGCCTACTCCGTCCGCTATTCAATCATGGTTGATCTATCTTTCCCTCTCAACATCATTCTCCTGCCTTCTCCCCATAACCCTTGACATAATTCCATGAGAGGAATAGATTGGGTAAATGCACAGAGTCTTATGCCCAGAGTAGGGGAATCGGGAACCAGAGGGCATAGGTTTAAGGTGAGGGGGGGAAATATAATCGGAACCTGAGGGGTAACTTTTTAACATAAAAGGTGGTGGGTGTATGGCTGCCAGAGGAGGAAGTTGAGGAGGGTACTATCGCAACATTTAAGAAACACTTAGACAGGTAAATGGATTGGACAGGTTTAGTGGGATTTGGGCCAAACACAGGCAGGTGGGAAGAGTGTTGATGGGTCATGTTGGTCGGCGTGGGGGAGTTGGGCAAGAAAGCAGGTTTCCAAGCTGTATGACTCTGAGACTGGGGCAAACTTCTCACTGGCTGGCAGAGACATCCTGTCGGTTTGCACTGGATCACACTGCAGTGTGGGGAGACGACCTTCCAGCAGAAGGTTGTGCTTTGGGGGCCACTTTGGAACAAAAAATGCAACCAGGGAGAGGTAGAGTGTAGCCTCAAGGCATCATGACACATACTACTTGATGTATACGAAAGAACTGTGAGGAGGATGCTATGAGAATGCAGGGTGACTTGGAAAGGTTGGGGGAGTGGGCAGATGCATGGCAGATGAAGTTTAATGCGGCTAAATGTGAGGTTATCCACTTTGGTAGCAAAAACAGGAAGGCAGATTACTATCTAAATGGCGTCAAGTTGGGAAAAGGGGAAGTACAACGGGATCTGGGGGTCCTTGTACATCAGTCTATGAAAGTAAGCATGCAGGTAAAGCAGGCAGTGAAGAAATCGAATGGCATGTTGGCCTTTATAACTAGAGGAATCGAATATAGGAGCAAAGAGGTCCTTCTGCAGTTGTACAGAGCCCTAGTGAGACCACACCTGGAGTATTGTGTGCAGTTTTGGTCCCCTAATTTGAGGAAGGACATTCTTGCTATTGAGGGAGTGCAGCGTAGGTTTACAAGGTTAATTCCTGGGATGGCGGGACTGTCATATGCTGAGAGAATGGAGCAGCTGGGCTTGTACACTCTGGAGTTTAGAAGGATGAGAGGGAATCTCATTGAAACATATAAGATTGTTAAGGGCTTGGACACACTAGAGGCAGGAAACATGTTCCCGATGTTGGGGGAGTCCAGAACCAGGGGCCACAGTTTAAGAATAAGGAGTAAGCCATTTAGAACGAAGACGAGGAAACACTTTTTCTCACAGAGAGTGGTGGGTCTGTGGAATTCTCTGCCTCAGAGGGCGGTGGAGGAAGGTTCTCTGGATGCTTTCAAGAGAGAGCTAGATAGGGCTCTTAAAAATAGCGGAGTCAGGGGATATGAGGAGAAGGCAGGAACGGGGTACTGATTGGGGATGATCAGCCATGATCACATTGAATGGCGGTGCTGGCTCGAAGGGCCAAATGGCCTACTCCTGCACCAATTGTCTATTGTCTATAACTGCAGATGCTGGTTTAAATCGAAGGTAGAAACAAAATGCTGGAGTAACTCAGCGGGACAGGCAGCATCTCTGGTGAGAAGGAATGGGTGATGTTTCGGATCAGCTCCTTACTTTCCAGTGTTGACAAAAGCCCAGTGTGGGTGGCCTAAGATCCTCTTTTTGTGACCTGCTTAGCAAATGTGTAGAAACATCTCCTAGAGACATTGAAACACATTCTTACCTGCTTTCACAGCATGTCATTGCAATGGAAAAAGTAGTTTAACCGGCTTACCTCTTCCTTTCTTTCATTCCAGAAGCAAAGCTCGTAGTTACTGTTCAGTCTGGTGGCAAAATGCCTGGTTTTGCTGTGAGGTATCATGAGTTTTTAACTCTCAACATTCATTACGCAGCATTGCAATTTTGTATGTTATTCAGATAAACTACTGAATGGTGGATGTGTAGAATTATTGATCATCCGTACTGTAAATCGGTGATGATTGGATTAGTCTGAATGTTTAAGTCTGAATAGCCACTTTAATGCTGTGTCTTGACTATGAGGCCTTCATATTTTGTTTTCTTAGCCTAACAAATGACTGTCCATGCTTGGGCAGCAGTGAAGAACTGCACCCTATTGGCATGTATAAAGATGGTGATTTGTTGACAGACATTCGCATGTTACTGCTTGTACGAGTCTAAGGATTGTGCTCCTTAGATTCAGTGTACCCTCTGCTGGAGGGGTCGCTGACTTTATAAAAAAAAAAAAAAAAACTGCATTCGAAAATTGATAAAATGTTCATATTTATTTTGCTCCTTAAGATTTTGAGACGGCTCAAAACAAGAGTGTTATTTGGTTTTGCTATTTTATGTTGAAGGTTCCAGTGAATCCAGATTGGAAGTCCAAACTATTTCCCTGCTTGATATCCCACAGGGACCGGAAATAACTAACATTGTTAATCTTGATCTGGATCTCTTCATGGTGGGCAGCACAGTGGCGCAGCAGTAGAGTTGCTGCCTTACAGGCGCCAGAGACCCTGGTTCGTTCCTGAGTATGTGTGTTGTCTGTACAGAGTATGTACGCTCTCCACGTGACCGCGTGGGTTTTCTCCTGGTACTCCGGTTTCCTCCCACACCAAAGATGTACAGATCTATAGGTTGACAAAAAATGCTGGAGGGACTCAGCGGGTGAGGCAGCATCTATGGAGAGAAGGAATAGGCGACGTTTCCTTCTCTCCATAGAGGCTGCCTCACCTGCTGAGTTTCTCCAGCATTTTTTGTCTACCTTCCATTTTTCAAGCATCTGCAATTCTTTCTTAAACAACAGGCCTATAGGTTAATTGGCTTTGGTAAAATAGTCCCCGGTGTGTAGGATAGTGCTGGTGCATGAGGTGATCACTGGTCGGCATGGACGCGGTGGGTCAAAGGACCTATTTCCGTGCTGTATCTCTAAAGTCTACAACTGAGGACAACCCATTGTGCTTATGTTGTAGCACGTTAATAATTGAAGTGTTAGGCATTGTGGATTCATGGCGGCTCTTCTGAACACAGCAAATCCAAACAACGGACTTCTGTAAAATAAATGCGGGGGGTCGCGGGGCCGGTCCCACTTCGATCGCCGGAGCTGTATGGAGTTGTGCGGAGCTGGTCCCGACATCGCGCGGGGCTCCGAAAAACTGACACTGTTCAAAAATTCCGTGTGGCAACGGCCTGCCGCCCCGCAGCCGCATCGACGGCCGTGCGCACCGCCTCGACGCCGTACGCAGCCGCATCGAGGCCGTGCGCACCGCCTCGACGCCGTACGCACCGTCTTGACGTCACTCGACCTCCGCGCGGCCCCCACTTCCGGTTAGGTCGCGCTTGCCGCATGGAGTCGCATGCCCGTGGGACAGGCCCTTTAGTCAAGGTATCATTAGAATTCCCTACTCTGAATAATGTCATGTATTACATCTCTAAAGAATTGATGGGACCTTACTTTAACATCTCATCTGAAATAACTGTATGAATGCAGAATTGGTTTAACATTGCTCAGAATATTTTAACACGTGCTTGACTGGTTTAAAAAGAGTTTTTGTTTTGAATGTGCTCAGTTGTCTCTCTTTCCATTATCTTTGCCCTTGTTGTGTTCTTACTTCAGTCATCATTGTTTAGCTGTGGTTGCTGACAGATGACATTTTAAAAAGATTACATCTCTGTTTCTGAGACTGTTTCATTTTCTATACTTTGTGATTAACATCAGTACGTTTTGATTATTTTCCAAAAGTGATAGCAGTAGCTATTTTTCAATCGTTCAGCCAATTAAAAATAAGAAAATACTTGAACAAGTAATGTGGAGTCCAGTCATCAAACATGCCTTGATGACTTGAAGCAAAGAACGAGTTGCTGGAGGAACTCAGTGAGACCGGCTGCAACTTTTTTAGGTTTTGAGATACAGCGTGGAAACAGGCCCTTCGGCCCATCCAGATCCGTGCTGACCACAATCGCCGATACACTACTTCTATGTTAGACCAGTTTTGCGTCGGACACACTTGGGGCTATTTGCAGAAGCCAATTAACCTACAAACCTGCGCTTCATTGGAATGTGGCAGGAAACCCACATAGTCACAGGGAGAACGTACAATCTCCGTACAGACAGCACCCATAGTTGGGATCGAACCCGGGTCTCTGGCACTGTGAGGCAGCCGCTCTACCGCTGCACTACTGTGCCGCCTGTGGAGGTAAAGGTATAGTTGACGTTTTAGGTTAAGACCTTACATCGCAACTGATCCAGTCCTGATGCTAGGGTGGTCGACCCGAAACGTTGAAAATCCCTTCATTATCACAGATGCAGCCTGACCCGTTACGTTCCTCCACCCTCTTGTTCTTTGTACCTGTTTGCAGCATCTACAGTATCGTATCTCCATGCGTTGGTTACTTGTCCTGCGTTCTACAAGTAACTAGATTGAGGAAAATCATGGGTTTGTCACGTCGGCAAACATATTTTCTTCTCAGGTGTAGCAGGTTTAAGGGAGGGAGCTAGTTTGGGTGCCGACTCTCTCTGAAATAGTTGAGTCTGCTGCATGTGCAGACTTGAGAGTTGCCCTGTCCAGCCAACAACACTTGGAAAAAATAGAAGTGCTTGCAGAAACATAGAAAATAGGTGCAGGAGTAGGCCATTCGGCCCTTCGAGCCTGCACCGAAGAAGAAGAATTTTGATGTGCACAGTGTTAATCTCATATGCACAATGTTACAGAGTACCACAGTCAATAGAGTACTGCAACAGAGTCACAATTGCAGTGTGGGGCAAAATTGCCAGCTCATTTGGCTGCAGTAAACATGAAGGCGTCTAAATGGTCAATTTTTTTGCAGCATTGCTTGTGGTATAAATGGTGCGTTTAAATTCTAACTTAGAATGGCATCATGGTATTATTTTACATCCAGTTTGAGCAGCTCACAGGGTCTTGCTTTAGCTTTGCATTTAACATGGAAATGTTTGTTCAATTCATGTGACTGATCAACCTGAAGGAAGGTCTCGACTCGAAACGTCACTTATCCATGTTCTCCAGAGACGCTGTTTGTCCTGCTGAGTTACTCCAGCATTTTGTGTCCCTTTGGTCACATCTCATGACTGGTGCCAAGTTGAAAATGCTCTACTTCTGGCTAATGAGACATCGGTACTTTCTCGTGTATGCTGAGGCCCACAACAGTGATTCCCAAGACAGGCCAAACAAGCCCTTTGTTGGCGGGAGAGTTGAGGAGGGCAATGATTTACGGGGTTTTGTGAAGCTTTAAAATATAATTAAGCTGATTTTGTTAGAAAGTTCACTAAAGAGGTATGCTTTAAAAAAAAAAAAAGCATACTTGGCGTGCTGTATGAACTGACTGTTGGTGTGTTAGCAGTCCCCAGGACAATTACAATTCCTAAAAAGGATGGGCCCAAATGTTGGCTCTCATTCAAAAAAAGGTTGATATCCACTAGTCAACTGTCTAACCACAAAATGCCTACTGAGATATCAGTAATCTGGTATATAAATTATTTTGCTGGTGAAAGATTTGTGGCTAAAGTGACAATGTGTGTCTTTGTGGCCCCACCATTTTGTTTATGTTTCACCTCTTTTGCTGAGCACTTGAATGCTGGTCAGATATGAACTACAAGTAACAGCATCCTTCTGGTGCCTTGTTCAATTAATTAGCTTTAATCCTTCACTTTAGATACTGGATAGGTTTACATGTATTTTCTGCTGAAATTGCATCTGGAACAGAGGTTTGGGAGAACATCAAGAGAGGCCTGGAAGTGCACTTCCGTACCAGAGGAAAACCACAAGAAAAATCTGTGTGTACATTAGATAAATATGTCTAAAAGTTGCATTGCACTTGAAATAATCTTGCCTATACATTCTTTCAGGAAGGAGATGAGGAGAAATTTCTTTAGTCAGAGGGTGATGAATGTGGAATTCTTTGGCACAGAAGGCTGTGGAGGCCAAATCAATGGATATTTTGAAGGCAGAGATGGATTCTTGATTAGTACGGGTAACAGAGGTTATGGGGAGAAGGCAGGAGGATGGGGTTAGGAGGGAGAGATAGATCAGCCATGATTGAATGGCGGAGTAGACTTGAGCCGAATGACCTAATTCTACTCCTATCACATGACTTTACAAACCATATGTTTCTACATAAACTGCTGCCATCGCTTGTCCCGCTGGCCACTAGGATCCTTTGAAACAGTTTGAGGTTAACATAAATGAACGTTAATATTGCATTGTCTACCTAGGCATTTTATAGGTCATCTCACTCAGCCTTCTACGTTCCAATGGAAATAGAACCAGCCATTGCAACCCTTCCTTATAACTACCGTCCTCCATTCCAGGAAACATCCTGGAAAATCCCTTCTGCATTTTTCCATTCCTACCACATCTTCCAGTTGCCTGGTTACTTTGCCAGTAGTGGTTTCAATGTTAGTTGTAAGTCTGGGTGGGTCAGATATTTATTATCAGGATAGACAGAAAGTGCTGGAGTAACTCAGCGGATTAGCCAGCATCTCTGGAGAAAAAGGATGGGTGACGTTTCGGGTTGGCACCTTTCTTCAACCGCTTGTTAAAAGGATGTGGCCTGTTCTTCTGAACCCCTCGTGGGGCAAGATTCAAAATGGAAGGAGAAATATAACTTGTCCAGCCTTTATATTTTAAAGATTCCGTAACGGATCCTGAGATGGTTGTAGCTTATTTAGAATAAAGGGGAGGCCATTTAAGACTGAGGTGAGAAAAAACTTTTTCACCCAGAGAGTTGTGAATTTGTGGAATTCCCTGCCACAGAGAGCAGTGGAGGTCAAATCACTGGATGGATTTAAGAGAGAGTTAGATAGAGCTCTAGGGGCTAGTGGTATCGGGATATGGGGAGAAGGCAGGCACGGGTTATTGATTGGGGACGATCAGCCATGATCACAACGAATGGCGGTGCTGGCTCGAAGGGCCGAATGGCCTCCTCCTGCACCTATTTTCTATGTAACCAGAATGTGCAAAATCTGGCCCATCTGTGATCCAGTAGTTAATCTGTGAAGTCGCATAAAATCTCATCAATTTCTTGGAGATTCGAATGAATTCCGTGAGAATTCATTTGCCAACTGCGTGCATAGCTGATCTGACCTGCTCCCTCAAATAAGGCTGCAAGACAGATGAGTTAGTACTGAAAATCGTATACAGTGGGGAGCACACCACGATGGCACAGGCACTCTGGGTTTGAAGTGCAGTGGTTTGGGTGCTTAAGTCCCTGTCCCACTTACGTGTCCTTGGCACGCTAATTACGCAACCTCGTGGTCGCATTGAGGCGCGAAGGTCGCGCGCGATTTCATGCGCCCGCACAGCCGTCTGGAGCGCGTGATGTCATTTGAAGATGGACGCAAAATGCTGGAGTAACTCAGCGGGACCGGCAGCATCTCCGGAGAGAAGGAACGGGTGATGTTTCGTGTCGAGACTCTTCTTCAGTCTGAAAGAAGGGTCGCGACCCGAAACGTCATCCGTTCCTTCTCTCCAGAGATGCTGCCGGTCCCGCTGAGTTACTCCAGCAATTTGTGTCTATCTTCAATTTTCTTGGCCCCGTTCTGGGAGTAGAAGTGGGGGCGGATCCGGACCGCAACGGCCGTGAGCACCAGGCCGAGCTCGGCGATCGTTTGCCTGCTTCTGCTGCTGTTGGAGGTGAGACGTTGCGTCGCGCCAGGGTCTTGGGCCTGTCCCACTTTGGCCGTCAGTTACGCGACAGGCCATTGGTGCGCAAAGATTTTGTTCGCTACAAAAATATCGGAGCCCGCGCACAACTCCATACCCCTCCACGCTTCTCAGTGGGACCGGCCCCGCGCGGCCATACGATGCCCGTGCGCCTCAACGTGACCACAAGGTCACGTAATTTGCGTGCCAAGGACACGTAAGTGGGACAGGCCCTTTAAGCTTATGACAAATCTGGAGTGCAGAGAAGCCTCAAAGTGCTGCTGGCAGTTACAGCCAGTATGGCTTCAGGTTTGGTTCTCATTAAAGCAAGAACTTCACACCAACTGTATGAGTGTTCCCTTCTCGAAAACAAAAGATCCTGCAAGATATTGTATTGCTCATTGTGCATTAGAGTAGCTACACTCGATTGCTTTCAATACAGAGTGGATGGATTTTTACTTTGGCGCCTAGAACCACACAGTCTCAGTGCACTTGGATATTTTTCCGTATTATGGTTGCCTGGCTACCTTTTGTGTTATGCCACTTGATATATCAAAACAAAGCATTCTCACTGATATTTAAAAACCTGTTTGAGGATTGAGATTTAGTTGTTTGCTTGGATACTCTCAACCTTGGGTGCTGTTTCAGCTCAATGAGGGCTTGCTGCATTGTCTGAGGCATTCCCTTTGGATGAAATGATAAATCAAAGTCTTAACTGTCCACTCCACTCATTCAAGTATCAATTAATTATCCCACATTGTTATTTAAGGAAGAGCAGAGATTTGGTGTGTGCCTCAGCCAGCATACCTCTCTTCATCAAATCCTACAAGAGCAGATTAACTAATCAGTTATCTCATAGCAACATTTCACAAACAGCTAACAGCTAAATGATCCTTTCTGTTGTGTAATGTGTTGCTGGTCTAAAAAAAAACTTGCTTTACATAAATCATTTTGTTGAGTCTGTAAGACTTGAAATTGTCGACACAAGGTACTGCAGATGCTGGAGTTTTATGCAGAGCACAAAGTGCTGGCATCACTCAGCAGGTCAGGCAACATCTTTGGAGGAAGGTACACAAAAATGCTGGAGAAACTCAGCGGGTGCAGCAGCATCTATGGAGCGAAGGAAATAGGCAACGTTTCAGGCCGAAACGAAGAAGGGTTTCGGCCCGAAACGTTGCCTATTTCCTTCGCTCCATAGATGCTGCTGCACCCGCTGAGTTTCTCCAGCATTTTTGTGTACCTTCTATTTTCCAGCATCTGCAGTTCCTTCTTTAACACAACATCTTTAGAGGACATGGACAGATGGAGGACCTGAAAAGTATGAAGTGGGATCCCAACCCGAAACGTAGCCTATCCACGTCCTCCGGAGAAATCAAAGTTATAATACATTGATCTACACACGAACAAACAAGAATGTACTACCGTAATGTCTTCATGCTTCTTGTGTCATTGCACAGACATATTCTGCTTTTATTAGCACAGAATGTAGATTGCCTCCCCACCAACTTACCAGAGAGATTGACCTATATTACACATAAATTTGCTCACATATTTTGTTTCAGATCTGTGATTGTCACGAGTGAACAGGATGTTGGAATCTTTTTTTTGTGCGTCTCCGAGAATTGACTTGAGTGCCTTGAGGATGTTTGACCATGGGAGGCATCTCGCAGAAACCAAACCTGTACTTGACCACATTCCAGCCCACCAACCAAGTCACTGAAGAGCATATGGTTGGGGTTGTACTTTACTCTGCTTTAAATTAATCCTATATTTTGTTACAGTTATATTTGACCTTTGGGGTTTTTTCCCCAATCTTTCAGCAAGTTAAGTTCTTAACCTCTGACCATTTTAAAATTAGGTGACATAGTTGAATATTATATATGTGACTGAAGGAGTAAATTCTGATTTTTATGTGCAATTTTTGTGGGCGTTTTGTAATTGTATTCTACGATTTAATGCTTGTTGTTAGGCAGTTACTAGTGCTTGAGAGTAACAGTTCACTCTTATTCTAAGAGTGGCTAATGAGTGCATTGTAGGAACTGCCACAGAAAATGGCTGACATGGTAGGCATGTGTTGTCTGTGACGTGATGTGCTTCCATCCATTGCTTCTGTGCTCAATTCATGCTACCTCCCTGAGCTAAGATGGTGGACCAAAGTTCAGGTCAGTCATTTTTGGGGTTGTGCATGAGGGCCTTGACATTCCAAGTTCTGAACTTCCTGCAGTTTACAGTTTAGTTTATCGTCACGTGTACCGAGGTACAGTGAAAAACTTTTGTCGCGTGCTATCCAGTCAGCAGAAAGACAATATACGATTACAATCGAACCTATTGCGAAGATATATGTGTATGGTTTGATTTAATGTCGTAAAGCTACCACACAAGCCTAAAAGAGCAAGGTCTTCGTCAATTGGCAAGGGACACCAAAATGAATGGAGACTGTGCTCTGATGCATGAGTGTTAATGGTCACATCTGAAGGTGAGCACTCGTGTAGATATTACCCAGTGGGTCACTCAATTGTGATCCTGCACATGCAGGCATGCGTACGCAGGCACATACACACTTGGGCACATGCACACTCAAGCACTGGAATCTTTGCCCATTTTATTACTGTTACACTTTTAGACTTTTATAAGATACAACACGGAAATAAGCTCTTCGGCCCACTGGGTCCGTGCCGACCAGCGATCACCCGTACACTAAAATTATCCTACATACTAGATTTAAAATATTACCGAAGCCAATTAACCTACAAACCTGAACGTCTTTGGAGTGTGGGAGGAAACCGGAACACCTGGAGAAAACCCACGCGGTCACAGAGAGAACGTGCAGACAGCACCTGCAGTCAAGGTCAAATCCGGGTCTCTGCCGCTGTAAGGCAGCAACTCTGCTGCTGCAAGGCAGCAACTCTGCTGCTGCGCCACCGTGCCGCCCGAACACTATCTGCCCTCACTTCAGTTAGCAACACTGCAGCCAGGATACATGCAGATGTTTCTTGCACCCTGCTGCATCTACATACTTAGCCCAAGTTTCCGACCCTCAGCTCCGGCTTCATACCTGGCCCACATTTCCTCTTCCATTCACTTTACAACTGATGGCCTTTGTGAACCATAAATATTTCTTGCTTTGTGTTCCCTTTTTGGCTGCATCATGTGGACGACAATTGTACCTGCTCAACTGTGTTATTTGATATCTGCTATTTGGAACTGGTGTTCCTGGTTGAACAATATCCCAAGGGTATTTACTGCCTTTACTGGAAGAGGAAAGTTTTCTACTAAACGTTATGGGGCTCCGAAATTAAATCAAATCTATCTGCGTTAAATGACTGCAGCTTTGAGTACTGGTTCAATATTTACGGCAACACCCCAGATTTGCTACTTGAAGGACAATTCTTCAGGCCAGAAAATAAAAAGACAGGATCTCTGTTTCAACAGGAGTAATTCTGGGATTGGCATACATGTGCACCTAGAGGCTGAAAGTCATACAGCACGGAAACAGGCCCTTCAGCACACCTTGCCCACGCCGACCAAGATGCCCCTCTTAAACTAGACCCCTTTCACCCGTGGTTAGCCCGTTTGCCCCTAAACCCTTACTGTCCATGTACATGTCCAAATGTCTTTTAAATGTTTTTATATCCATGTATGGTATAAGGAATTCATTCCGTCCATTGACCCTATGTTAGTTGTCATAGGAATCCCAGTGTCCCATCCCTGAATCCCAGTGTCCTATTCCTCTGCTTAATTTTCATCTCTCCATTAGCACCGTTTCACCTGCTGGGCATGTCTTGCAGCTCTTGTATTTTGCTACTTTTAAGCTGCCCTCATTTCATGACACTTACATTCCTTTGTTCTCTCTCTCTCCCCCTCTCTTTCTAACTATCACCATTGTAAAAAGAACCCTACGACCCCATTTACAGCTTATGCTCACAGCAACTCTGCCTCACTTTATCTGAGGTATTTCCTTTATCCTATCCATCCCTCAACCACCCTCTCCATCTTGAACTCGGTTTGTTTTCTCTGTTTCCCAGATATGATGAATGAATGGCCTTTGACTTGAATTGTTAATCCAGCTTATTTTTCCATGGATGATGCCTGACCTGCAGTTGTTTCTAGCATTTTCTGTTTGTTTCCAATCAGTTAAATGCAGTTTTGGTTTAATTTCTCTTTTTTTTAAATTATTTTAATGTCTTGGGCTTTTTAGAATTTTTATTCATTTCAACATTTTAGAAGTTTTTAAATGTTATTCAGTTTTGGAAGTTGCTGGAGGAACTCAGCAGGTGAAGCATCATCATATCAAAACTGGTCTAGATGAAGGGTCTTGACCTGAAACGTCGAAAGGGGGAAATGGACAGACAATATTTCAGGACGAGACCCTTCATCTGGGCTGTTTTTGATAGGTAAAATACAAAATAGATGCTGCCTCACCCGCTGAGTTTCTCCAGCATTTTTGTCAACCTTCGATTTTTCCAGCATCTGCAGTTCTTTCGTAAACAAATAGTTTTGTATCGTCTCTAAATGTCAGATACCTTCAAGTGCAATGAAAAATCTCGCATATAATATAAAAGAGAATGTTGAGGCGTGCTCTATCCTTTTAGATAGGTACACGGAATTACAGGGAATGGAGGATATGGATCATGTGCAGGTAGTGGAGATTAGTTTAATTTGCCGTCTTGTTAGGCATAGACGTTGTGGACCAAATGGCCTGTTCCAGTGCTGTGCTATTCTGTGTATGGAAATACTCGAGTGGTCATCCCATGGAGAGAGAAACTGAGTTTAACATTTCATTTGACGATGTTTCGTTAGAATGGACTATTTCCAGCACTTTCTATTTATTTTTGAGATGTCCAGCCCCTACAGTATTTTGACTGTGCCTTACTCCAGTGAAGGGCTTTGCCCCCTGTTAGATGTCAGTGGTATCTTTTTCAGTCGTCTTTTTCAATGAATTGTCTAAGGCCTTGGAGCCACCGACATCTTGGCAGTGAAGTCATGCATGCCTTCCTGGAAATACTGTCTCTATTTTGTTTGGACCAAGGCGTCAGTAAAGGTGTAGGAAGGAACTGCAGAATACTGGTATAAACCGAAGATAGACACAAAATGCTGGAGTAACTCAGCAGGCCAGGCAGCATCTCTGTAGAAAAGGAATAGGTGACGTTTCGGGTCGAGACCCTTCTTCAAACTGAGAGGAGGACAACCTTGAAAAGTAGGCATACCTTGAGGAGAGAGAGTCAGTAAATATGTTACGGAGGTTTTGAGAACACTTTGAAGCATTGTCTCTCTTTTCCCAAATGTGTCTTACTGTTCATAAGTTCGAGGAGGCCATGCGGCCCATCAAGTCTACTCCGCGATTCAATCATGGCTGATCTATCTTTCCCTCTCAATCCCATTCTCCTCCCTTCTCCCCGTAACCCCTGACACCCTTACTAATCAAGAATCTGCGAATCTCCGCCTTAAAAAAGTATCCCTTGACTCGGCCTCCATAGCCGTCTGATCCACAGATTCACCACCCTCTAACAAAACAAATTCCTCCTCACTAACACTGTGCCAGAGCCACGTGAGGGTGAGGAAGAGAGGGATTTGGGGTAGAATTGCACATATCACAAAAATCATGCAGATTTAAAATATCAGTCAAGTGAACAAAACAGTTATCCTTCCCCAGAACAACAGAACCAAAAATTAGAAAACTTACTGTAAACCCTTAGAAACTTGAATAATTTATATCTAGGATACTTTGACTTTCACACTATTAAAAAAAAGTTACTGAGGCTGCAGATGGCGGCACGGTGGCAGCAGTGGAGTTGCTGCCTTACAGCGCTAGCGACCCCGGGTGCGATCCTGACTAGGGTACTGTCTCCACGGAATTTGTATGTTTTCCCTGTGACCGTGTGGGCTTTCTCTGGGTGCTCAGGTTTTCTCCCACACTCCAAAGACATACTGGTTTGTAGGTTAATTGGCCTCTGTAAAAATTGAAAATTGTCCTTAGTGTGCAGGGATAGTGCTAGTGTACGGGGTGATCGCTGATCAGCGAGGGCTCGGTAGGCCAGACTATCTCTAAAGTCTAAAGAAGGTGGAACTCTTTCCTTTGCAATGTTTCTATTCCCCCCGCCCCTCCCCTCAGCAAGGAACTGATCATTTTTCAAAAAATATAGCATTTGAAGCAGACCCTACATTTCTGTCAGCGCTGCATTTTTCCAGATTATATCCTGGGAAACGGAGACCATTGATCTGGATTGTCTCTGACATCAAGATTGCTTTCAAAGTGTGGTGTAGCATGTGTTTTTGAGAAGTGGAGTAAACTTTCTAGTATTACGGAGTCAGAATATCAGCATTTAAATGGAGTTGGACGCGACAATCTGAAAATAGGACTGGAAAATTGTATTCTCCAGTTGGACGATTATGTTTGGATTTTTCTCATATACAATTATTATTCTCACACATGGAACGCATTCAACACATCAACCTCATTTTCCCACAATGTGTAGGAAGGAACTGTAGATGCTGGTTTACACCGAAGATAGACACAAAAAGCTGGAGTAACAGCCTGTCAGGCAGCATTTCTGTAGAAAAGGAATAGGTGACGTTTTGGTTTGAGATTGAAGAAGGGTCTGAAGAAGGGTCTTAACCTTCTCCAGAGGTGCTGCCTGTGCGGCTGAGTTACTCCAGCTTTCCGTGTCTATCTTCATTTTCCCGCAATCTCTACTGTCACGTCCATCAACTCCACTCCGATTCTCCAACTGCTCACCTACACTGGCAGAGGGGGAAAATAAGGCAGAGTTTACCAAATAGAGAGTAATTTTTATCTCTCGACATTCATTGTTTCCTTTTTCATGCTTTTCTTCTGAATGAATAGAATTTTGCTTCTACTCATCAGCAGTAGGTACACTATCCAAGCTACATAAATGACCCGTCTTTGACTGCACCAAGACATGGCAGTAAAGCTTAGCTAAGTTTATTACTTTCAGGTGTACTGAGGTACAGAGATAAACCTTTGTTTACAATTCAGTCAAAGGAAAGACTACATGAATACGATCAAAACATCCACTGAGCACAAATAGAGGTTATAAAGGCTTTTTGATCCAATCCCCCAGTCTTTCTTTCTCCCCACCTCTGCAATCAGTCTGAAGAAGGGTCCCGACCCGAAACGTCACCTTTCTATGTTCTCCAGGATTGCTGCCTGACCTGTTGAGTTACCCCAGCATTTGGTCTTTCCTTGGTAAACCAGCATCTGCGGTTCCTCATTTCTGCAGTGTTTCTATCGATGATGTTCACATGTCTAAAACAAATGGGGATTTGGGGGATTTTGAAGGATCATTGGGTTTGTGTGTAACCTGGAGCTCATGGTATCCTTCAGACATTCCTATTCTCTTCCTGCTTGAGATCTCCAAGTTGAGCTGACATGTGATGTTAAGTCATTTCAGTTGATCTGCTGAAGCACTCTTACATTCATCTGGCAAGCTCTTGGCTTATTATTTCCTGCAAGGAGATTTTGTCGTGGTTGTTCTTGAGGAGGGAAACTAGATGTTAATATTTTGTTTTAAAACCCTATTCTCAGAAGTTACTCCTTTAAAATAAATTACAAACACTGTTATAGATATATTGAAACATTTGACTCTGTTCCTGTTCCTCACAAGATGAATCCCACTTTGGTGTCAGTGATGTTTGGTGTTGTCAGTTGAGAGTTTGATGCTTGGATGAAACAATCTTTCCATAGAGCATAATAACCTTGTATGACTGTGGCCAGTAGTAATTCCACTATGTCAGTTTGCTCCTTTTAGAAGCCACTGCTATGTTTAGAAATTCCTCCTCTTTCTTAAAGCAACCACCATTAAATATTCCAGATATGTGATTTTCACAACCATACCGCGATACTATGTCTGGAATTGGCAGCCCGTTGATCGGAGCTGAGATGGTGGGAATTATTCACCAGTTTGCTACATCACCACTGACTCAACATATTTAAAATGCAAGAGGAACAGCACCTCATATTCCGCTTGCGTGGCTTACAACCCAACGGGTATAAACATTGTATTCTCCAATTTTGGATAACCCCTTACAACCCCCACTCCTTTCCCCTGTGTCCCACCTGGACTCGCAACTCCTCCCCCCCCCCCCCCCCATCTACATTCCTTCTTCTGGCTTCACAATTCACAACTCTTCAACGCTTTTGTCTTACACCTGTTTAAAAAAAAAAATTCTGGCCTTTGTCCAACCATCTGCCGATCAAACATCTCCCCGCCTGTGTCACATATTACCTGTCACGTTTGTCCTGCCCCTACTGTCTTCCAGCTTTCTCCCCCCCCTCCCCCACTTTACAATCAGTCCGAAGAACGGTCCCGACCCAAAACGTCACCTATCCACATTCCCCAGAAATGCTGCCTGACCCGCTGAGTTACTCTTGCACTTTGAGTCTTTTTTATTTGTAAACCAGCATCTGCACTTTCTTGTTTCACTATTTAAAATGCATCTGTGTTTCCTTTTGAGTGCATTCATCATTGGGCACAAATTAGGTTTGTCTCTACCTCAACAACAGGCCTCTTCCTTACTGTGGCAGCTCATGTCATTATCTCAAAGATTTTACTCTGCCTAGGTAGCTTAGTTTTTCAGTTTAGTTTAGAGATACAGCTTAAAAAATCTGAGTCCGTACCGACCAGTGATTTTCCTACACTAGAACTATCCTACACACTAGGGACAATTTACAATTTTTACCAAAGTCAATTAACCTACAAACCTGCACATCTTTGGAGTGTGGGAGGAAACAGGAGCACATGGGGAAAGCACACGGGGTCACGGGGAAAACACCATAGTTACCCTAATCAGTACTAGTCTTTCGTCCAATCATAAAAATAAAGTGCTTATTGATGTTGGTAGGAGATTAGCGGTATTTTTTAAGTTGCAAAAATTGAGAATATGTTAACCGTTAAAATTGTTTTTTTTAAAAACATTCTATCTTAAAACCTGTGTTTAAACAAAGTGTATTTAAAAAATATATTTTAACCCATGTAATGCAGTTGGTAATTGAGTGGGCACTGTTGTACTCAAACCCACAGTGGTTGAGAAGGCTGGTGCTGGGCTCACCATCAGTCCGGCAAGGCAAGGCCCAGCTCGCTATCCGCCTCCTACCTCTTGGCACCTGCTTCATTGTCAAGCCCACTCCCAAACAGAGGATTACTACCTAGCCCAGCACCACCCCCAAATGTACTGTAAAAAGGTTGGATGGTGATGAATTGGGTATCAGTCATCCCTTTGACAGCAATTAGTACCTTAAACTGATCCTTTTCCATGCTTTTTGCAAAATTTCCTGGGTACGTATTACTCTGCAAACAGAGCCTCTTGCAACATTGCAAAAATATTTTGTTGGTTATGAAGTTCGTTGCAATGTTTTGCATGGTGAAGTGCACTTTATTAATCTGTAGAAGGGTCTCGACCCGAAACGTCACCTATTCTTTTGCTCCAGAGATGCTGTCCAACCCGCTGAGTTACTCCAGTTTTTTGTGTCTTCGGTTTAAGCCAGCATCTGCAGTTCCTTCCTACACATTATTAATACGAGTGTTCTTTTCACCTTGACTGTGACTACACACTATAAAACAGCAGTTGTGGCGCAAGCCAGCGCGTATTGTTTCAATTGAAGGTGAAATTCTTGGGTCTGATCCATTACTGCCAAATTCAATAGTTCCATTTGCATCTGAAATCTGATGGGGAACAGCACTGGGTTTAAAATATGAGAAGATGGGAGTGATATTCGTAGAAATAGACAATAGGTGCAGGAGTAGGCCATTTGGCCCTTCGAGCCAGCACCGCCATTCAATGTGATCATGGCTGATCATCCCCAATCAGTACCCCGTTCCTGCCTTCTCCCCATATCCCCTGACTCCGCTATTTTTAAGAGCCCTATCTAGCTCTCTCTTGAGTTTTGCAGCAGAGATTGAGATTGCAGTAGAGTAAAAAAACGCTTTTGCAGAAGACCACAACGTCAGAGATTGGTGTTTTGTCTCATCTTTCGGCACGGAGCCTTGACTCTGCAATAGCAATCTTGTCGCTGAGGTGGAAGATCATGTGATGAAATCATACTCCAGAGATTGGAGTGGATAATCCAGACCAATGTTCTGGCGGTGCAGTGATGTAGTGAGAGAATGCTGCTCCCTCAGAGGTGCTGTCGTTCAGTTGATGTGTTAAACCAGGGATTCATCTGCCTTCTCGAATGGGTGTGAAAGACCCTAAGGCACAACTTGGAAGAAGTGAATGCAATTGACCACGGTTTTGTTCATAATATTTATCTCTCAACCATCATTTAAAACAGATAATCTAGTTGTTATCTCATTACTGTTCGGTATGAGTGGGCCTGCTGTGTATAATTTGACTCCTGAGTCATGCACTTCACGAAAGAGACCACAGCTTCTTAATTACGGTTTGATTCTGAGGTGCTTTACGACATACGTTTCTTTTGAATTGTGGCCATCCCTCCTGGCAGGGAGGGCGGGCCGCTAACCCTTTGCACCTCCCAGAGGATACGTTAGTGTATACAGACAATTAAAAACCTGGATTTATTTAGTCACTCTTTTTCATCAATTCTGAATAGAGATTGTAGGTTAATTAACTTTGCAAATTAAGTTGTTTCTCTATATGAGAGTCCTACGTGAATTTGAATTCAGAGAGTCCGTTTGATCTGTCAACTTTCCACCCTGCTTCACTGGTTAGTTGTTACTATTGTTAGGTTATGTCTTTTTCATTGCTCTTCCCTGGTGATGCATTTCCTCCACCACTTGGAGTCAGTAATGATTGGGGAATCTTGCTCTGCAACAGAGCAAGGATTTTGTTGCTTCATCATGTCAGAAATTGTGTGTGCCATCTGTAAACGGGATACGTTTGTTTTATGAAGCTTATTTTTACTCTATAATAAAACTGCCGTAAAATAGCAAGTCATCTTTGATTTTTTTTAAGTTGCTTTTTTGGCCTAAATGTGTGGGTCAAAAAAGTGTGTTTAAACCTTTTTTTTCCCCCTCACCCTCACATTTTTAATGATTTTTGTTTTCTTCTCCCCCTCTTTTTAGGTCTCCCCATGCCACACACCATTCCCCGACCAAAAGGGCAAGGTAGGTGATGTGCTCCCAGGCCTTTGCCACTGCTGCTCTTGAACCAGTTACTGGGTGGTGTGTGAGAGCAGCCTTGAGCTGATTCATTCAGTAACTTTCAGTTTCTCTCACTTCTTCCCTCTGGGGGGAATTCACCAGATTCCTGGCTACCTAGTTGTGGGAGGGGAGTTGCACATGCTTGCCTGTGGTCTTGTATGAGTTGGGAACGTGTACTTACTAATCCACTGAGCTGTTAATTATTAACCATAAGCTTTTAACTGCTGGGACACGCTTGTAGTTGGCGAATGAACTGTGCCTTTGATTTCCCGACTGTTCCTCCTACCTAGCTCCTTCAATTGATATGTTGGCATGTTCGGCATTGTGGGCCGAAGGGCCTGCTCTTGTACTGTACTGTTCTATGTCTGATTTTCCTAAAAATACACGTGCTTGGGTACTTTGCCGTCTCTTTCAAAGAATCAAGACAAGCACATTGGGTAAATGGCTCCTTTCTCTGCTATGTCATTGTGAACCTTCTCATATAAGGCAGTCAAATGTCTCCCCCTTCCCCTCTCCACCCTCCACCCCGATTTCTCCCCCCCAAGAATTCCATTCTTCATCCACACCTTTCCTGAAAGTCTATGCCACGATTGGGCTGTTTTCTCCTTGGCTCCAATGCTTTCCAAGTTCCTTTTACTTTGGAAGCCCGGAAACTAACTTGCTGGCAGGTTATTATTTGACTGTGGGTAGCATAACAGTTAAGCCTTTGGATTCTTAACTAACATCCACAATAAGAGCACCAATTATAAATTGGGAACAAAAATTGCTGGCTTGTTTTCTGCCTAATCTAATAGGTGCTAAGTTTAATTATACAAAGAAAAAAGGTAATTGCTAATATGTAGTGCTTTTATAACTTTAGAGTTGGTTAGAGTTTGGTTGCTCTGAATAAAGAGGTAATAATATTTTGACAGCATGGTGGCGCAGCGGTAGAGTTGCTGCCTTGCCGCGCTTACAGCGCCGGAGACGCGGGTTCGATCCCGACCACGGGTGCTGTCTGTACGGAGTTTTACGTTCTCCCCGTGACCATATTGGTTTTCTCCAAGTTTTCCGCCCACACTCCAAAGACGTACAGGTTTGTAAATTAATCGGCCTGGTATAAATGTAAAAATTGTCCCTAGTGCACGTAGGATAGTGTTAATGTTCATGGATTGCTGGTCGGCGCGGACACGGTGGGCACAAGGCCCAGTATCCTCGCTATATCTCTCTAAACTAAACTAAAATATTTACTGTTTAAAATGAATTGCTTTAAATGTTAGCTGAGGCATAAATATTGGCCAGCACCGTGAGGAGAGAAGTTTCTTGAATCATATTAGAATAACACCATGGGATCTTTTGCAGCCATTTGAGAGGCCAGCTGGCTTCTCTTTTTATGTCTGGACTTGGAGGATAGAGTGCTGACATTCTTGTACCGTTTAACTGCTGCCATTGGAGAAGTTAGCACATCCCTCACTCGCTTAGGATTGAACCTGATAACGTATGGCTTGTGTTGCAAAGCACATTGACTTGTGAATGCTTTAGAGACCCCTGGCCATCAGATTCTTTAACAGAAAACGGGAGCACCGTGCTGCTCGGCTGCGGAAATACAGGTTTCATTTGATTCTAACGCCATTCAGGCTCCAAGTGCTTAACTTGTACCATTGATCCAAAAATAAAAATTCGAAGAACTACTTTTCCACGATATAAATGTGTCACTGTATGTTGTGACTCTAGTTGTGCCAATAATAATTATAGAAAATCAGCGCACCAAGAAATGGAGTTCCCTGGAAAAGTGATTCAAATATTCAGTCCTCCGGAAATGTTAAATTCTGTTGAACAGTGTGCTAGTATCATAATCTCTATAAAATCACAGTATTAACCTGCGCTTGACACATGGCCTCATCTACTTAGGCCAACAGGGACAAGTAGCTGGCCTAAGTAGATGAGGCCATGTGTCAAGCGCAGGTTAATGAGGAACATGTTTAGTAAAAACTTGCTCTTCTACAGCATCTTTCACCATTTTAATATGTTCTGCAAAGTGTTGCACCCACTGTATTGCGATAAAAGTAACTCTTAGACTGGTTTAAATTTCAAAATGGAGTTCAAATATAAGTCGCTTCTTATTTTTATCGCCACCCCCCCACTTCATAGTTGTGTAGATTGTTAGAGAATTTGTCATGGAATGGATATTCATTTTTTTTGTGTTCGCTGTTGTCAGTGATATTGCACATTGCACATATTTTTCCACCTACTAACTAGGAATCAACATCCTTGAACAGTTTAGTTTACTAATATGTGACACTCAGCTACACTTTTGATCGCAGACGAAGAATGCTGTGGCATGAATATGCTTTGTGGTTGTTGGAATTGAGTAGTTGAGAATTTAGATCAAATGTTTCTATCAGCTGTTTTTATTTCTTGTTCTGGTTTTCTTTTAGATCACACAGTTCTTGTGCTGCCAGCCTAATTTTATAACTCTGATCTCATTCCCCATCCATTTGAGCTCTGGTGCAGGTCCACCACCGATTTTCTTTTTCCAGCAACTGGTCGTCCTTTAATCAAGACAAAATTACAAGAGAGCACTTGAAATCCCTCCCAACAATGTGACGCCAAAGTGGGATGAGAGTGCTGATCTGAATCTCATCGGGACTTCCTTGCCGATTGGCGGGTCGAATTTGCCCCCTGCAGCTGAGGCACTGGAGTTCTGGCAGATCCGTTCCCATAGCCGACTTTGCGGGCCAGTATCTCGGCCCCTCGGCGGCTGTACAGTTGGAACTCCTTAGGGGACGATCAGCCATGATCACAATGAATGGCGGTGCTGGCTCGAAGGGCTGAATGGCCTCCTCCTGCACCTATTTTCTATGTTTCCTCTCGGAGGCAGTGACCCCTGTTGTTCCTGCAAAATGGACAATCCGCAGTTACGGGGAGAAGGCAGGAGAATGGGGTTTGGAGGGAGAGATAGATCAACCATGATTGAACGGCGGAGTAGACTTGATGGGCCGGATGGCTTAATTCTGCTCCTATCACTTATAATCTTATGATTATGAATCCAGAAAGGCTCTGGATCCAAGAGTGCCGGAAAATTGGTGGTGGACCTGTACAAATCTCATTATTGAACATGAGCAAATGAACAGAAATAAAGAATGCTTCGCTTTTTGGGGGGCTCTTGTTATCTAGCAAGTATTGGTTTGTGAATAATACTGCTTGATCACCAAAAAGTCCCATGGACTCTTTGATAGCAATTTTTTATTGTAATTCCTGGAAATTGATGTAGATCAAGAGCAAACAGAAAGATGATCCTCAATCAGTTTTCCATATATGCTTTATGAAACCTGCCATTCAAATCAAACATTCTTTCACCAATGCAGATCCTAAAAGTAAGCAAGATAATTTGCTCATCTGTACTCCAATTTCAATTTGTCCTATTTAATTTTTAATCCTATTAACAGTTAATATAGAGTAATACGTTTCTGTAAGAATGCATGTTCCTGGTATGTGCTAACAAAATGAACAAACCACAAGTGTTTGCTTTGTTTCCGGTGCATTTGCAATATTGTAAATGAAGCATGAGAACGTGCACTCATTGCTGCCTGCTGGATCATTTCTATCTAAAGCATGAGTGCCTCCCTGGTTGCTATGTGTTAATGACAGGGCCGTAAAATCACGAGGGTGTCCACTGGTTACAACATTTCAATGACATTCTAATCACTGTGGGTTGGTTTCCGGGCATTTGTAATCTCAGCAGCTGCCAGAAATTTCCCACTGTGTTAGAAGATTTTTTTTACAAATTATTGTAGCAAGATTTCAACTTATCACTGTTCCTTGTTTGAGTTATAAATTATTTATTGAGCCCACTTTTGCAGTTCCACTGAAACAATTGTGCAATGTGAATCTCTTCCTCTGTATTTGTATAATCTGTATATCAGATAATCTACCTTAAGTTTTCTTCCGCATCACTGCCCGTGGCATAGGATTGTCCGTCATAAAGCAGACTTGCATATTTACGTTTAGATACCTGAGCGGTGGGCCACCCAAGCTTCAATGGTCACCTAGCTGATAGAGGGAGACTGTGAGTACCAGCTCCGGTCGTGTTCGTAGAGGGGGAATTGACTGGTTCTGCGGTCAAGGAAGAAACGGAGGGCTTTAAGGCCTTCCTGGTCGGGGATGTAGGGTGACTGAAGGTCCGTTTGCGGACCAGCTCCGCCAGCTGACGGACGTGCTCTTGCCTTGAGTGGGTTTACGCCCAGTGTTGAGGCCCTGAGAAGTTCAAGACCTTCCCCGTTGTAAATCGCCACTTAAATGCTTTGACAACTGGTTCTGCCAGGTCCCCAGGCTGAGCCAGATGTTAAAGAGCATAAGTATGTATGGATATCACTTGCAGTCTCAAAGGTTTAAAAATAACCAAGGGAAATATTAAAAAAGTTAATAATATATTTGAAAAAGGAAAAAAAAATTTAAAAGTTAATGCTATCACATTTTCTTAAATTTTTAAAGTACAATATGCTAAAACATTTTTTAAATTCTAGAAAGTACTTACTAAATATATTAAGATAACCGTTAAATCAGAAGTGTGTATTCCTTGTCCCTCACAGCTGTCTCTCTCCATTCAGATGAATGGGTTCTTTGTTCCTCTGCCATGTCTAAGCTGGCATTGGTTTAAGAGACAGATATGAAGTATAAGTGCAGGGAAACTGCAAGCCTTTGTGCATCACCACCCCATTCTATACAGAGTCAAACAACATAGGATAGTCAGGAAAACCCTCACAGTCCTGTGTGGAAATTTGGGACTTTAGTGTTTACCCAGAGTTGTGAACCTTTGAAAGTGTCTCGGAGGTAAATGTCAGCGTTCCCATACAAACCTTTTAGTGTTCAGTCCGTCATTTCACAAGGTCCAAGACTATGCAGGCATCTCACTGAATATTTACTCAGTGCACAGCTATGGACCTGTATTCAGTCTTCTGATTTGGAGTGTGTGTATCATTTATTTGCAGTTCCTAGAAGGCAAGCACGATTGTTTTTTATGGACTATTTCAAGAACACCCACAGGAGTTGGAGTAGGCCCCACCACCTTGCTTTGCCATTCAGGAAGACTTTGGCTGATCTGATCTGGCATCAACTCCATTTTCTTGCCTGTTTCCCAGAACCCCAGTTTTTTTCACTGAAACATGAATATCTTGGCTTTTAATGTAGCAAGTGATTTAGCCACTAAAGATTACTGGGTTAGAGAATCCCAAAGGTTGACCATCTTCTGGAGGTTCTGGCCCTTCTGCTTACAATATCCATTCAGAACATGATGCCATGATCAAGGGATATGGAGAGAACAGGAACGGGATACTGACTTTGGGTGATCAGCCATGTTCATATTGAATGATGGTGCTGGCTCGAAGGGCCGATTGGCCTACTCCTGCACCTATTTTCTATGTTAAACTCATCTGTCTGTACAAGATCCATATCCCTCCAATTACTGCATATCCATGGTGCCTATTCAAAAGCCTCTCAAATGGTATTACTTTCTGTGCCTCCACCACCATCTTTGGCAGCATGTTCTAGGCAACTACCACCCTCTGTGTGAAAAGAAAACTTGCCATGCTCATCTCTTTTTAAACGTTGTCCCTTGCACTCTAAAGCTATGCCCTTTAGTCTTTGACCAATCTGTATTCGGTACCGTAGATTTGGACTGAACAAAGCCCTGTGGAGTTGCGAAAAGACCACTGCGATTGTACTCAATCCCGTTTGTAATCATAATCGATATCCCATTTGTCTTCCTTATTGTGTCTGCTAATTTTCTGTGTACAATGGCACTTAAATTACTATATTTTATTTCCTTTAATTTTTCTACTTTTAACCGGTAATTCTGTTTTTCCATTCTTCCTACCAAAGTGGATAACCCCTTATTTCCTCACATTTTACTTAGTCTGCCCAATTTTTGTCTATTCACTTAACTTATCTACATCTTTTGTAGATCTCTTTGCATTTTTCTCACAACTTGCTTTCCTGCCCACCTAACTTTGTATCATCAGCAGATCCAAATACAGCACACAGGGTCCCTTGATTAGGTTATTAAATCGATTAGAAAATAGTTGTCGCTCCAGCCTTGAGGGTTTGAAGATGGCTGATGCAGCCAATCAAGGATTAACATGCTCTGTTGCCACATAGACTTTTGTTTCCAAATGTGATGGGTAGGCCTGTTTAGTTGATCTGGTCCACAGCAAACCTTTCTGTAATTTTTGCTTTCCCATTT
This sequence comes from Malacoraja senta, assembly GCA_038087875.1. NCBI lineage: Eukaryota > Metazoa > Chordata > Chondrichthyes > Rajiformes > Rajidae > Malacoraja > Malacoraja senta. The sequence continues at coordinate 81,497,108 of CM075979.1, forward strand.
TCTGTCACTGCTGTAGGGCTTTAGTTCTTGTAGCAGGTCCACATGGAGTGATACATTCCTATGAATGGCGGTAATGTTGCAATTCTTCATGTTTGCCTTGAAGATATTTTTGAAACGTTTTATCCCCTCTACTCTTGAGTGACTGCCATGGTTGAAATCAAGAAAGGCTTGTTTTTGAAGTTTGAAGCTTGGCGTTCATATGACTTGGCAAGCTCAGTTAAGTTAATGCCGGGTGATTGTTGTGTTGGATGTATTTGCCAGCGTATATGGGAAAATGGAATTGTTGACGGAGACTTAGAGACCTTCCTCCATAAGCTCCCAATTAGCAATCCCCAGCTGTGGTAATGCAAGTTAGTGTGGAATCACAGAATGTTTACAACATGCAACAAGGCCAGTCGGCCATTTTGCTCATGTTGGTTGTAAAACAGCTAATTAGTATTATCTAGCATTTGGCCGGCAGTCATATATGTTATGGCTCTTCCAAGTGCTTTATAAATTTGATGAGGGTACATGTCAGACAGAGAATTCTAGTTGCCTTTCACTTTTTTTTATTTCATCTTCTGTGTATCAGTTGGTTTAAATCTATGTCTTCTAGTTTTCACCCCCTCAGCTTTGGAAATTCTCCATTTAAACTCTTCATTATGTATTCAGCCTACTTAAATCTCATCACCCTCCTCTGTTCCAAAGAAGAATACCTGGGCTTTCCTCATAGATACAATTTTCCAGTCTTTTTTCCAACTTTGTAGATTTTCTCTGCGCCCTCTCTGGTTTCTTCCTCCAGAGTAGTAACAAGGACAGGAAGCAGTATTAAAACTGTGTCTAACTGGAACTATATACAGTTTTAACAGAACCTCGGATAGACACAAAATGCTGGAGTAACTCAACGGATCAGGCAACATCTCTGGAGAAAAAGAATAGATGACGTTTCGGGTCTGAACTGAAGTTCCAACCCGAAATGTCCTTGCCATCTCTAAGGATCTTTAAATGTAGTTGATTGTTCTTTTTATTCCTCCATACCACTCAATATCCTGCCACTTACTGTATCTTCGGTAACTTTGTTGAGCTTCCCAAATGCATTATCCCATACTTCACTGGATTAAATACCAGTGTCTGTTGTCTTATCCAACTGATTGGACCGTCGAGTGTCGGCACAGTGCCGCAGCGGTAGAGTTGCTGCCTTACAGTGCCAGAGACCTGGGTTCGATCCTGACTATGGGTGCTGCCTGTACGGAGTTTGTTAGTTCTCCCTGTGACTGTGTGGATTTTCTCCAGGTACTCCGGTTTTCTCCCACACTCCAAAGACGTACAGGTTTGTAGGTTAATTGGCTTTGGTAAAATTGTAAATTGTCCCTAGTGTGTAGGATAGTGCTAGTGTATGGGGATCGCTGGTTGGCGCGGACTCGGTCGGCTGAATGGCCTGTTTCTGCGCTGTATCTCTAAAGTCTAAATCTATTTCTTCCTGCAGTCCAAAGCTTTTCTGTTAACATTACAACTACTTGTGTATCCAGCGTATCTTATCATTCACCCTACATTTAAGTTCTGACTTGTATCACACAAAAACAATAAAGAACTGGACTGTATTTATTCAGGCATATGGTCCCCTCCCTATTCTGCAGAACTTGGAAGGGGACAGTGCACCAGAAATGCTTTAAGGTATGGGGGAGTATCAGCATTGCTCTCTGTAGGAGATCTAAAATGTATATATGGAAGACAAGACAATGTAAGTGTCCTCCCCAAAATGTACTTTGAAGCATAATATATTTTATATACTTTACAATGCTATTGCCTGAGTAACTCAGTGGGTCAGGCAGCTTCTCTGGAGGGAATGGATATGGCTATGTTTTGGGTCAGACTCATTGCATCCTTATTGCATATAATTAAAATGCCATTTCTCTGTTTATTTCAGCTCCTTTATGGTCATTTACTGATACGTTTTTTTCAAAGCACGTGCTTCAACAGTTTTGTATTAAAGAATTATATTAGTATTTTACCTTGAATATTTTCACCGTAAGAATTTTCAAATGAATAAATATCCTTTGCTAGTGAGGGGTCTTCAGGAAACCTCTAAGACGACGACACCTGGCTCATTATGATCACTCTTGCCTGTGCATCAGAATGTTGTGGATTCAACTTTCATTCCAAATGCTTGACTACTTTTGCTATTCCCACTCCAGTTTCTCAATTCGGCATGATTCTTAATGATGTATCTGACATTTATTACATGCTGCCCTTTCCTGGTTCATTTTAATCCTTATTTCTTTAATGAACACAAGCTCTGGATGTCCCTTTTTCCTTCATAGTAATCTGTTTAGCTTGCTTCCAAATTATCTTTGTTTTACCTCTTTAGCGGTTTGTCTGCCAATTTTTGTTTTTGCTCCATTTATGGCGGCCCTCTCGTCATTTAACTGGGTCCACCCATTTCCAATGAACTATCTTCACCGTTGAATGTAAAAGGGAGCCATGTCGACGTGGTAGTTTCCCAATTGATGCTTTAAATTTTCAAGCACTGTGGCATCTGGAAACAACTCTCACCAGCAATTAATTTAGAATGATCACATTGTGTTCCTGTTAACAGCAGCGAGGCTTTGTTATATTCAAAAGACAGCTCAGCCTAAACATCAACTTCACTGTAGCTATGGAATAATAGGTTTTCAGTGCACAATACAAAGTTTCTGTTGTTACAAGGCAGCATGGTTGTAAGTTACCGTGAGTAGTGTTACTTAGACCTGCTAAAGCAACTGAGCTATGAGCTAAGTGTGTTTAAATTTATGGTTTATGTTATCGTAATTCTGAAGTATTTTAGATTTAAGTGGTAGTATCAAGAGGTTTAAAGGGGACATGACTGTGAACAGAGATTCTGAGGTCTGAAGTGTCATTAAATCCTTGTGTGATCTTCAGTGAATGAGGAAATTCTGTCACTGATTCAGTTGACATCCAAATATAAAAAGTGACTTGCTTGAATGCCATCCTCTCCATTACTCTGAATGTTCATTCCTTCCATCATTAGGTGTGTGTAGCATCCACAAAATGCATGACAGTTACTAGCCAGGGCTACTCTGACACCACTTCCCAAACCATGTGACTTCTACTAACAAGAAAGATAAGGGTAGGGGCACATTTTTGTGCATCACCACCTACTGGTTCCTCTCCAAGTCATCTAACTTTGGAAATATATTACCATACTTCCATTGTCAATGGATCCAAATTCAGGTTCTTCCTCCACAACAGCAATGTGGGAGTATTTGCCAGAAGGACTTGCAGTGATTCAAGAAAATAGTGGTTCATCATTACCTTCTCAGGGATATGTAGGGATGAGCAATAAATGCTGTCCTTGCTAATTACACCCATGTCCTGAAAATGAATAAATTACAAAAAACTGCGATAATTTAGTTAGCACCTAAAATGGTTGTCACAGGGAGGTGATCATTGTAAGGGGTAGAGGTGAGGTGCTGAAGCCTGGGATTTGGAGAAAAACACTCCCGGTGTTTGGGAGAAAATGTGTGACACAGTGGGAGGAGGACCAAAACTGGATCTTGGGAGAGGACGCAGAAAGATTTGACCCGAGGAAAATAATTTTCCAATTAAGACCATGAAGGAACCATTGTGGTCAACCAGCTGAGGGATGGTTGTAAAATCTGCTACAGTGCATTCAGAAAATATTCAGACCCCTTCCCTTTTTCCACATTTTGTTACGTTACAGCCTTATTCAGGGCTTTCACTTAACTTTTTTTCCCTGTTGCCAGCCGGGCAACTTCGGCAGCTTTTTAGGTTGCCAAATGACAGTTTAGATGGTCATTTAAGACGGCTTGCATGACGCGTGCAATAATGTGCTCGGACGAAGTGCGTAGTTACCAGTCGGAATTATGGTCAATGAAGCATTCACATATTATTTCTGCTTCAAATAAAGTCACAAAGTAAACATATTCACCAATCAAGACATGATACATACCACAATGACATGCAGCAAAATTACAATACAGTATCTCATCTCTTTTTACACGTTGCAATGAATGCAATTTCTATTATTTCTTTCCACTTCCAAACAAAAATCTGGTTGGATTATTCAGCGTATGATCAACCTCGGTGAGACCAAGTGCAGGCTTGGCGATCGCTTCGCACAACACCTACACTCAGTTTGCAATAACCAACCTGATCTCCCGGTGGCTCAGCACTTCAACTCCCCCTCCCATTCCGAATCAGACCTTTCTGTCCTGGGCCTCCTCCATGTGAGGCCCACCGCAAATTGGAGGAACAGCACCTCATATTTCGTTTGGGTAGTTTACACCCCAGCGGTATGAATATTGGCTTCTCCAATTTCAGGTAGTCCTTGCTTTCTCCCTCCTTCCTCTCCCATTCCCAGCTCTCCCACAACCTACTCTCTCCGCCTCTTCCTTTCTTTTTCCCGCCCCCCACCTTCCGACATCAGTCTGAAGAAGGGTCTCGACCCGAAACGTCGCCTATTCCTTCGCTCCATAGATGCTGCCTCACCCGCTGATTTTCTCCAGTTTTGTCTACCAACGGGATCCCACCACTGGCCACATCTTCCCATCTCCTCCCCTGTCGGCTTTCCGCAGAGACCGCTCCCTCCGTAACTCCCTGGTCAATTCGTCCCTTCCCACCCAAACCACCCCCTCTCCTGGCACTTTCCCTTGCAACCGCAGGAAATGCTACACTTGTCGCTTTAACTCCCCCCTTGACCCCATTCAAGGACCCAAGCAGTCTTTCCAGGTGCGGCAGAGGTTCACCTGCACCTCCTCCAATCTCATCTATTGCATCCGCTGCTCTAGGTGTCAGTAGCTCTACATTGGTGAGATCGCTTCGCCCAACACATCCGCTTGGTTCGCAATAACCAACCTGATCTCCCGGTGGCTCATCACTTCAACTCCCCCTCCCATTCCGAATCCGACCTATCTGTCCTGGGCCCCCTCCATGGCCAGAGTGAGTCCCACCGCAAATTGGAGGAGCAGCACTTCATATTTCGCTTGGGCAGTTTACACCCCAGCGGTATGAACATTGACCTCAAATTTCAGGTAGTCCCTGCTTTCTCCTCCGCTTCCCAGCTCTCCCTCAGCCCACTGTGTCCGCCTCTTCCTTTCTTATTCCCCCCCCCCCCCCCCTCACATCAGTCTGAAGAAGGGTCTCGACCCGAAACGTTGCCTATTTCCTTCACTCCATAGATGCTGCCTCACCCGCTGAGTTTCTCCAGCATTTTTGTCTACCCATTCACACAATTTCTGTTATCCCACTTTCGTCACCCACTCCCTACACATTAGGGGCAATTTTACAGAGACAAGTTAACCTACAAAGCCAATACGTCTTTGGGATGTGGGAGGAAACCCACACGCTTGCAGGGAGAATGTGCAAATTCAACACAGATAGTGCCCGAGGACAGGCTCGTACACAGATCTCTGGCGTGTGAGGCAGCAAGTCCACCAGCTGTGCCACTATATTTTATTTTCCAACACACACAAAATTATACGTTGGTAACTTTGGTTACTAAAAAAAAGAAACTATCCATTTTCAGTCTTAAATCTCTAAGTGACACTATGTCCCCCTTTACAGCTACTGTATGTTTAATTCAGTTCAAGACAATGCGGCAGTACATTGGCCATAATGTTGCTGCCTAAAAGTGCCAGAGACCCGGAATTGATCCTGAATATGGGTGCTGTCTGTATGGAGTTTGCTCCTTTTCCCTTTGATCGCATGGGTTTTCTCCGGGTGCTCTGGTTTCCTTCCACATTCCAAAGGTGTGCAGGAACCTTTTTCAGACCCAACCCAAAACGCAATATTTTCCTTTTGTCCAGAGATTCTGTCTGACCTGTTTTGTTACTCCACCTTTTGTGTCTATCTTCAGTTTAAATCAGCATCTGCAGTTCCTTCCTACACACACGATACTATACGATAGAACTTTATTAATCCCAGGAGGGAAATTGTGTACGTGTGTATATATTTATATAGTTATATATTCATGGATAATTGCTAGGTCCCACTTAGTCGGCCACCTCATTCAAGTGCAGTTTCATACCATTTCAAGCAGGTGCAAGGCCACTAAAGACAGCGAGTCGTGACCTCTCCCTCCTCCATCTTGCAGAGACTGAGCCACACCCACACCTGGGTTTTATAGTCCCTCCCCCCTCCCACCAGAAGGGGCATGGCCTTCATGGCATGATTGACAGGAGAGCTAATCTCAACATTTTTAAAACATTAATAACTCTTTTAGTTTTCATTGATGGGAAAACTCAGCACCTGATGAGCGGAGGGGGGGACTCTCTGAGTAAGATGGCCAAAAATCACAGCCGTACGTGGTAGTGTTTTTTCTAAAATCAATATAAAGAACAACAGGAAGTGGTCAAGATCAGAATTTTAGTAATATAGATACACTGTTTTGTTTTCTCGTTTATAACATTGTTTACAGAGTACTATGTTTACATATTCTGTTGTGCTGCTGCAAGTAAGGATTTCATTGTTCCAACTGGGACGTGAGAGAATAAAACTTGACTTACGTCGCCAATGTGTGGGATAGAACTAGTGTATGGGTGATCGGTGGTCGGCGCGGACTCGGTGGGCCAAAGGGCCTGTTTCCACGTTGTATCTTTAAATTAAACTGAAAACACTAAAACCATAGGAAATCTAAAGAAGGGTCTCTACCCGAAACGTCAACAAATTTCTTCTATCCAGAGATGCTGGCTGCTCCATGGAGTTCCCCCACACAATTAAAACATGGAATAGTCTTCACCCTACCATAGTTACCCAACCAGATGCAACTAAATTTAAGGTTGCTCTCTTTTCCCCAAGAACCCTTTTTTGCTTAAGTCCAAGTCAAGAGTCAAGAGACTTTTATTGTCATGTGTCCCAGATAGGACAATGATGTTCTTGCTTGCTGCAGCACGACATAATATAAACATAATACAGAACAGGATTAAAGTTCAGTGTGTCTATATACCATAGACCATATACAGTGGCTTGGAAAAGTTTTCATACCCCTTGAACTTTTCCACATTTTGTCATGTTACCACCACAAATGTAAATGTATTTTATTGGGATTTTATGTGATAGACCAACACAAAGTGGCGCATAATTGTGAAGTGGAAGGAAAATGATACATGGTTTTCAAATTTTTTTACAAATAAAAAACTGAAAAGTGTGGCGTGCAAAAGTATTCAGCCCCCTTTACTCTGATACCCCTAAATAAAATGCAGTGCAACCAATTGCCTTCAGAAGTCACCTAATTAGTAAATAGAGTCCACTTGTGTGTAATCTAATCTCAGTATAAATACAGCTGTTCTGTGAAGGCCTCAGAGGTTTGTTAGAGAACATTAGTGAACAAACAGCATCATGAAGCCCAAGGAACACACCAGACAGGTCAGGGATAAAGTTGTGGAGAAGTTTAAAGCAGGGTTAGGTTATAAAAAAATATCCCAAGCTTTGAACATCTCACGGAGCACTGTTCAATCCATCATCCGAAAATGGAAAGAGTATGGCACAACTGCAAACCTACCAAGACATGGCCGTCCACCTAAACTGACAGGCCGGGCAAGGAGAGCATTGATCAGAGAAGCAGCCAAGAGGCCCATGGTAACTCTGGAGGAGCTGCAGAGATCCACAGCTCAGGTGGGAGAATCTGTCCACAGGACAACTATTAGTCGTGCACTCCACAAATTGGGCCTTTATGGAAGAGTGGCAAGAAGAAAGCCATTGTTGAAAAAGAGCCATAAGAAGTCCCGTTTGCAGTTTGCCACAAGCCATGTGGGGGACACAGCAAACATGTGGAGGAAGGTGCTCTGGTCAGATGAGACCAAAATTGAAGTTTTTGGCCTAAATGCAAAACGCTATGTGTGGTGGAAAACTAACACTGCACATCACCCTGAACACACCATCCCCACTGTGAAACATGGTGGTGGCAGCATCATGCTGTGGGATGCTTTTCTTCAGCAGGGACAGGGAAGCTGGTCAGAGTTGATGGGAAGATGGATGGAGCCAAATACAGGGCAATCTTGGAAGAAAACCTGTTAGAGTCTGCAAAAGACGAGACTGGGGCGGAGGTTCACCTTCCAGCAGGACAGCGACCCTAAACATACAGCCAGAGCTACAATGGAATGGTTTAGATGAAAGCATATTCATGTGTTAGAATGGCCCAGTCAAAGTCCAGACCTAAATCCAATTGAGAATCTGGCAAGACTTGAAAATTGCTGTTCACAGACGCTCTCCATCCAATCTGACTGAGCTTGAGCTATTTTGCAAAGAAGAATGGGCAAAAATTTCAGTCTCTAGATGTGCAAAGCTGGTAGAGACATACCCCCAAAAGACTTGCAGCTGTAATTGCAGCGAAAGGTGGTTCTACAAAGTATTGACTCGGGGGGGGCTGAATACTTTTGCACGCGACACTTTTCAGTTTTTTATTTGTAAACAAATTTGAAAACCATGTATCATTTTCCTTCCACTTCACAATTATGCACCACCTTTGTGTTGGTCTATCACATAAAATCCAAATAAAATACATTTACGTTTGTGGTTGTAACGTGACAAAATGTGGAAAAGTTCAAGGGGTATGAATACTTTTCCAAGCCACTGTATATACACAATAAATAAACAGATAAAGTGCAATAGGGCTATTATTTTTCAGAGTTTGGAGTTTTGGTGGTGGTGGGTCCATTACAGTTTAAATTCCATTTGAAATATTTTTGGAGGACCAGGAAACCAAGAAGCAAGAGTTACACCAAGGAGTTACTCCAACTCCCGGGAGCGATTCTGCATTGGTTTTCAGCGGTCGTGGCGAGACGGCCACCGGAAAGCAATGGCGACCAGATCTCCCACAATGCAAAGGGAGGGAGAAAAGTGCCCGACGCCAACCAGTTGTCATGGCAGTGCGCCACTTGGCAGGGGTGGATGTGTAAGGCGGCCGGCCGTGCCAGCGGATGAGGAGCGGGCGGAGAGCGGAGACCAGGCGGCCCGTGACAGAGAGAGATTGAGAGGGGGCCCGTTCAGAGTTGAACGATAGGTGTCCCCGAGTGCTTGCCAAGCCGGGCAAAATGGCATGGCTCTTCGGTTGCCCGGTTTGGATTTTAGGTCGCCATTGGCACCCGGGCAACCATTAATTTTGAGCCCTGTTATTTTATAATGGATTAAATTCATTTTTCTTATCATCAATCTACCATAATACCCCAGAATGAAGAATCGAAAACAGGTGTTGAGAAATTTTTGCAAAGTTATTAAAGATAAATAACTGAAATATCACATTTACATAAGTATTCACACCCTTTGCTATGACACTCAAAATTGAGCTTAGGTTCTTCATCCTGTTTCCATTGATTATCCGTAAAATGTTTCTACAACTTGATTGGAGTCCACCAGTGGTAAATTAAATTGATTGTACATGATTTGGAAAGGCACACACCTGTCTATATAAGGTCCCACATTTGACAGTGCATGTCAGAGCAAAAACCAAGCTAGAAGACGAAGGAATTGTCTGTAGACCTCCGAGACAGGATTGTGTCGAGACACAGATCTGGGGAAGGGTATAAAACAATTTCTGCAGCATTGCAGGTCCCCGAAGAGCATAGTGGCCTCCGTCATTCTTAAATGGAAGAACTTTGGAACCACCAGGACTCTTTATAGAGCTGGCCGCCCGGCCAAACTGAGCAATCGGGGGAGAAGGGCCTTGGTCAGGGAGGTAACCACGAACCTGATGGTCACTCTGACAGAGCTCCAGAGTTCCTCTGTGGAGATGGGAGAACCTTCCAGAAGGACAACTATATCTGCGCATAGCTGTGCATCGATGCTCCCCATCCAACCTGACAGAGCTTGAGAGGATCTGCAGAGAAGAATGGGAGAAATTACCCAAATCCAGGTGTGCCAAGCTTGTAGCGTCATACCCAAGAAGACTTTAGGCTGTAATCGTTGCCAAAGGTGCCTCAGCAAAGTACTGAGTAAAAGGTGATATTTCAGTTATTTCTCAAGTCAAGTCAAGTCAACTTTTATTTGTCACATAAACATACAAGATGTGTAGTGAAATGACAGTGGCAATGCCTGCGGATTGTGCAAAAACAACAGAACAGAATCAGTATTTACGTTAGAATTTTTTTTTTTAAAGACACAACACAACAGTAAATTATTACAGTAAATTAGCCCCTGATGAGATAAGAGTTTACAGTCCTGACGGGCTGTGGAAGAAACTCCGTCTCATCCTCTCTGTTTTCACAGCATGACAGCGGAGGTGTTTGCTTGACCGTAGCAGCTGTAACAGACCGTTGCTGGGGTGGTCGGGGTCCCCCATAATGTTGCTGGCTCTGGATCTGCACCTCCTGGTGTATAGGTCTTGCAGGGGGGCGAGTGTAGTTCCCATAGTGCGTTCGGCCGAACGCACTACTCTCTGCAGAGCCTTCCTGTCCTGGGCAGAGCTGTTCCAAACCATATTGGATTTTGCCGGACAAGATGCTTTCTACAGCCCCAGAGTAGAGCACTGAAGGATCCTCAGAGAGACTCTGAATTTCCTCAGCTGCCTGAGGTGGTAAAGGCGCTGCCTTGTCTTACTCACCAGTCGGCAGTGTGTGTAGTCCATGTCAGCCTCTGTGATGTGGACTCCCATATATTTAAAGCAGCTCACCCTATCCACAGTAGTCCCATTTATCTCTAGTGGCGTGTATGTCCTCGGTAGGCCACCTCCTCCCGGTAGGCCTTCTCATCGTTATCAGAGATCAGGCCCACCACCACAGTGTCATCAGCAAACTTGATGGAGTTGGAGCTGAACCTGGCCACATAGTCATGTGTGTACAGGAGTACAGTAGGGTGCTAAGGACGCAACCCTGGGGGGGTCCTGTGTTCAGGGTGAGGGGTTGGATGTATGTCTCCCCATCTTGACCACCTGGGGCCTGGCGGTGAGAAAGTCCAGGACCCAGGCACACAGGGGAGTGTTCAGCCCCATTTCCAGCAGCTTCTCAGCAAGTCTGGTGGGGACTATGGTATTGAAAGCTGAACTGAAGTCAATGAACAACATCCCCACATAGCCCCCCTTCTGGCTGTCAAGGTGAGAGAGAGCAGTGTGCAGAACCTGGGAGATCGCATCATCCGTGGATCTGTTCGAACGTTATGCGAACTGCAGCGGGTCCATGTTACGAGGGAGGAAGGCGCAGATGTGGTTCTTGATCAGCCTCTCGAAGCATTTCATGACCACCGAGGTGAGGGCCACAAGTCGGTAGTCATTCAAGCAAGCTGGAGAGGCATTCTTTGGCACTGGTACAATGGTGGATCTTTTGAAGCAGGAAGGGACCACAGACTTGGCCAGGGAGAGGTTGAATATTGTGGTGAGCACTGGAGCAAGCTGAGTAGCACAAGACTTTAGTACTCGCCCAGATATACCATCCGGGCCTACAGCTTCCTCGTGTTCACACGCGTCAGAGCCCTCCTCACTTCGTGCTCGGACACCGAGAATGTGTGCACATCCCCAGCGGTGGACCTCCCTCCAGCCTCGCTATACAGCACGCTGGTGATGTTGTTTTTAGACTGGTGAGCTAGGGGTGATGTTGCCCGTCTCGAATCATGCGTAGAAAGAGTTCAGGTCATCAGCTAGGGAGGTGCCGGCACTTCCGGTTGAGGTGGGGCTGGTCTGGTAGTTAGTTATAGTCCGTAGCCCCTGCCAGAGACGTCTGGTGTCCTGCTGCTCCATCTGCGACTCCATCCTGTCCCTGTACCTCCTTTTTGCATCCTTCACCGTCCTTCGCAGTCTGTAGGACTCTGCCTTGTAGTCATCCATATTGCCGGATGCCAGGCCGGAGTTGTAAGCAGCGGTACGAGCATTCAAGGCAATGCGAATGGACCTGTCCACCCAGTATTTTTGATTATGAAAGATGCTAACCCTTACCGTGGGGACGATGTTATCGGTTATTGTTGCAATGAAGTCCGTGATTCTTCATGATGGCGCGGCCGTGTCCAGTCGCCGTCGTGGTAGCTCCGCGGAGACTGTGCGTTTTTTTAACTTGTATGTTTATTTTAAATTTTATTTCTAACTACTAACACACTAGCACTAACAATGTACGACCGGAAAACTCTCTTAAAACTAAACTTTAGCGTAACTGAAGACGTTTTAAACACTTCTCACCGATCCAGCGTGGCCGGCAGAGATCATAAGAGCGCACCGCGGCAACAACAATGGGAGCGCGGCTCTGAGAAAAAGTCGGAGAAAACATCGAGGTAAGTGGGCAGGGATTCGGAATAGGCTGAGAGCCCAAGCCTTCCATCCACCTCTGCCCAGCATCCCTCTAGCTAACGGTGAAGTAGGCGAGCTGGGTGCTGAATGCCGTAGAGAGGCCGCAGGGGACACAGTCTCTGGTAGTGGAGCAGCCGGCCCGGTTGTGGGAGAGTATACAAAACGCGAGACCTCTGGATACGGAGTCGCAGGACGCGGTTCCTTCACAGGAAGGAGATGTTGACGGTTGCGTCTGTAAATGGCCCCGTCCGCGCTAACCAGGTAGGAGCGCGGTTCTTTGGCAGGGCTGTGGATGTGACCTAGACGGCCATAGCCCCTGTTAGTCTGGAGGCGAACAACCTATCCACTGGAGAGAGGTTTAAGTGGCTTACTGGACTTGTCGAAAAAACTTTTTTGTGCATCGCGCTGGAATTGTAGTTGTTTCTGGACCGCAGGCTGAGAACGGACCTGTGGCTACAGAAGCTGCTGGGGTACAGGCAGGGCAGCATGGGTTTGACGAGACATCAGTCGTTGGGCTGGGGAACCCAGTATGGGATCCTGGCAATGTTCCTTAAATTGAGCAGGTCCAGGTAGACGTCCGATTTAGCAAGGTAAGAACGCTCCATTAGTTGTTTTGCGCTTCGGACGGCCCGTTCGGCGAGTCCGTTGGACTGCGGAAACTCAGGGCTGCTGGTGATATATCGAAAGTCCCATCGTTGTGCAAAGTGTTTGAAAACTGGCTGGTGAACTGACTGCCATTGTCGAATAGAAGGCATGCAGGGGAACCGTGCATGGAGAAATGGCGTTGCAACTTCTGGATAACTGCTTCAGATTATGTGGTTTGGAGTAGTTCAATGTCAAACCAGCCCGAATAAGAGTCGACAAGAACCAGATAGTGTTTCCCATGCCATTCGAATATGTGGGTGGCTACCATGGACCACGGTAGAGGAGGAACCGGGTGCGGCAGTAAGGGCTGCTTCTGCTGGTGTGGCGGAAGGCTTTTGCAGATGGCGCTGACCAGTTTTGTCACGTATATACATGGTCATACAGGCCAGTAAAACATGTTCTGTGCCCGTTGTAGGGTTGCCTCCACACCGGGTTGGCCCCTGTGGACGGCGTCGAATTACTGGTCCCGGAGGATGGCTGGGACAACTGCCTTGTGGCCCTTGACTATAATCCCGTCCTGTAACACCAGTTCGTCGCGAACCAGGAAGTATGGGCAGATCACGAGCGGGGTGCTGTGTTGTTTATCCGGCCAGCCACACCGGATGTCTGCGGACCGCAATTGTAAAGTCTCGTCAGCAGCCGTGTGCTCTGCCTTCATTACTGAGAACTGGTCCTGTGCAGAGGGCTGTTGTTTGCTGGTTTTGTGTGGGGCCTTTGATAGCGTATTTTTTTAACGAGAACGAGATGACATTAAATTTCGCTCCGGTATCAATTTTGATGATCACAGGCTTGTTATTCGCAAACATGGTTACATCAGGGTTAAGTTGCTCGTTAGAGGGAGGAGGGAGTGGATGGCTGAACTGTTATCTTCACTTGCAGAGAGCTGAGCGGGGAATGGCTCCTCAAGCTCCTGCTTTCGTTATCAGCAAACTCATGTTGTAACAGGTGCAAACTCATCCTTGGGACGGATTGAGTCGCACAGGAATGGCAAATTTTTGCAAAGTGGTTGAATTTCTTGCAGAAATTGCAAATTTTGCCATTAGCAATACAGAACTCCCGACCGGAGCATGAGAATAGTTACAATTAGCTCATCGAGCAGCAGACCTTCTCTGGGGAAGGCTGCAGACGCTTGTTACGACAGGAGGTGTCTGTAAGGTTAACACAATACTGGGAGCACTGCCCAGAGATCACAGACTTAGTGTGAGAAGGCATTATCTCAGCAATCCGACAGGCGTGTTTGGCTCAATTTCGAATCAGTTCAGTGTTACGAAGTAATTCGTCTCTCATCTTGTCACTGAGCATACCTCCAACGAGTTTGTCGCGGATCAGTTCAGTCTAAATCTCGAAAATGACAGCGCGCAGCCATGTGTTTCAAGTAGCTGATGTGTTTCTGATCTCCGATTGGAGGCGTGGGTTCATATCCCACTTCTGACACCATGTAATGAGTCGAGTCGTACACACGTCAAGATACAACATATTTATTAAAGTCCACTTACAGCATTGGTCTGCAGACATTACAATAACTAGCAGCTACTCAGACTGAATTACGTAAGCAAGCTCTTGGTAATATAAATCGCATATTAGGCGGAGCAACTACTAACAAGCACTACAATTGGTTAGTAGGAAATAACCAATCTACAGGAAAGTTCCTATAGCCCCTGATGTCCTTAATGTTAAAAAATCCACTGAAATACCAAATGGCTAACTATCTTTATGGGGCTTGATGGAATTGGTGAGCAGTTGGTGTTGTGGAAAATATGAGAAGGGTTTGGAAGAAATAACCAGATTTGGGAACTGTAGAACGCTTGGGGGAGCTCTGCTGAAAGGGAGGCTTTCAAACAATTGGAGGAAGTCTAAGGTGTGCTGGGAAAAGTTGGAAGAAAGATCAAAGTTTGGGAATAGTTTGAAGGAACTTTAGGAAAAAGTATTGTAGTTCGGTGTTTGAAACATTAAGAGAGGAACCTTGATGTCTGCACAATGTAAGACGTTTGTCAGATGCAAGATAAGTGCTATTGTGGATTGGTTTGGAACAACTAAGCTGCTTTTTAGCTCTGCAGGCATTTGAAATTTGAAGGGTCTTGAATTGGGTTCAAAAGTGATCATCTCTAAGAATTTAGCTTAATTGAAAAATGCATCCCAAGTGTATCTTTTGTGGAAATAGAATCTGGAATCATTAGGAGGAAGAGCCTTCGGCTGGGGATGATGGTGGGTGATAACATATGATCTTATTATTTGGTAGGATTAACATATTGGTGTTTCTGCCACGCGTAAAGTGCAAAGATCTGTGGCCACAAAGCCAGGCCGACACTTGCTACATACGTGAAGCAAACAAAATCCACTGGGTGGTCTCGATCTTAGAAACTGAAAATTCCTCTTGAAAATGCAGATTTTTTTTTTCAGATATAACTAGCTGAAAGTTCATGACTCTTAAACAAAGGTGGAGGTTGATTACTACTGCACAACTGATTGCTGATACCAGGACAAACATAATATTTCACATACCCTTTCCCCACACTCCCCACAGCTTAATATGCTTCTTTTCCTTCCTTCCCAGTTCTGACAAAGGGTCTTCAACCTGAACTGTTAACTCTATTTCTCTCCCCTCAGATGCTGCCTGACTTGTTGAGCATTTTCAGCATTTTTTGTTTTTCTTTTACATTTCCAACACCGATACTTGTTTTATTTTACTCTTTCATGCATGCAACGTTTATTGAATTGACAATTGTTAACAGCACTATCATTCTTTAATAAACCAAGACCCATCGGACCAAACTGCACATTTAGTAATGGGCATGCAGCATGGCCATGTACAAGAACAACCTACAGTTTATTTTTCAAAAGAAATGTGTAAAATTTGGTCGACCACTTTTGTACCTCAATGCATTCATATTTTGATTCGTTCATGCTGCCAAGTTTTACAGAAAATAATTAATGAAAAGTGTTTTTAGCAGTTCAGTCTAATCGCTGCTCTCTCTCTGTTTTCAGAAAGAAGACATGGTTCTTCGTGTAAGGCGAGCCTCTCACCAGCTTCTTCGACCTCCAATTTGACAACTTCACCCGTCCCAATGAAATCCAAAGCCTGCAGTAGTCATACCACAATTGGTAGCAACTGCAAGCCTTTCAAGTCACCAAAAGACAATCTACATACCTCCAATAATAAGCAGCATCAGACAGTCTTTCCTTCCAAAGTAACAAGAGATAAATCATGGTGGGTATCTTTAGTTTGTTTGTATGATCGGGATGTTTTTTTTGGTTATTGCTTTTAGAATGGATCCTATTTCTCAGTTTTGTTCACCCAAGGTATAGTGGATTTTTCAGTACTTTGGTAGAGATTTTATGTAATCAGTCCGAAATCATCAGTAATTTGTGTGCTGTCTGAATAAGTGCAGTTTGAATCTGTTTTGAATCGCACATGTCTTGGTGATTTTGAAAAAAATGCTTTGTGAATAGTTGTCCTCAATCTGACCAATGGTGTTTAAATTCACTATCTTTACATGATTGCACAATAGTGCTTTTTATTTTGCAAAGGGAAAGTTGATCTATTTTTCCATAAATGCCTTTCTTTCAATTATATTTCCTGTTGCTAATTTGGAAGTGCAATGTATTGGAACAGCTATTGAAGAATTTTTTTACTTGACGGTGCCAAGTTTCTAGTTTTCGTCAGGTTAATTTTTTCAGAAGGTGAAATGGGCCAGTGATCAGTACGCTTGTTGGTAAATACATTAGAAATCCAGAACGGGTTTGCCTGCTTCCTATTCCTGCAAATGCCAGCAAACGGAGGAAAAAATGTGCTCTTCTTTACATTGTGGACAAGCCTGCAACTCAATGTTGTATGACAGAACCAAATTTCTTGTGTATTTATGAAAGCAGCTTTAATAAATCACCTACTCCTTTACTTTGCTGGTTTTATTTCAGAACTTCACTTGAGAACAATGTTTCACATTTTAGTTTTAGTTTAGTTTATTGTCACGTGTACCAAGGTACAGTGCAAAGCTTTTGTTGCGTGCTAACCAGTCAGCGAAAAGACATTATCTGATTACAATCGAGCCATTACAGATACTTCCTTCCTGCATCCTTCCTTTAATGGGGTGACCAGAACTACACACATTATTCCAATGCTGTGGAACCATAGTTCTATAAAACTGCAACATGCCTTCTTAATTTAGACCTCCAAATGTTAACAGATCATAGCCCTCCAGCCAAAATAATATCCTTCTTCCATTATCCTCTGTCTTCTATGGATTAGCCAGTGAATGCAAATGACCAAGTCATCCTGGATCCCATTCATTTTCATCTTCTGAATCAGCCAACAATGAAGGACCTTATCAAGTGCCTTAAACTCCATGCAGACAACAACCTATCTTCCCCAATCACTTTTGTCACCTCCTTTAAAAAAATAGCGTAGTCAAGTTTGTAAGACGTAACCTGCTGCGATGAAGCCGCACTGACGACTGTCCTTATTTCGTCCATCCTCTTCTATATTTGGGTGAATCCTATCCCTAGGAATCCTCGTCAATAGCTTCCGTCCCACTGATGTAAGGCTCACCATCTTATTGTCCCTACTTCCCTTAAATAAAGGCACAACATTAGCCACTCTGCAGTCCTCTGAGACCTCGCGTGAGGCTAGAGAAGGTACAAAGATCGTCAAGGACCCAGCAGACTTTCCTCTTGCCTTTCTCATTAACCTGAGATGATCAGTTTAGGCCCTAGGGTCTTATCTACCTGGATACTCTTAAGGAGCCCTTATGCTACCTCCTTCTTGATCTCAGAATGGTCTAGCATATTGGTAAACCCCACACTAATCTCACTATCCTCCATGAACAAATGCAAACTATTTGTTAGTATCTCAAGCACATTCACTGATTCCAAGTATAAATTCCCCCCATTATCCTTGAGTAGTCCTACCCTTTCCTAGTTACCCTCTTGCTTTTAATGTATTATAAAAAGCATACACAATGACTATTATTATGCATCTTAAATGTAAGATCATCATAAGCTTTTCTTAATTCTACCACCTGCAATTAAAATATCTTAATTATAGAATAGCTCTCTTGTGCAAATCCACTTTTTTAAGCAAGAAGTGGATGCTGTTTTCCAATTTCTTTTGTCACGATCTGCTTCCATGATTCTTTCATTGTTATCTTTGTGGGACACCGAAGCAGGAGAATCCCTGGGATTGTCAACTACCAGTGAATTCTGTGGAAACCTAAAACAATTGCCTGCCCGTCGGCCTTGTAATTTGTTTTGTAAATGAAGGTGATTATCACCTATGCTGCTGAGATTTTTTTTGTTCCCAGTTCTGTATTACCAAGTTGTGCTATAATATTTGCTGTACAATTTAGGTGTTGCAGTGCCTCATGTATTTCGGTGGTTTGAAAATACTTAGAAAGTGAAGTACTAAAGTGTGAGGTACAATAGGCTGGTGTCTAAGTTGCTGGTAGAATTTAGTAAATTCTGCATCAAATAGCCTGAGGCAGAAACTCACCCCAGTGCTAAATGGAAGATTTCTTGCCCTGTTATTGTGATTTTTGATGTTAGATGTCAACCAAGTCCCCAGGAATTCTGTGTCTTTCATTCCTTAATACTCCATAGAGTTGCATTCTACTCAGTATGAACTGCAGGGCAAACCACTTACCATAACAATCGATCCAGGAAACCCTCATTGTCGTACCAACTCCAGGTGCAATCACACTAAACTCTATGCCGTTGCAGCAAGAATTCCCTATTCTATTCCGAACTGCTTTCAATAATAACCAACGTTTGATTCTTTTTAAAATTTCTATTTTTTATGAATGTGCACATTGATTTTCTTTGAAAAGTATAAGGGGCTCCAAATCCCTCTGCATACCAAGACTTGTTAGCCCATCCCTTTTTAAATATAGGTAGACAAAAATGCTGGAGAAACTCAGTGGGTGAGGCAGCATGTATGGAGCGAAGGAAATAGGCTCCATAGATGCTGCCTCACCTGCTGAGTTTCTCCAGCATTTTGGTCTACCTTCGGTTTTCCAGCATCTGATAAACCTTTTTAAATATAAATGGCTCTTCTCTTCCAACCAAAGCAGATAAGTTTGTATTTCCCCACTTTACATTTCCACTTGCCACCATTTTGCCCAAGCAATTCATCTCTATCGCTTTTTCTGATTTATAAATTTCCTAGTTGTAAATAGTCACCAGTTATTATTTGTCACATATGCAACTGCACAGTGAAATTTTGCATTTATTATACATGCGGGCGCCACCATTTTTGGCGCCATTATTCAAAGGTGGGTCCCTCTGGCCGTCTTTGTATCCTGGGGGCGCCTCTGGCAGCCAAACCTGAAGGTGCTGGAGGCCCATGCTCCCCACATCCGACGTCTCCATCTCCCTCCCGGTTACGCTAATGACGATCCCTCGGGGGGGGGGGGGGTCCCTGGTCCTGCCCCCGCCCTCCTACAAGCCTGCGGGCAGGTTTCAGATCCCGTACATCGCCGAGCCTTCTGGGCAGGCACCTTGGGAAGGTCTCCACCTAAAGTGCAAAGAAATTTGGCCTTTACTGTTTCACTTCAGCATGGCAGCCATTGTGTTTACGATTTTTAAACTGGAATGATGGAAAAGCCAGTTTGATCCTGGTTTAAGGATGACATTGGATCATTTGCCGTTTGTGTGAAGAAACTTGAATGTTCCTTCCCAACAAGTGCAATATAATTTGAATGCCACTAAGGATCTGGAAAAGATTTTGATTATTTCATACCAATGGACCAGAAGCGAGGTATAGGTAGAACACAATGGAATGGTTTTGACGTAAAGTTGATATTTATTATTCTTGTTATGTTGTTGGGGAGCACATAAATGATGGTGTTTCTTTTGAGGTATAAAAAACTTGATGTGATTTATCAAATATCTTAAAGTGGATTAGGACAATGTTTTCTGAAGAAAAAATGGGTTTCCTCTAGGTGCTGTAGCTTCCTCCTGCATCCAAAAGATGTGGGTTAGTAGATTAATTGATTACAGCTAATTGTGCCTCGTGCATAGGAAAGTGGTCGTATCTGGGGGGAGTTGATGGGTAGGTGGGGAAAATAATATAGGATTAATGTTAACAGATGCTTGGTAGTTTGTGCATACTAGGCCGAGGGGTCTGTCTTTATGTTTATTTTATGCAAGTGAACCTTATTGCAGCACAGGTATCTCCAGAGAACATACCCTACCATACCACAACAAGTGATAATTGTGTGGCGCAGTGGTAGAATTGCTGCCTTACAGCACCAGTGGCCCGGGTTCAATCCTGACTACTGGTGCTCTCTGATTTGTGCGTTTTCCTTGTGATTGCGTGGGTTTTCTCCAGGTGCTTCGGTTTCCTACCACACTCCAAAGTCATACAGTTTTGTAGGTTAATTGGCTTCTGTTAATTGTAAATTGTCCCTGGTGTGTAGGATAGTGCTAGTCTAGTGCTATTGTACTGGGTTATCGCTGGTCGGGGTGGACTCGATGGACCCAAGGACCCTTTTCCCACGCTGTATCTCTAAAGTCTAATAGCTGCCCTTTTTGTGATTTATTCCTGGGCTGAGGTTTCAACTTTAAAAATTCATATGCAATCATTATGGTCTTGTCAAACACAATGCAGTATATATGGGGTAAAACTACCACAATAAGATCGTTTCAACAACAAGCAGATGAGGAATATGAATAGGCCAATACATTTAATTTGTTTCCTAGATCTCATCATGGTCAAACACACCCCTCCAGCAAAAGGCTGACTTATCAGGCTTATTTACAACATTTGTTTGTTTTTGCGATTCCACTGGGTTCTTTATTCTGTCGATTCATCTTGCCAGGTTTTTTTTTTACTCTGGCCTTGTTTAAGCTAGAGTAAGCAAAACTCATAATGTTTGGAAATTAGAATCAAGTTCATGCCGGCCCTTTGAACGCCTTACAGAAGATAAAGTAATTATTGGTTAACTACCATTTGCCACTGAGGAATGATGATTGATTTTAGTCCCTGTGTAAAATCAGGAGGAGCTAGAGAGTATATCAACTCATCGTTTAATCAATTTGTTAACATTTGACAGCAGTGTTTAGATGAATCCTCTGACGACCTTGGGAGTTAGGAGTGCTGGTGCAGGATTCCCAAGAAGTTAATCTGCAAGTCGAATTGGTAGTAAAGAAGGCAAATGCAATGCCAGCATTTATTTCAAGCGGGCTAGAATACAAAAACAGGGATGTAATGCTGATGCTCTATAAGGCGCTGGTCAGGCATCATTTGGAGTATTGTGAGCAATTTTGGGCACCTTATCTGAAGAAGGATGTGCTGAGTCTGGAGAGGGTCCAGAGGAGGTTTACAAGAATGATCCCAGGAATGAACGGGTTAACATATGATGAGCGTTTGACGGCACAGGGCCTGTACTCGCTGGAGTTTAAAAGAAAGGGGGGACCTCATTGAAACGTACCGAATAGTGAAATGCTCGGATAGAGTGGATGTGGAAAGGATGTTTCCACTAGTAGGAGAGTCGAGGACCAGAGGTTATAGCCTCAGAATTAAAGGATGTTCCTTTAGGAAGGACATGAGGTGGCATTTCTTTAGTCTGATGGTGGTGAATCTGTGGAATTATTTGCCACAGAAGGCTGTGGAGGCCAAGTTAATGGATAATTTAAAGGCAGGGATAGATAGATTCTTGATTAGTGTGTCAGGGTTTATGGGGAGAAGGCAGGAGAATGGGGTTAGGAGGGAGAGATATATCAGCCATGTTTTAATGGCGGAGTAGACTTGATGGCCTAATTCTGCTCCTATCACTTATGACCTTATGACTTCTTTGCGTGCAGTGACTCTTACAGACTCATCAAGAGTCCTCTTTATGCATTGACAACTGCCTCTTAGGCATTTATATTTAAAAAGGGATGGGCTAACAAATCTTGGTATGCAGAGGTTGTTTGTAGCAACCTTCTTTAAGCCCGTTCAATGTTTTGCGATGTTCTTCAGGTCAATTGTGACCATGGGATTCCATGCCTGATTGTTCAGTTTCAATAAAACACGTATTTTCCAGATCGATGGAGAATTTCAATTTATGATACTTCCATGAGGGGAGATGCAACTAAAAACAATGTCGGGAAACAATAAAAATAAATTATTTTTCCATCTTTCAATTTACATGACGAAAATCGTAATTTCTCTTTATTTTTTAAAGGTGTATCATCCTCTTTGTTCCCTTGTGGTCTCACTAGAAAATGCTTCTCCTTCTGCTGCGGTCATAAGGAAGGATAGGTGAGCTGGTCCAATGTCTCCACCTATACCATTCTTCAACTGGCTGTTCACAAGCATTGATAGCAGCCTATCGGCGATTCCATCACTTTTTTTATTTCTATCCACCCAACACTTCTAGTGAGCTGTTTGGCTTCCACTTGATGCTTTGGCACCGCGGCACAACAAAGATTTGGAGGTCCAAAACATAGAAGCAATAAGCCTGCATTATCATCATATTGAGAAACTACGTACACATTCGGTCTAATTAGTCTGTGTTTGTATTGTACAGGAACAATAATTCTAATCTTATGTAATCACCTCGTTCCCATGGCTCTGTAGTCTCCTCTCCTTGAACCAGTTCATTACCCAATACCTAAATGTTTACAAGGTCAGTTTCCAACCTTATTGCTTCCTTATTCTTGCAACATTGACGTAATATTGTTTGTCATGATTTGGCCCAGATACTGTACAGTCTTATATCTTTATCCCTTGACTCTATGCGACTCAAACACCTTATGTCCATTCACTCTCTCAAACACTGAACAAATTCTCCCCTAGTTTCTTCTATTGGTAATTAAAACATCCCTAATTTTTCCAAGGTTTTGAAAGCACCATCCAGGTTAATTTACCCAAGACCCTCGACTGGCCTAAAACCTTTGCTATGAAGTAGATCCCAAAATGCTGCACAGCACAGTTAGGGCGGCACAGTGGTGCAGCGGTAGAGCTGCTGCCTTACTGCACCAAAGACCCGGGTTTGATCCTGTCTGCAGATGCCGTCTGTACGGAGTTTGCACGTTCTTTCTGTGACCGTGTGGGTTTTCTCCAGGTGCTCCGGTTTTTTTCCACATTCCAAAGACGTGCAGATATGTAGGTTACCGTAATTGGTTTCTGTAAATGGATAGAATTAGTGTACAGGTGATTGTTGGTCAGCATGGACTCGGTGGGACGAAGGGCCTGTTTCCACACTTTGTCTCTAAACTAAACTAACTAAAGTACTCCATCCTGTAAAGATTTGGACAACTGCAGATTGATTTTGCATCTGCACCTCTTACCATA
This sequence comes from Malacoraja senta, assembly GCA_038087875.1. NCBI lineage: Eukaryota > Metazoa > Chordata > Chondrichthyes > Rajiformes > Rajidae > Malacoraja > Malacoraja senta. The sequence continues at coordinate 81,520,225 of CM075979.1, forward strand.
AAACCCAGTGTTCTCTTAGCTGTTTAACTGTATCCACTTAAGCCACACTTTAATGTCTCGTAAACCCGAGCCCCTAAAACCTCCTTATTTACGATACCAGTTATTTGTCATGCAAAGTACAAAAATGTACCAATTTACACTAAATTACACTAAATTACATTTTCACTAAACTACATTGGACACTTTCTTTGCTCATTCCCATCTAAGTCTCTGTGCAGTTAATTTCCATTTAGAGATTTAGTTAAGAGCACAAGGAAAAGGATTGGAGGTAAGGCTTTAAACCTCATAGCAAAAACAATCTGCAGGAGGAAGTCAGCAGGTCAGGCAGGCATCTGTGGAGGGAAAAGAGCATGAGACATTTTGGATCAAGACTGTTTTAAGCTCCTCTCTGTTCTGCCTTTCCTTATGATTATGGCTGATTTTCCACAACTACACCTTCCCCCATTACCTCCATGTCCATTAATTTCCTAAGTATCCAATATCTATTGATATCTGCCATGAATGTGTTCAGTGAGTGAGCATACACCTGAATAGGGAAATCCAAATATACACAGCCCTTTGTGATAAAAGCTGCAGCAAGTAAGAATATCATTGTTCCAGTTTATATCCAGTGCATTTGATAAATAAGCACTCTTGACATGAAACTCTTTATTGACTCCCTGGCCCACCTGATACCAGTCACCCACCTTCATCTCCCACTCTTTCAAGCTCCTTAAATGTTTTTAAATGTTTTAGTGAAATTACTTCTTCGACCTTCTGCAGGAAATAGGCCACCCATTCACTATTAATTGGATAATTCCTGCATCTCAGGGATTAGGCAAGTGAACTATGAGTGTGTTTATTTAGGAGAACGATATCTTGCGAAGTACCCGGTACTTCAGATGTAATTTCTCCGCAGCCTTAGATAATTGCAGTTAGACATGTGTTATTCCAATATTCCTTGCTGTAAAGGTTAACATACTTGTTCTAATTGCTTGCTGTGCCTGCAAACTAGCCTTGTGATTTGTAAATCTTGTTCTCCCTAAATACCAAAATTTTATCACCATTTTGGAATGGTGTCTTTTGCCACTTAAAGAATAGAATTTTGTTTTCTCTACCAATCTTGACAGGTTCACCACTTTTGCACATTTATATTTTGTTATGTGATATTCTTCCAGATTCACTTTAACACTCTGCATCTGTCGCAGTCCATTTGCATTCTCCTTGCCTTACTTTCCCACCTAGATATATATTACTAGTAATTTTGGATGTATCACTTTTACTTTTATTGCTGTAGGTTATAAATTGCTGGATCCCAATGCATGACTAATCTGTTCTCTGTCAGTAAAGCACTGTTGATGTATTATGGAGTCTATTTTTGTGTGAAGAAAATGTTTTATGTGATACCTTTTTTGAATGCATTTTGAAAGATAAGACTCCATTCCCTTTAACTGTCTTGCTGGTCACAACACCAAACAATTTGTAACTAATTTGTCAATTATAATATTTCTTCCATAAATCTTTATGACCCCGTCCAACCATTTTATAATTGTATAAGTGCCCTGTACCGTGTCCTTATAAGAATCTAGCATGTCCCCTATTGCTCTTGTCCAGCTGATTTGCCATAATTTCAAATCATGATGGTATTCTGAAGCCCATGATAGTTTAGAATTTCAGAACCAGTAGCTGATCTCTTCTCTCTTAAAGCTCAAGAATATAGGCCATCACGTTTATGACATTTGTCAGCTTTAGTCTCTTCGATTTTGCTCAGTGCTTCTACTTTACAGATAACAATAGCTTTTTATCCCCCCCACTAACTTTATCCTTGGTTTCCTACTAATTTTTCTTATCTTCTGCCACAAAGGTAGATACAAAATTTATGTTTAATTTCCTTGCCATTTCCTATACATCAATGTAATATCTTGTCTTTTTGCCGTATTGAGTCTTGTTTAATATTATTAATCTCTTTCTACAACGTTGTGGATGCTTTTACAAAGTAATAACTTGTCTCTTGATGGGTCGCTCTGAGTTTGTTCTCTCTCTTCTGCCAATTTCATGGCAACCCTTGACTGAATTCTGAAATACTCCCAGTCCCCAGTTGGAAACATCCATTTAAGGCTGTCGGAACTTGGTAGCTGCAGTTGGACTACTTTTCCGGTGGGATGTTTAATTATTTAAATGTATGTTTATTGCAAATTGTTATTTAGTTTCCTTTACTTGCATGACATCATATCCTTAAATACCATATTCTGATCTGCCTTACTTAAAATCTCATAACTACGCAGTTTACTTTGCATAGATTTCAGACTTTCTGCAGTTGTCATCCTCAAAATTAATATCAAACCAAGACTACCTTTCTCAGAGACTTCATGTACCACAAGGATTTTAACTAACTCTCTTTTGTTGTGTACTACTGGATTTTAAATAGTTTATTGTCAACATGCTTCTTTAAAATACACATAAAGAAAACTCTTTTGTCCACACTTGTGTTGGAAATGTGCTTTATGCTGTTGTATGACAGATGTGTGCTCCATAATTACTGTGCTACCATTGTGACATAAAGTCACAATCTTAACAAATGGTTCTACAACAGTAATAATTTCAGTGCAGATCATTGTCCAGCAAGGCTTTGTCCTCATGTCAGCCCGATCCTTGTTCTAAACTTTCTAACCACAATTCCACGCTTCAGTTCCCACAAACCTAAGCCCCTGTCCAACTTTCACGACCTAATTGGCGACCTCTGCCGAGTTTGCCCTTGACTCATACTCGCAGCATGGTCGCCACGAGGTCGTAGGAGGTCTTCGTAACTCTTCCTCGTGCTCGTAAGTGGTCTCCGCGTACTCGTGGCCACAAGTAGGTCGCGCCGTTTTTTCCAGCCTGATGAAAAATGTCCACGAGTTAAAAAAAAGGTCGGCATGGAAAAAATCGATACTTTTTACTCGTAGGTAGGTCGTAGTAGGCCGTGATGGTAGTCGAAGATAGTTATAGGTAGTCGTAGGTCGGTAACTGGCCCGAGAAAAAAATGCAAACATGACATCATTTTATCACGTGATCATTTTCCACTCGTAGCTAGTCGTAGTTGGTCTTAGGTGTGGAAGACTGAGGTCGAGTGGGGTCGTAGAGATAGTCGTAGGAGGTCGTAGACATAGTCGTAGGAGGTCGTAGGAGGTCTTTTACTTCGGCGAGTCAACACGACCTTGACTTTTTTTTCCAACTCGTCTAGGGTCTTCTAAACTCGTGGATTAGGTCGTCCAAGTGGGACAGGCCCTTTAGTTTAGTTTAGAGATACAGCGCGGGAACAGGCCTTTGGCCCACCTAGTCCTCGCCGACCAGCACTCCCTGCACTCCTAACACTATCCTACACACACAATTATTCCAAGCCAATTAGTCTACAAACCTGCTGTCCTTGGGAGTGTGGGAGGAAACCAGAGATCCGGAGAAAGCTCACACATGCCCCACGGGGAGAACGTACAAACTCTGTACAGACAAGTGCGCATTGTCAGGATCGAACCCGGTCTCTGGTGCTGAAAGGCAGCAACTCTACCACTGTGCTGCCATGCCGCCCCACTGGATAAGTGAAAAATCAAAAACCTGTAGGCACTGGCATTCTTAAATAAAAATAGAAAATGCTTGCAAACACTCAGCATAACAGGCATCATCTTTGGAAGGAAAGAACGACTGATGTTACATCAGAATTGATAGTTTTGTTGAAGGGTCTTAGACTTGAAATGTTAACTCTTTCTCCTCTGCAGATGCTCCCTGGCATGCCTACTATATCCAGCATTTACTGTTCATATTCCAACTGGAAGTGAACTGCTGCTCTGTGGGGGGGGAAATGTTCTTCCTGTGTTACCTCTATTCCAGGACCAAGGTCCATTGTATCTCAGTGGTTGAGCTGCATTATGCAGACAACTCTTGCATTTATGCGCATTAGGAGGCTGAGCTCGTGGACATTACACTCGACGTCTGCAAGAAAAAGGTCCTTTACCAACCTCTTAGGATGGCACAGTGACGCAGCGATAGAGCTGCTGCCTCACAGCGCCAGAGACCCGGGTTCAGTCCTGACTACAGGTGCTGTCTGTACAGAGTTTGTACATTCTCCGTGTGACCATGTGGGTTTTCTCTAAAGACGTGCAGTTTTGTAGGTTAATTAGCTTCTGTAAATTGTCCCAAGTGTGTAGGGTAGAACTCTAGTGTACAGGGATGGCTAGTCGATGCGGACTCGGGGACTGAAGGGTTGTATCTCTAAACTAAATTAAATCTGACCCCTCTACTACAATACAGTTGTCAGATTATAAAGGTTCGCAGCAAGACCCTGGAGACCCACTTTCATATTCTCGGGAGCCACTGCTCAATAAAGACAGACATGGGTGGTGAAATTCACCCTTCATTTCAAGGTGTTAAGTGTGTCTTTGGCCATCTGAGTATAAATCCTCTTATCTGCCACAAAAGTCGCAGGCAGCAGTGATCCCACCAAGATGCTTCTGAGAAATGAAAATACCAATATATGGTACGTTGAGGCAATGAAGAGATAGCAACAATGATGTCCCAGCAAAATTCTCGAAATAAGCAAAGCGATGTAAGGGTTAGCTCCCTAGGACAACTTCCCAGCACTGAGGCTGTAAATACTCTCTGTTTGATCTGTTGATGGCTGCATTATTTGCATGCCCAACTCGATTCCTAAAATGGACACTCAGGGACAGTAGATTATAACTCAATGATGTGGTCAAACACACCTCAAAGAAATGCAATATCCCCACTGACTGCGGGGAATACCTTACCCACGACCACTCAAAATGGAAAAGGACCATTTGCAATGGCACTTAGACCTTGAGTTAATTCATCAGGGGTATGTAGCGTCTAGAAGGAGCACGTTACTCAAATAGTCCATGTCCAAGTGATCCAGTTGGGGTGGCAAAGTGGTGCAGCCCAAGTTCAATCCTGACCTCTAGTGTTATCTGTGTGTAGTTTGCATATTCTCCCAGTGACCGCATGGGTTTCCCCATATACTCCGATTTCCTCCCATATCCCAAGACATTCTGGTTGTCAGTTTAATTGTCCACTATGAAATTCCACAGTGTGTAGATGAGTGTGTTAACATGGGGGGAGGGGGGGGGGGTGTTGATGGAAAAGCTAGGACAGTAAATGGGATTATTGTGAATGGGTACTTGATGGCAGGAGCGGACTCAGTCTCTGAAGACTTTTTTCTGTCCTCAATGACTGAATTATCTCTCATGTAGGAAGGAGCTGCAGATAGATGCTGCTTTACCTTACACAAGATAGACACAAAAAGCTGGAGTAACTTAGTGGGACAGCAGCATCTCTGGAGAGAAGGAATGGGGGATGTTTTTGGGTCGAGACCCTTCTTCAGTCTCACCCATTCCTTCTCTCCAGAGATGTTGCTTGTCCCGCTGAGTTACTCCAGCTTTTTGTGTCTATCTGAATAATCTCTTATAAGGTGTGCAGATTCCAAATCGCCCGATCATCACCCATAGGATCAGTGTGGAACTAACAAACTACCTGAGGGACTGGTTACACATATTTCTCATTTTATATTCTGCCTAACTCTACAACTATGGTTAAGTGACCCATAAACTATTCCCACCAATGTTTTCTTCCCTCATGTTTCATCATAATGGTGGTGGATCTTGATTTTCCAAGTTTACTGTCTATTTTTCTCTTTTGTCTTTACCTCACCTTTATTATTCGCAACACCACTTGTATCCTATATCTCCTTTCCCATTTTGACCATCGATTTTAAAAGTTAAATATTCCAGAATATTCAATTTGTCATTTCTGGCCACTATTCAACTGCATCTCCGGAACAGCTGATAGGTCAGTACGTTAATTACCATTTATTTGTACAGTCCGGTCATCTATATTGTTGTAATTGCTCTGTACATTTGGATATGGTCCCCTGAAAATTAATGCCTTTTCTAGTTTTCTATGATGTCACTATGGTGTTCTCAATATCCCTTCTTGACCTACTCTATTTATTTTATAGAATTCAACACCCGACTACCTTGACATTTTTGTCACTGCTTCGGAATTTTGCCTTTCCTTGGCCCTGCCAACAATCCGCTCCTTCCCCTCTAGTTTAAATTACCGTCAGATGTCAGAATGACTAATTCACCTGAATGCGGGCTCCATTGCAATTTCAGTGGAATATATCCCAACACCTGTCTGTTCCCCCACTACTGATGCCTTTTAATCTATGAATCAAAACCCACCTTTTCCTCCGTCATTCCTTCAATCACACATTCATCCTTCTCATCTGTTATCCACTGCAAAATTTACACATGGCTTGGGTTACAATCCAGGGATTAAATTTAGTTTAGTTTAGAGATGCAGCGCGGAAACAGGCCCTTCGGCCCACCGAGTCTTCGCTGACCAGCGATCCCCGCACACTAACACTATCCTACACACACTAGGGACAATTTACAATGTTATCAAGCCAATTCGCCTACAGACCTGTAGGTTTTAGGAATGTGGGAGGAAACCGGAGCACCCGGAGAAAACCCACGGGGAGAACGTTCAAACTCCGTACAGACAGCAGCTGTGTTCAGAATGGAACTGTGCCGTCCATTGGTATGCCCAATGGTACAATCATCTGCATTTATTGTCATCCATAGCTTCATAAAACTCCATTCAACAGAAATTCATTTCTGGTTCAGCTTCTGTCATGGTCCCCAAAAACTGAATCCTCCCTTCACATTCCAAGGTTTCTCCAGCCATGATGAGCTGTCATTAACATTGTCAACCTTTAGTTGCAGAAAATTGTATTTTTCCTTTTGATTGTGTTGCCACGTAATAAGGCAATTCTCCTTCTTATCGAGTCCACACACAAGATTAGAAGTTGTTCAGCCAGAGCTGAACACACTTCTCGGCATCTGCCTACAATGGTGTCTGTCTTGTCGCTTTTTGTGCTTCTTGTGCATGGTGGTGGAAAGATTGGTGGAAACAGGGCCGTGACGTGAACGCTCTTTCCTTGACCCCAAAGATACAGGCTAAAGGGCCTGTTCCACTTTCACGACCTAATTCACGACCTCTGCCGAGTTTGCCCTTGACTCATACTCGCAGCATGTTCGTCACGAGGTTGTAGGAGGTCGTAGTAGGTCGTAGGTAGGTCGTGATGCTAGTCGTAGGTACTCGTGGCATCAAGTTGGTCAGGGCGTTTTTTCTAGCCTGATGAAAAATGTCCACGAGTAAAAAAGGTCGTGAATTAGGTCGTGAAAGTGGGACAGGCCCTTTAGCCTGTATCTGGGCAATGCAAAATCTTATACATCAGCGAGACCAAATGTAGACTGAGCAATCGTTTCGCTGAACACCTTCGCTCAGTCCGCCTGAACCAACTGATATCCCGACTGGCAAACAGTTTAATTCCCCTTCCCATTCCCCTACTGAGCTTTCTGTCCTAGACCTCCTCCATTGTCAGAGTGAGGCTAATTGCAAATTGGAGGAACAGCATCTAATTTTTCGCTGGGGCAGCTTATAACCCAGTGATATGAATATTGATTTCTCTAATTTCAAGTAACCCCTGCACTCCCTCTCTCTCCATCCCGCCCCCACCTGTCACACCATGTTCCTGTTCTCACCTAGCAAACAGCTAACAATGGCCTGTTTTCTTTATCATCGTAACTTTTTTGCATATCGTTCATTCATTTGTTCCATATCTCTCTACATCACTGTCTCTATCTCTTGTTTCCCTTTCCCCTGTCTAGTCTCGACCCAAAACATCCCCCATATCTCTCCAGAGATGCTGCCTATCCCACTGAGTTACTCCAGCATTTTGTGTCTATCTTTGGTTTAAACCAGCATCTGCAGTTCCTTCTTAAACAGGATCTTATACCTGTTGGTAAAGAGCAAAGGTTGAGTCTCGTCAAGTATTTCACCAAGGCTATCTTTGCCTGCTCAACAATTATACGGCATAGCGATGGCGGCACAGTGGTGTAGCTGATAGAGCTGCTGCCTCACACCAGGCTTGATCCTAACCTTGGGTGCTGTCTACGTGGAGTTTGCACGTTCTTCCTGTGACTGCGTGAGTTTCCTCCGGGAGCTCTGGTTTCCTCCCACAACCCAAAGACGTGCGGGTTTGTAGGTTAATTGGCCTCTGCAAATTGTCCCTGGTTTGTAGGGAGCGGATGAGAAAGTGGATTAATGTAGAGCTAGTGTGAGCGGGTGATCGACGATCAGCGAGGACTCGGCGGGCTGATGGGCTTGTTTCAAATCTGTTTCTCTAAACGACACTAAACACACAAGTCTGCATCTTGACCACAAACCCAGCCTACATCACAACTTGACCTGGTTTCTGGATCAAAATTTTCGAATAACACTGCATTTTTTTTTTTAATGTCCTTGAGCTTTGTACACTTGGGACAGCAGCTCAGTAAGTCAGCCTCAATGTTCCTCAAGTTGCAGACATTTACAGATCGTCTGGGATTGTGATCCACGCCATACATTTACAGCTGCTGCAGTTGTGACGCACTGATGCCCCTTGTTTTTATTTATTTCGAGTTTTTATGTCTTTAATCAACAGCTTTCCATTTTTTAATATAATTATTCCATCTGGTTCAGGTGAGTCATTCATTTGCACTGCTCCAAATTCCTCTCTTGTTCTCCTTGAGTCGTTAGGTACTTTGTGATGGTTTGTCTTTTCCCCTTTTTGCTGCCAGGCTGCGGCTGCTTGCTGCTGTGTTCCCTTTTAAGACTAATAATGCTTCTCAGTATTCCCTTCTTTAAATCAAGTCAGCATAAAAACTTGCAGGCTATTTGTTTTAAGATTTACAGCAGAGAAAATTTTATGATCGTGAACTAGTTTAGTTTAGAGATATAGCACGGAAACAGGCCCTTTGGCCCACCAAGTCCACGGCAACCAGCGATCCCCATACACCAGCACTATCCTACACACTAGGGGCATTTTTTACTAAAGCCAATTAACCTATGTCTTTGGAGTGTGGGAGGAAACTGGAGCACCTGAGGAAAGTTCACGGAGGGAACGTACAAACTCAACATCCTTCTCCCTTTCACCATATCTTTCACTGATTCAAATACTTAAGCCTCCGTCAGTGGTTGGCTCTGATCTTCGGGAGATCCTTGCCTCCAAGCTGGCGCTAATCTTCCCAGACCTCTTCGCGTCTATAAGGTGAGAGGGGGAAAGTTTAATGGAGATGCGTGGGGCAAATTTTTTATGCAGAGAGTGGTGGGGGTCTGGAACAAACTGCCAGGGGTGGTGGTGGAAGCAGGTCTGATAGTGCCGCTTAAGATGCGTTCAGATAGGTACACGGATGTGCAGGGAATAGAGAGATATGGATCATGTAAGCCAGTTGAGATCAGTTCAACTTGACATCATGTTTGGCACAAATGTTGTTGGTCCAAGGGCCTGTTGCTGTAGACAATAGACAATAGGTGCAGGAGTAGGCCATTCGGCCCTTCGAGCCATTCAATGTGATCATGGCTGATCATCCCCAATCAGTACCCCGTTCCTGCCTTCTCCCCATATCCCCTGACTCTGCTATTTTTAAGAGCCCTATCTAGCTCTCTCTTGAAAGCATCCAGAGAACCTGCCTCCACCGCCCTCTGAGGCAGAGAATTCCACAGACTCACCACTCTCTGTGAGAAAAAGTGTTTCCTCGTCTCCGTTCTAAATGGCTTATTCCTGATTCTTAAACTGTGGCCCCTGGTTCTGGACTCCCCCAACATCGGGAACATGTTTCCTGCCTCTAGCGTGTCCAAACCCTTAACAATCTTATATGTTTCAATGAGATTCCCTCTCATCCTTCTAAACTCTAGAGTGTACAAGCCCAGCTGCTCCATTCTCTCAGCATATGACAGTCCCGCCATCCCAGGAATTAACCTTGTAAACCTACGCTGCACTCCCTCAATAGCAAGAATGTCCTTCCTCAAATTAGGGGACCAAAACTGCACACAATACTCCAGGTGTGGTCTCACTAGGGCCCTGTACAACTGCAGAAGGACCTCTTTGCTCCTATATTCGATTCCTCTTGTTATAAAGGCCAACATGCCATTCGCTTTCTTCACTGCCTGCTGTACCTGCATGCTTACTTTCATAGACTGATGCACAAGGACCCCTAGATCCCGATGTACTTCCCCTTTTCCCAACTTGACGCCATTTAGACAGTAATCTGTACTGTTCTATGTTCCACCAGCTCCTCCCAACCAGCTCCCACCTGACCCAAGGTACCAACATTTCCAAAGAGCTCACAACTGGATCGGTCATTTGTGTACTGCTGCTTACTGCATCCTTCTTTCTGCTTAGAACTCGATTTTGCCCACCTATTGCTTCACTTTGATGCTCTGGTGGTTTATGAGGTATGCAGACATCTAAGTCGATGATCATAGATCTCCAAAATCTAGTTTCAATAGTCCCTTTCTATCCACCCAATTTCCTTCAGATTCCTTAGATTTATCCAGTGGTAACCTTACTACTAACTATCCTCTCTATCCTTGTGTAACATTTCTATTTTTCTGATGGAGAACATGCTTTCTATATTCAGTTTTTTTTTAATTGAGATTTTGTACTCATAGTTTTGTCCTGCTTTTCCTAACCCACAATCTTATTATTTTTCAATATTGTCACTTTACATCATACCTCTTTTTCATGTGTAATCTTTTATAATGCATGGAATTCTGAAATTTTAACAGATAATGTGCAATTTTCTAATCTTTGTGTTGTATGTAAATATTTTGCTGTTGATGTTCAACCCTCAATACCCAGCCTACTCATCCATAAAATTTGCCTTCTTTCAATCTAGTCGTCTTTACCTTTAAGCCTTATTAAACACTAACAAAGTGCTCACTCATGTTTAATTTGTCTTGCTAAATCGTTTCAGAACTAGATTGAGCAATTTCTCTCTCCTTGTAGGTATTTTAACATATCAAAAAAATCAGTTTTGCATACATTTTTATGGATTCCAATCCATTGCTCCACACTTTGACAATGAATAAATAAATGGGATTTTTAAGAATTCTAATATTATTCCTTCTCATGTTGCCAGTGGTCACTAAGAATTAAACAGGGCCAGTGCAGGTTTCTAAAGGACCTAGCGAGGCCAAGAAAACAATGAAAATGTTTCAGATGGTAGGCATTAAGAAAATGTTTGCATTTATGGATCATAAGGCAGTATAGTGGTGCAGCTGGTAGAGCCATTGCCTCTCAGCACCAGATACCCGGGTTTCATCATGACCTTGAGTACAGTCTATGTGAAGTTTACACGTTCTTCTAACTATTGCGTCTCCTATCAATACAGCTCTTCCGGTCTCCACACTTTGTTGCTCAGCATCAGAGTGAGTGAGTGGAATGGCAATAGAAATTGTACCCCCTCTGCCCACTTGCCTCTGCCTGCTACCTATCTGAAATCCTAAATGAAAATTCCAGTCTGCCTTCCCAAATCATCAAGTTCTTCTCCAGATTAAACCTGTGATGACAAACTTGCTGAACATGGCATTTACATGTCTTTGGCAAACTTGTTGGGGGGGAGATATTTTCCTGCTAATACCATCTGAAAGTATCACTTGATATAATGTGCATCTTCTGTAGTTGAGAGAGTGGAGAGAGTTGTTCCATAGATTTCTCATTGGGAATACGGCTTTGTACTTAACCAGAGGAAAGGGAACTTTTAGCCCATTATTTAGTGAAATGCTTTGGATTGCCATTAATTTGTGCCCAATCCATTATTTTTAATAGCCGAAATAGTTAAGAGGATATTTTATCTGTGGTGAGATTTAAACACCTTTCCAAAATGGAAATGCCAGAACTCTAACAATAACATTGATAAATCCCTTCTGTATTCTGTAATTTTCCCTTGCAGAACAATTGGCAAGGAAGGCTAGAGGAATTTTTAGTAGCATGTTACGTTCACTGGGGAATCGAGGATGTACTACAAAATAAACAAAACACGTAATGGATTTTGTCACATGATCAAAAGAATATCACCCAGTTTAGATGTCAGCCTAGAACAGAGGATAGCTGTCATGTTGAATTACTCAGCACCAGATTATAGAATTTCTGCTTAATCTCAAACCCACTAACTCTCTTGACAACATTCAAGGTACAAATTGGTAAGTGCTTGCATTTATTCCTGTCTAGTGAGTGAAAGCTCAAAGCCATTGCAACAAGCACAATTTATCTATCATGCATCACAGTAGGAGCAATATTATTTAAATGCATTTTAAATGTACATTAGTAATTGATTTAGTTTCCTCAGGTTCATTAGTTAGGTAGTGAAATGAGTGATTTTACCAATGCTGGATTTCATGACGATGTGTATGATTTTTGTGCTTTTCTGGTTTGGTTATCAGTGGCTGTTGCACTATGTGCAAAGTCGAGAATGAATATTTTTTTCAACTAACTTGAGTAATAGGTGAACATTAGGTACAGGTGCAGCTGCCAACCACAGACAGCACTATCATCTGTTCTCATGCCCACCACACTATTGGCACTGTGTCCCAGCCTCCCTTGTGGGAAGATAATGAGATTAGTGGTGCTCCAAGAGGCACTTGGTTGCAGCCCCAAGCATGGAAGCTGGAGAGACAACAAATTACTTTGGGCATGGTAGTATGATTGTCAGAAATTGATGCAAAAGGAAAGGAAAATGAACAAAGATTTAGCCAAGGTTAAGCGTCAAGTCAAGAGCCAAGAGTGTTTTATTGTCACATGTCCTGAAACGGAACAATGACATCTTTTCTTGCCGCAGCACAACAGATAAGTAAACATAGTACGTATGTGTATATATATATATATAATACAAACAATAATAGTGCAAAGGCAAAACAATGCCCCAAGACTATGTAGTTCAGAGGTTATTTGGAGATTGTAGTGTTTAATCGCCTGATGGTTGTAGGGAAGATGCTGCTCCTGCACCTGGACATTACAGTTTTCAGGCTCCTATACCTTCTTCCCGATGGCAGGAGTGAAATGAACATTGCAGTTCATCATGTGGATTGGAATACTTTACCCATGGAGACAGTTACACTTCACTGTATATATTTGTGGAAAGCATCATTAGCTTCTCCTCATTTGTTCCTGACCTGATATGATGAGTAAACTTCATTAAGACCACATTGCCAAGTGTGGAATCATTTGTGGTGGCAGCTCTGGTCTCATCCTCCGATGCCTACATTTTGTTAAATGCCTCAATTAATCCAAGGCTCTCTGTTCTATCGGGTTTCTACCAATAACACCTCAATTTTGAAGAAACCTCCCAGTATATATTTCATCTGCTTCAGTGTTTCAGTTTTTACTATCCTGTCAACAAATCAGAGATGAAAAGGCAAATAATCGGGGCCGTGAACAAAACACAAAGTACTGGAGGAACTCAGCAGAGTCAGGCAGCATCTGTGGAGGGAATGGACTGATGATGTTTTGGATCAGGGCCTTTCTTCAGACTGCTTCTTTTACAGCTGGCTGTTTGCAGGAATCAGTCTGGCTATTTGATCTATATTGAGTTACTTTGTTCCTTAGCTGGGTTTCATTTTACGGCCTATGTCTTCTGTGTACTGGGCTAATAGAGGCAGAGCACCCTACTGCTCCTGCTCTTGAATGTGTAACATTAATTTTGGTCAATAGTACACAGATCCTATCTGTCTTCAACAGCAGCTTGTATTTTGGTAGCATCTATTATATGATAAAGTATTTCTAAAGTCCCCCTCAGTGGCATTGCCAGAAGAAAAAACAAGTCATGTAACAAATTAGAGCAGACCAGAAGCCTGATCAGAGAGTTAGTTGGGTTTTAAGGAATATTTTAAAGCAGGAAAGGGAGGCGGGAATGCAGAGATGTTTAGATAGAAATTCCCAGAACTTGGGGCCTTAACAGCTGAGGCAAGCTGTTAATAGAAAGACAACAATTGGAGGCGATGAAGAAATCAGAATTAGCAGAGGCAGCGATCAACTTGAACAACTTGTACTAAGTTTTTAAAAAGGAACGGTCATGTTGTGATCTTGGTTTTATCATTGTGCAATTTTTGATTTGTATTAACACTTTGGTATACCTGCTCATGATTATTTTTGAGAGACCAAAAATTATGGAAAGTGATAAATTAAAATAATCTGGTTATGGTGAAGGAAGGATAGAATTGAATTTGGACTTAACGTGTAATGTGTAAAAATTAGGCTGGGCTAATTTGCATATCAACTGATTAAAAATATGAAATAATGAGAGGAAAGAATTTCTTTTTTTTTAAAGGCTTCGATTTTGACATTTTATCTGTTCATCAGAAAATTTGCTAGAAATTCAAAACATATTTTCCGATATCTTCATGTGATGTTCAGGGTGACCTGTGTATATGCCCTGTGTATATTGGGCAGACTGCTACCTTTACCTGGATTATCTGAATTCAGTTAATCACCAAACTATTCTGTCTTGATCCCCTCAATAAGATGCCCTCTCAGGTTTGGTCTTGCCTTTGTTATAAATGAATGGTCTAAAAGTCCTCTCTCTCAATCGTTTTGGCATATCAGTTAACTTGGTTTGATTAAACATTACTCAGTAAGAGCCAGTCTTTCCAAGACTAACCTAGAATCACTATGCCAGAAAGACACAGAAGTATATTTTTTGAACAGACATTACAGAAACTATCGCTTGCAAACTAATCAAAGCTCAGTTTCTCGAAGCATACCTTTAAACATTAATATTTTGTGTTGTATTCTGTTTTCTCTTCATGATGGTACCCAAGAAGTTTTTTTTCAAGAAATAGTAATAATTAATATAAAATTGAGGAAAATAGTGAACAAATTTAAGTTTTGCCTTCTGCAGGCGATAGCTTTGGGGATATTAGGCACAAATAACAGCAATGCTATGTGGCGCATGTTGTGGACTAAATAACCTGTTTTTATACTGTATATTCTTTAATTTTTCCAGAAACTGCCGCTTCCTTTGCTAAACCAAATAAACAAAATATTTTAAGAATTTAATTTATTTGGTTTACAATTTCAAGGTTTCACCCATCACATAGCATATGCTGTATTCATTAATTTAAAGAGTGCTAGTTAGTCATTTACATTGACCTCTTAAGACAGTGTCCTTGTAATTATATTTTTAAAAAGCCGAAGTTAATCTCTGCACCTTTGTGATTTTAGGCAAGGGAATCCAAACCGGCATCAAATTGGCAAGAAATTACTTTGGCAGTCAGCTTTAAATTGAGATATTAAATTGACGACTTCAGTAAAGGCTTCTTGGTGGGCACCAGTTTTGAGACAATAATTAAAGCAGATGAAGACAGAGTTTTATAAACCATAAAGTTCCATGACATTTGGAGTGGTCAGTTATTCTGTTAAACTTTTATTTAAATTTCTGAAAGTTCAAGAGTGAAATATGCAAGTTGCAGCCTACTGCAGAATCAGTTGAATCACTAGATTATTCAGCTTGCATGGATCAAAATGGCATCAAAACATTGGATCAACTTTATTGACTTGTCTTTGTCCTTCATCAGCAGTCATTGCTGATGAGGTATTATGGATTCGTTCTTGACTAAATGAGTTTATTATCACATAATAAACATAAGCTTATTATCACAATATTACCCATTGGCACTAATTTATTGCTCGCCTAAAAACATGAAATATGTATCAATCAAATGCATCATGCCTGCTGTAAATTCCACAGAACACAAAGTGTTGGATTAACTCTGTGGGTCAGGCATGATTTATGAAGGGAATGGACAGGCGATGTACAGGTTGGGACCCTTCTTTAGACTTCTGGCCTGAAACATCACATCTATTTCCTCCACAGATGCTGTCTGGCCCATTGAGTTACTCCAGCACTTTCTACTTTGCCCAAGATTCTAGCATCTGCAGTTCCTTGTATCTCCATAAACTTGACAAAATTGTGCTATGATAGCTAGTAAATCTCCTGTCGCATTGCTTGTGTTAAATATTAGTGATCTGACAGTCATATATAATGTACTGTGATAATTCTTCATTAACAGCAAACATGTTTAAAAATAGGAAGTCTCCAATTGCTCACAGCCAACTTTATCTGGAGTTATAATTGTAACTATTTGTTCAAGGCCTCTGCTGATTGTATGCACTTGCCAGTTTGAAGCTATACAGAGAAGTACCAAGCAATTTCAGATAGGTTTGCCTCCCTAAATAAGTCAAACAATAGACAATAGACAATAGGTGCAGGAGTAGGCCATTCGGCCCTTCAAGCCAGCACCGCCATTCAATGAGATCATGGCTGATCATCCCAAATTAGTACCCCGTTCCTGCCTTCTCCCCTTATCCCCTGACTCCACTATCTTTAAGAGCCCTATCTAGCTCTCTCTTGAAAGTATCCAGAGAACCGACCTCCACCACCCTCTGAGGCAGAGAATTCTACAGACTCACAACTCTCTGTGTGAAAAAGTGTTTCCTCATCTCCGTTCTAAATGGCTTCCCCTTATTCTTAAACTGTGGCCCCTGGTTCTGGACTCCCCCAACATCAGGAACATGTTTCCTGCCTCTAGCGTGTCCAAATCCTTAATAACCTGGAATTATTAAATACATTAAAAAATGTAACTTTTTTAACATGATGCTCCTCTATTGTTGTGCAAAATTGGCTGTATTTTTAGTGACTATTTTTACAGTCACTACCTCAATAGCAATCTTGCAGAGCAAACTGCTACCCCCCCCCCCCTCCCAAACCACTGCATCCATCATTACCAATACAGAGCATTTCCCTCAATAGAATCAATGGAGTCAAAATTGAACCTTGGATAATAGCAGGGTGATTTGCTCCTCCAATTTACATTGGTATAGGGTTCTGTTCTGCTCATTTACTAACAAGGTATTGAAGATCAAACTATACCCTAGTATATCAAAGGATATGTTAAATGCTTTTGTGTTGCTTGTTTCTGTTGTTCTGTGCAGGACCATTTGTGCTCGTCGCTTGTTCAGAGCGTATGGTGTCAGCTATAGATAAATGAGGATGTTAAAAACCTGGTGACTGTTTCTGTGCAAGGCGTGGATGGGTCATTTGCTCCTGGTGGCTTGCCTCCTAGGTTTCTTGGGGAAGCGGTGCTAGTGATGGCAGGAGGCCTTGGCATAATCCTCCTTTCCTCAATGTGGAAGAGATCACAGTATCAGTGAGTAACAAACGTTCAAGAAAAGACGTGAGGATATTGTAAATCACTAAAGGCCAATCAGTTCAGCATCAGTGGTGGATAAGCTTTTAGGAATGACAATCAGGAGAAAAGTTACAGGCACTTGGGAGAGTTTTGACTAATCCAATTAAATTTTTGGTGAACAAATAAGAAAATGAGTAAAGAAATGGGCATCATGTGTTTAAATTATCAGAAAGTGTTTAACAAAATTATATGATTATCAAACTTCAGACACATGAAATAGGAGAGGGTCGGTGTCAGCTTGGATGAGTTTGCTGAAGGATGCAAAAACAGCAGGTCATGGTATGCGGCTGTTTGCCAGACTGGAAAATGGTAGACACTGGTCTTCCTGAAGGGTGAGTGCGGGGACTATTGCTTTTATTGGTTTACTACAAATGACATAGGTGTTGGAATAATGAGTATTAAAAAAACATTCTAAAGTTCCCCATGATGCTAACCTTGGGTAGTTGTGGCAAGCAATGAAGATAATACCATTTGACTACAGCAGGGCACGGATATGCTGGCAGATTGGGCAGACAGATGTCTGGTGGAATTTTACACGGATAAGCAGAAGGGATGGGGAGAGGAAAGACAGACTTAATAGTTCCACACTGCGCAGTGAGGGATGCAAAGCTTCACGTGCAGGAATCTTTGAAGTTGGTAGCCATGCTGAGAGAGTGTTAGGTAAGTATGTGGGCTTTGTAACACTCAGTGTACAGAAACAGGGATGTTTTGCCAAACATGTGTAAAGTTCTGGTTAGGCTACAACTGGAGCATATCCGTTCATCACACTTTGGTGAATGTGCCGACCCTTGACGGAACGAGTACATTCAACAGACTGGTTTCGGGGATGAGGGATGTTAATCTACAAGGGTACGGTGAATAAGATGAGCTTGTTTTGCTTGCATTAAAGGATGAAGGAAGTTTGATATATGCATGCAACCTTACAACAGGTTTAAAATTCCCCCTTCTCTTAGCTGATGCTATAATGACTCGGGGGTTTAAGGATTTGGTCTAAAGACAGAGCATTGTGAGGAAGAGCTTTTTCAAATCCAGAATTCACTGGTGGCAACATAATGAATGCATTAAGGAAGAAATTGGATGGGCACTGGAGGAAAATAAACGGATAGAGTCAGGGGACGAGACAGATTGGGAATGAGTGGATTGCTATTCTGAGAGATAGCATGAATTAGATGGGCCTAATAGCATTATTTGTATTAGAATGACAGAGGTTGCCCATTGTTTGTTCATCAGTCAGTGTCTCTAAACTGCGGTTATCTATTGATATTCCTTTGCTATTAATGAGACATTGTGGTACACAAACAGGCTGCTGCCTTGTTACTTTTGCACTTCAGAGGGATTTAATTCATATATATAAAGCACTCCAAGATGTCCTAAGATTGGTGAAATGCCATAAAAAAAACTCGTTCTTTGCTTGTCTACTTTTAGCTGGTTGGATCTTTGCCTAGATATGATTTAAATGGGAGTGTAGGGTGAATATGATGTGCTAAATCTGCAGTCTCCTACAGCCCGCTTCTCCTTTTTACATACCCATTCTAACCATTACTTCTGTGTCCAATAGTTAGCAGCCTTGCCCTGGACCCAATATCAGTTTTAATTTCCCACTTAATGGAAATTATTTGATAACCCAGACTCTTGATAATACTCTTGCTGAAACTTGGAGTCATCTTTCACAAAATGATCCATGTAGTGGGAGGTAAAGTTTAATGATGCGGGTTGCAAGTGTTTTTTGTCTTCTGATCTGTAATCCTATATTTTTATCTGCTGTTTTGTTTGGATCTTCTAGTCATTGAAGGTCTATCCAGCAAAGTAACAACCACTATCTTTTGCAAAATTATTGTGTGTCTAGTTGTTTTAGTGATGCTCGTAAAGCCCCAATCATCTCCTGTAAGCTATGCCAACATCAGCAGCTTTACCGTTAATATACAATGTTGGGTCAGTTTAACCTCCAACCACCAATCTGATCTTATTTTGCTTGCTTCCCCAATCTCTGTTCAGATTGAATATTTATTTGGCATTATTGACCAACATTATTGACCAGCATTTGTAACATGAAGGCAAGCCTTTTCAATGCCCTGACTGCCAGATAATGTAATATCTGTATTTTAATTTTTTTTTTGATTGGCAAAGGTGACCTGCCTTCTCTTGGTTATTATAGCCTTCATTACTTATGCCATCACTGATCTGTAGTTTGTCATGGCAGGAATTTCATATAATTAATTCAGTTTGCAATTCTGTTTTGGTGTTGGATTATTTTAGGATCTTTCTAAGATAGTAATCTTATGTCAAGAAGTAATCTTGTGCACTAAAAAATAAATATCTCTTTTCAATATTTTAGGAAAATTCATCTTTGCCACAAGCATTTTGTTCTTTCCTTTCCCTCTTCCATTCCCGTTGGTTTTTTTTAAAAGCGTTGACAGCAGAAACTAATGCTGGGGTTATACCACAAATGATGTGGACAATAGTAACTTGGTCATTGAGTGTTAGAAAGCTGTTGCACCACGAAAGACAGATCAGCTGAGCTAGACCTTGTGACACTTGGCCATTACAAGATTGACTAAATCAGGAATTGAAACTCCAACCAAAGACTCTTGCCTTCCATGGTCTCTCCTTTATGCAGCTTGGGTGTGCGGGCGGGAGGAATTAACCTCCAATGAATAAGTATTTGGCTATTTTAGCAAAAAGCATTCTCTTTCACACTGCTCAGCATAACAATGAATTTGGATATGCCATCATTTCTGATCAGCTTTACACAGTTGTTTTTGAAATGTTTTTTCACAAAACCAAGGCAGAGAATACATCGATTTGCTGATTGAATTAACTTTTTGAAATCAAAACTAATAGCATCAAATCATTTATTATTCATTGTGATTGTAGTTTTGTATAGTTAAACTTCTGGACCTTCTGAGGTTGTCTCGGAATATTATTGCTCATTACAAATTAGAAAAAGCCTTTTATTCCCCTTTGATTAAACATTGAACGCATCCATTTCATTCTCAAAGAATCGCACATTGTGAACCTCTAAATTTGATTTTAACAATGCAGGCACGCTACCAAAAATATTCAGCAAATATAGTCTGTATTAATATATTCACGTATAAATTATGCTTTCCATTTGTGCCTGTGAAAGGGTCAACAAACAAAGTAAAATACATTTCTAATTTGTGGGACTTTTTATTCTTGCAGTGCTCCTGTCCCAATTGTAAGCCTTGAGAAGATCCCTAACCTCGTGAAAACAGATGGTGCCAATGTTAAAATGAGTTCCACCTCTGCTACCATCTCCACCACCTCTTCTGCCTCTTCATCTTCCGCACCTTCCGCAAGTTTGGTTAAGTCCGGTTTGACGTCAACTACATCAAAGTCTGTGCCACCTTCACCTGAGAAGATTTTGAATGGAAAAGCAACAGTACCTTCTGCAATAGACAAGAAACATCAGAATGGTACCAAAAGCAGTAACAGGTCTCACAAAAGACTTTCTGGTGAGCATTTCTTTCTGCTTTCTTCTGGTATAAACATATGCATTTGTCATTGTTTACAATAATCATGAGTAGGAAATGACAGAAGTCAAAACAGATAATCTGTGGAGTAGAAAGCTTGATAAGGTATACGTCAAAATTTAAGACAAAATATTATGTGTTTGGATGAAGTCACGCATGACATTGCTGATACTGGTGGTTGTTCAGATTCACTCTTCGGCATTCTTGGGACAGAAAAGATTAAAACTGCACAAAATAGATTTTGACCAATTAATCCTGCCCAATCGATCTATTCTGGAGGTGTAGTTGTTGACTGCTATCATCAACAATCTATTCACCATTACATGGTTTGGGTTTCATCAGGAAGACCAGTCATCTCCAAACCTCTGCATAGTATTGGTCCAAGCATATTTCAAGATTTGAACTCCGGAGATGATATGAGAATAGGTCCCCTGGCTATCTGGACAGGAATTGACTGAGTGTGGCATCAAGATGCCATGGTGAAACTGAGGTCATTGGACATCAAGGAGAAAGTAGTCCAACGGTTGCAGTTGGACTTCACACTGAAGAACATAGTTATGTTTGTTGCACAGCCAAAATGTTGTTTGTAGTCACTACATGCTGGGCTCTTGCTACAATTGCTGAATTTTCCAAACATTCAATATGGAGGAGCACAAATTCCTCAGCTGGGTGAATATGGTAGATATTAATCAGGAGTATGAACCTAAAGGACTTGACAGGATAGATGCTGAGCTTGGCTGACCAGAACTAGGTGTCACATGTCTCCTGAGAGTCTGATAGGAAATTTCATCTATTGTGTTTCTTGGAAACCTTTTAATGTAAGCCTCCTGTTGCTTAGCCATTGAATATACGGTCGGCACAGACATCGTGTTCCTGTGTTGTATGCTTCCATATTCAAGACTGAAGTTGGATTCTTGAATAGTAAGGAAACTAAAGGACACGTTTTATATATACACTAGTTCAAGTTCAAGTTCACATTTATTGCCACATGCACCACATAAGGTACAGTGGAATTTGATTTACCATGCAGCCATACAATCAAAAAGAGCACAATACACAATCGAATACAACATGAACATCCACCACAGTGGAATCGACATTCTTCACTGGTGGAAGGCAATAACGTTCAGTCAGTCCTCCTCCTTTGTTCATCCGTGGTCGGGACCATGAACCCTCCGCAGTCGCCGCTACGGACGGCCCGATGTATAGGCCCTCTCGTCGGGATGCTCGAAACTCCGACGTCGGGACGGACGGACACTCCGCGGCTTGGAGGTCCCGAATCAGCCGCTTCCTACCGGAGTCCGCGACTTCACGATGTTATAGGCCACAGGCCGGCGGTCGTAGCTCTTCTGCAGCAATCCCCAGCAAGGGATCGAAGGCTCCGCGAAGGAAAGTCCACGCCGCGCCCCCGGCAAGAAGCTACGCAGACTATGGCTTCAGGATGTTATAGTCCGCGGGCCTGGGGTCGGAGCACTTCTTCTGGCGATCCCCGGCAAGGGATCGCCCGGCTCCGTGATGGAAAGTCCGCGCTGCGCCCGCTGCTGAGGTTCTGGGCCCGACTCCAGGAGAGGCCGCACAAATCCAAGCTGTTAGACCCGCGAGGGAGGTGAAGATATGACATGAAGAAAAGTCACATCTTCGTTGAGGCAAGCGATTGAGAAACAGTTTCCCCCTATTCCCCGCCACCACCCCCCCACACCATTTTAGACATACTAAAAACAAAAAAAAGTCGAAAGGACGAACAGCTGCTGGCGAGGCTGCCAGCTTGCCGTGCCACCCAATGTGATACTAAATAATATAGTGCTAAGAAATGGCAATTGGCTCTTAGAAGTGGCATTGAAGTTAGATGTGGTAGTGAAGAAGGCATATAGCATGCTTGCTTCATAGGTCAGAGCATACAATACAAAAGTTTGGGTATTGGTTGCAATTCTACAAAACACTGGTTGGATGTACTTGCAGTATTGTGAGCTGTTTTGTTTGCCGTACTATAGGAAGGACGTAGTTGCACTGGAGCAAGTGCAGAGGAGATTCACCAGAATGTTGCCTGGATTAAAGGACTTCATTTATGGCAAGAGATTGGATAGGCTGGGTTTGTGGAGTGAAGGAGGCCAAGGGGTGATCTGAGAGGTATATAAGATTACAAGAGTAATCCTTCCCCCCCAAAAAAAACAAGGCTTAGCTTTAAGATGAGGAAAAGGAGGTTTAAGAGGAATTTGAGGGAAATGGTTTTTTTATTCAGAGAGTGATTAACATCAGGAACTCTGTGTTAAAGGAGGA
Organism: Malacoraja senta; assembly: GCA_038087875.1. Taxonomy (NCBI): domain Eukaryota; kingdom Metazoa; phylum Chordata; class Chondrichthyes; order Rajiformes; family Rajidae; genus Malacoraja; species Malacoraja senta. The sequence continues at coordinate 81,543,096 of CM075979.1, forward strand.
GTTGAAGTCAGATTTAAAAGACATGGTTCGGATGTGGGTAAATGAAATGTGTGCACTTGGGTAATAAAGTCAGCATGGACATGGCAGGTATAAGTTCATGAGTTATAGGACATTTGGCCCATCAAGTCTATTCCACCATTCAATCATGGCTGATGTATCTTTCCCTCTCAACCCCATTCTCCTGCCTTCTCCCCATAACCCCTAACACCCTTACCAATCATAAAATCTTGATTGATTTTATCCTTAAAAATACCCAATGACTTGGCCTAGATGGAGCGATTCCAGAGCAGTGACAAGAAAATATTTCCAGCACTTACTGCTTTTATATCCTCTGTATGTGAAGCTGTTTTCCAACCAACAATGCTCTAATTTGGAATTTATTGAAACAACCAATTCATCAACTCAAGATTAGATATTTTACAGACATTTTCAAGGTGTTTTCGATCAAATAACTTTTGCTTTTAGTTACATTGAAATTGAAGATGCATTTACTATCAATAAGGTTGCCACTGTGTATCTGCCCTAAATGATTTTTTAAAAATGGTTTTGTAACTTGAATTGAAATAACCTGTGCTTCAAATTTTAGAAACCAGATTTAAGGCACCATATTTTGAAAAGTAGTAGTTTGATCCAAACATCTATCAACAGGAAATGATTTTGAAATGTGTCCTGAAATATCTAGTTTCATTTCCTGCCTCACTGCAAGTCAGTGCTAAATCATTTAATGCTGCTTGAGATGGATATATTTTTAAAGTCATTCTGAGGAAAGTTAAATAAACACCAATTTGCTGCCTAAAGCTTTCAAATATCTGAAGCTTTCCAATGTTGGATTAATAATTAAACATGGTTAATGTGTATTTTGCGATATATCTATTTAATTTGCCCATTAAGTTGGTGCTGTTAGCTAATGCTATTTGGGTACGTTAACTTAATATAACCTCAGTGTTTCAGCGGAATAGTCAGCTATCAGGGCATCACCTTGAAATGCTTACATTTTGGATGAGAAGAGGAACAGAGCCAGTCGTGAAGCCCACAAGTTTAAAGAACATTTTTATAATTACCCACTATTTAGTTTATTTTGAATTACAGCGCAGAAACAGCCCCTTCGGCCCACCGACTCCGTGCCGACCAGCAGTCCCCGTACACCAGCACTATACGACACTCTTGGGGCAATTTACAATTTTACCCAAACCAATTAAATCACAAACCTAACCTGTATGTCTTTGGAGCGTGGGAGGAAACTGGAGCACCCGGAGAAAACCCACGCAGTCACGGGGAGAATGTACAAACTCCGATCGAAAGCACACGTAGTCAGGATCAAACTCTACCACTGTGCCACCCACACTGGGCATGCACACTGGACATACACTATGACATGCAGATGCACAAATCCCACTTGGCTGAGGTAACATAGTGCTTGAAATACTGATATTCCTTACTTCTAACGTCCACCCATATGACCTCGCTGGACATTCCCCCTGAGATATCCTCGCTAAGTATTAATATAGTGTAGGATAGTATTAGTGTACGGGGTGATCTCTGGTCGGCGTGGACTCGGTGGGGCAAAGGGCCTGCTTCCGTGCTATGTCTCTAAAGTCTAAATCTGATTCAGAGCACTTTGGGTCCCAACAAACCCCCACCTCCACTCCCAATAGTTTAAACCCTTCCAAGTAGCTCCAGCAAAATATTCCTGCCAGGATATTGATTTCTCCCTCCTGTTCAGGTGCAACCCATACTTCTTGTACAGGTCCCTTCTGCTGTGAAAGAGATCTTCATGGTTCAAGAAACTGAATCCTTCCGACCTGCACCATCTCTTCAGCCATATATTCATTTGCCCTGTCGTCCTATTCAACATTAGTATGAGTGTCAGGGGTTATGGGGAGAAGGCAGGAGAATGGGGTTAAGTTCTTCTTCCTCGTGTCCGGCCATCTTCTATATCACGTCTTTCCGGTCGGTCAGTGACGGTTGACGGTCGGTGGTTGCAGAATTGGCTACTTCAGTCAGTCACTGTGGTACAATTTCTGTCGTCAGCATTGCCCGGGATGCGCCACGTGGAGGCTTCTGCTTGCATCCCATGGGGTTAAGTGGGAAAGATAGATCAGCCATGATTGAATGGCGGAGTATACATGATGGGCCGAATGGCCTAATTCTGCTCCTATCACTTATGAACTTATTCTTGCCTTCCCCTAATGCATAGCAGGGGGACTAATCCAGAAATTATAACCTTAGAAGTCCTGCCTTTTAACTTTCTGCCTAACTCCCTATATTTATCTTGCAAGACCTCATTTCTACTTCTACCCTTTGTCATTGCTACCAATGTGTACAACGACCTCTGGCTGCTCACCTCCCCTTGCCAACGTGCAGGTTGAAGTCATGAAGTTGAACAAAAAAAAATGTTTCTACAGCAGTTCACAACAGTAAATGCTTAACTTTGGAAAAATAGAACAGAGAGTAAGATTTGTGATATGCCGTTCTTGAGAATGATTAACGCAACCCAACGTCCTACTTACACTCTCTTAGCATTGCAGCAATAGTCCATGTGTACTGAAGCTACATATTCCTGTTATAAATTTCTATGCTCGTTTAAGAATTTAGAACATGATGCTTACATAACGGGTTCACATAAATTTGGTTATGAATTTAAAAAAACATTTATTATGTACAAAAGGGACATGCGTGAAAACTATTTTAAAGACTGCATACTCCATATTACATTTTTTGAAGGTTTATGTCTTTTGATGTTTCCAAAAAAGCCTTTATTTTGAAGTTTTTTTCTTTCTCAGAAGGTTTGGACTCAGCGGTGTGGATTTCTGAGGAAGGCCAGCAGTTCTGCATGGAGCTACTGGTCCTTCTGTTCACAAACGTTCGGAAGCTTGAGACTTCCACACAAGTGATCCCAAGTGAGAGGGCAGGCCGATAATGCCCCATAATGAGCCTCATAATCTGGGATCCATGTGTGTTTTAAAACCCATAGATATCACGAGACAAATCTTGATATACTTTATCATGGTAGGTGGTTAGTGCATTGAAATGTTCCCTTTCATTTCGACAGAGAGGGAATTTGATCCTAACAGACACTGCGGAGTTACGGATCCTGAGACAAAGAAGCCATGTACAAGGTCACTCACCTGCAAGGTATTCCTCTTGCTCAAAATGATTGGTTGGCTTATTTGTGTTGGAATTTTTAAAGGAGTTTAATTTGCAGCCTGTCGTTATATGTGCATAATATAACACCATATGGGCGGCACGGTGGCGCAGCAGTAGAGTTACTGCCTTAGCTCCAGAGACCTGGGTTCAATCATGACTACGGGTGCTGTCCGTACCGAGTTTGTACGTTCTCCCCATGACCTGCATGTGTTTTCACCAGGATCGTGGGTTTCCTCCCAGACTCCAAAGACGTACAGGTTTGTAGGTTAATTGGCTTGGTATAATTGTAAATTGTCCCTCATGTATGTGGGATAGTGTAAGTGTGCGGGGATTGCTGGTCGGCGGGGACTTGGTGGGTCGAAGGGCCTGTTTCCGTGCTGCATCTCTAAACTAAACTAAATGTCAAGTAATTCACTTTGTAATCTTAAACATATAAACAAATGGCAGCTAACACCATAGCAAAATTATTTGTCATACTTTGAATCGTTATCAACAATGCAGTAACACATACTATTTACAACTTGGGCAATCCTTTTTAAATTACCTTTAAGATTTCAAGCATCATTTCACCTGAGATATAGTGTTTGGCTTCCATTTCGTAATTTTCCTTCTGGCTTCTTCACAGACACATTCTCTTAATTATCGGAGAGCAGTGCCAGGTCGAAGGAAACAGTTTGATATTCTTCTCGCTGAACACAAAGCTCGCTCAAGGGAGAAAGACACCGTGAAAGACAAGGAACACCCTCCGGTGTCGAAGGAAACACTTCAGAGCCAGTTACTTCCCACACAGGAGCAGGTTACAGGATCTTTAACAAACACTGGCTTGGACACTAAAGGTACATCGCCAGCAAAATCCAGACCTTCGAACGCTATCCTTGCCAGGTGAGTCACATCACGACTGTATTTGTTTGCAATTATCCTCACTCTTCTGAAAGCTAATGGACTTGTTCAAAAGTCTTACCCAGAGATTTCAAGCTGCATTGTGAATGTTTAGCAAGGAACTGCAGATGCTGGTTTATACCGAAGACAGATGCAAAATACTGGAGTAGCTCAGCGGGTCAGGCGGCATCTCTGGAGAAAAGGAATAGGTGACGTTTTGGATCGAGACCCTTCTTTAGACCATGCTTCTGACAACAGCATTTTGAATTGCCAAGGAAATGATATGGCTAATTAATCCATCAGCACAAGTCTGCTGGCCCAGCTACAACAGAAGTAAACTCATGGAGCAGTTTCAATAGCTGACAGCGCCAGCCATTAGACTGGATCGATGCAACATTATTCCCACCTGGGACCTTTTACTTCAACTCCTGTACTGTAGTAGTGTCAGATTCTGGATCTGTGGCTTAAACAGAGGATAAAGCACTGTTCCTCAAGCTTCCTTTGAGCCTTGTTATATCATTGAGGAAAGTTGCTGATGGATAGGTCAGAGTGGGATGGATGAAAAGTAGAAGCAACAGGGATTCTGAGGTGTACTCTGCTACTTTGAAAATTTCCAGTTCCCTGGTCCCAACTAGTTCAGCCTTACCATGAACATGTAATGCATCAACACAGCCATCTTATATCAAGATGTTCTGAGGACCTTCTGCTTTTGCCTTGAACAGAAAGCCACAGAAGCGCGAGGAGGTGCACCTCATCCTCCACCTGGGCAGGTAGCAGCCTTCCAGACTCCATATCATCACATTCTACAATTTAAAACAATGTGCCTGCTTTATATCAGAACTGGTCATTTCTACAGTAAATAATCCGTCGACATTTTATGCTCAGAATGAAAGGATGTACCTTTGGAATAGAGAAGGAATTTATTTAGTCAGGTGGTGGTGAATCTGTGGAATTCATTGCCACAGACGGCTATGAAGGCCAAATAGTTGGGTATTTTTTAAAGCGGAGATTAACACGTTCTTGATTAGTAAGGGCGTCAAAGGGTACAGAGAGAAGGCAGGGGGGGATGTGGTTGAGGGGGGGAAATAGATCAGCCATGATCGAATGGCGGAGCAGACTCGGAGAGCCGAATGCCTAATTCTGCTTCTATGTCTTATGATCTTATGAGATGCATTCTGAGCAGGAACACTTATTATAAATAATACGTTTATAAATAATAATACAAATATTGTGAGGAGAATGTCATTCTTTCTTTTCATAAAGAACTTCAACCAAATGATTTCTGGAAATCTGGAAGAGAATTCCATCCTAACTAAAAACAAAAACATCGCCGTGTGCTATTGATGACAAAGATGAGGATATATATAAAACAGTTTTCTGCAAAAGTGTGAGCAAAGGAGGAAAAAGCTTGTTGCAGAGCTGAGAAGTTTTGAAATTGGATTGTCTTTTGCTCAAGATTCCAGCCTCTGCAGTTCCCCATATCTCCACAATCTTCTAACACTGTAGGAATGGTTTCTCCTGTTCCGATTTTCTTCTACTTGTTCCCTTATTCTATCGTCAGGCTGTACGCATCCAGGCTGTTTTTTACCTATTTTGTTCCATCACATCTTTCAATACATCAAATCACCCCTATCCTTTATTGAAAGGAAAATAGCTCCACGTTTTAAATTCTTTCACCATATTTGTACTTCTACATACACTTGGTGGCCAGTGACTTGTAAGAACAGTTCAGATGAGTTGAAGAAGGAAAGATGAAGAATGGGGTTTGAAAACAACACAGAGGTTTGCAATTTCGACCGCGTGTGGGATAAAAGTGACAAAGGATGGATGGGGCCACATGCACTTTGTTCTTCCCCTGAAATCCAATATGACGACATGCTCTGAAATTAATTGCATATTTATGTTTTGCTTTCAGCAGAATTTCAGCGACCAACAGCATAAATAATGCGGGTACTGCATCGAACAATGCAACAGCATTGGAATTGCCATTGTCCATAATTGGAGACTTAGCAAGCCGAATGTCCAGTGACGAAGGAGAAGGGGATGGCTCAGAGGAAACCGAGAAACTGGATTGCCATTATTCTGGGCACCACCCCAGGCCACTCGGAGTATGCTGTTTATTTTACTCGTTCTTTCCTTTCAACACTCGAGATTTTAGGATATTTTATTAACCTCGGTATATGCGGTTTGAAATAATCGCTGTGCATTCTTTTCTAGTATTGCACATTTGGGAGCCGCCTGATGGGTAGAGGGTTCTATGTCTTTGACCGAAGATGGAACCGTTTTCGACTGGCACTTAATTCAATGGTCGAAAAGCACCTAAATTCACAGATGTGGAAGTGAGTCCATTGTCCACTCTGGTTTATGAGATTAACAGTTTGAACGTCAATATCATATTTTAACCCTTGATAAAACTTGAGTATTTTGAAAAATAGTGTGCTTAAAAAAACTTGACATTTATATTTCATGCATGAAATCGCAAATATAACAGATGTTTCCACTTCAGCCCAACCGGAGTGTCATTTTTATTGAACTTGCTAGCTAGATGGCAAATAATCTAGTGGTAATAAGGCTTGGTGTGCTAAAAAACTTTTCCTGATTGCCAAGTCAGCTCCTTGAACCGGGATGTACCTTATCTATTCCCAGTTAATGTCTTGGCGATCTCGGTTGCAGTGGAGAAATTCTTACTGCAGCAAATCATCTGCTAGACGAGGAACTTATGTTGCAAATATGTTCTTGGTGAATTACAATTACAATGGTGAATTATAAATTCTAAATTATAACAAGAAATCACAAATTTAAAAAAAAAAACTCAGACCTGTCCAATATTCATAGAGTCACACAGCATGGAAACAGGACCTTCAGCTCAACTTGCCCACACTGACCAAAATGTCCCATCTACCTAGTTCCACCTGCCTGCATTTGGATCATACCTTCTAAACGTTTCTTATCCACGTATCTATCAAGATGTCTCTTAAACGTTGCGAACGTAACTGCCTCAGCTACCTCATCCAGCAGCTCGTTCCATATTTCCATCACCCTTTGTAAAAAAAAGATACCCCTCAGGTTCCTCTTAAACGGGATCTGGGGGTCTTTGTTCATCTGTCACTGAAAGTAACCATACAGGTACAGCAGGCAGTGAAGAAAGCGAATGGCATGTTGGTCTTCATAACAAGAGGAGTTGAGTATAGGAGCAAAGAGGTCCTCCTGCAGTTGTACAGGGCCCTAGTGAGACCACACCTGGAGTATTGTGTGCAGTTTTGGTCTCTAAACTTGAGGAAGGATGTTCTTGCTATAGAGGGAGTGCAGCAGGGAGTACTATAGAGTAGGTTCACGAGGTTAATTCCCGGGATGGAGGGACTGTCATATGTTGATGGATTGGAGTGGCTGGGCTTGTATACTCTGGAATTTAGAAGGATGAGAGGGAATCTTATTGAAACATATAACATTATTAAGGGTTTGGACATGCTAGAGGCAGGAAATATGTTCCCAATGTTGGGGGAGACCAGAACCAGGGGCCATAGTTTAAGAATAAGTGCGAAGCCATTTAGAATGGAGACGAGGAAAAACATTTTTACACAGAGAGTTGTGAGTGTGTGGAATTCTCTGCCTCAGAGGGTGGTGGAGGCTGGTTCGCTGAATGCTTTCAAGAGAGAGTTAGATAGAGCTCTCAGGGATAGCGGAGTTAAGGGATATGGAGAGAAGGCAGGAATGGGGTACTGATTGTGGATGATCAGCCATGATCACATTGAATGGTGGTGCTGGCTCGACGGGCCGAATGGCCTACTCCTGCACCTATTGCTTATTGTCTATAAATCTTTCCCCCCTCACATTAAACCCATGGTTCTCAATTCCCCTACTTTGGGCAAGGGACTCTGCATTTACCCGATCTATTCCTCTCAAGATTTTGTACACTTCTATAAGATCACCCCTCATCCTCCTGCACTCCAAGGGATAAAGTCCTAGCCTGCTCAACCTCTCCCTGTAGATCAGGCCCTCGAGACCTGGCCATATCCTCATACATCTTCTCTGTGACCATCCAGTTTAACAATATCTTTCCTATAACATGCTGCCCAAATACAGTACCCTTGGCTTCCCCAACTGTAATAGGACCTCCCAACTTCTATACTCTAGATAGGCACAAATTGATGGAGTAACTCAGTGGGACTGGCAGCATCTCTGGAGATAAGGAATGGGTGACGTTTCGGGTCAAGACCTTTCTTCAGTCTGAAACGTCACCTATTCCTTCTATCCAGAAATGCTGCTTGTCCCGCTGAGTTGCCACTGCATTTTGTGTCTATCTCCGATGTAAACCAGCATCTGCAGTTCCTTCCTACTCGCTACACTATTACAAGGAGAATGAAATTACAATCAGTTTTCCTCCCTTTTATGCCATTTTTGTAAATATAGGTATTATACTGAGATATTAGTTCTAAATGAAATATTAATTCCAACAATGAAATACTAATTCACATAATTGTTCTTTGTCTCTTACAATTTTAGGAAGATTCCTCCTGCAGCAGACAGCCCGATGCCATCTCCTACAACTTTTTCCACTTCAGTGCTTCAGCCTCTGAGCAGCCCTTCTGCGGTTTATCTTCCTTCGAGCTCAGCAATGACTCCTCCTTACGTGATGACAGCACCAATGCTGTCCTCGGCAGGCTTTGTGACCGCCACGGACACCAATCCCATCATGTCATACAACGCCACCTTCCCACATGCAGCGACTGCATTTAGTTTGAAGGATTCTGCCTTCAAGGCCCCATCGTTACTGTCGCCAGTACCCGCTGTCGTACCTTCCCCGTCGCTCAGTAAACCGCCGAAAACGAAAGCCAGCAGATCGTCCAAAGCCAAGGACCTCCCTTCCCGCAGCGATCGGGGCTCGTGTAACAAGAGGAAGAAACTGCCCCCACCTGTCTCCTCCCCATTTCCATCAACATTACAGAGCTCAGCTACAACGTCGTCATTTTTAGGGTCGCACAAGAGGATCTGTATACTGAACCTGGGCACTGCATTGAACTCATTTCCAGCCGCATCCTCCTACAGCGCAATGTCTGTGCACAATACGAACAATGGAACCAGTGCCAAAATAGATCCCTCAGGACGGACTACTTTGCCTGGCAGCTCGACGGACTCTATTAAACACATGAGCATGGTGGTAAGCAGTATTGACCCCACTCTCTCTGTTTCCTCCCTGGTGCACCACACGGGGGACCATGCACTTGTAGCACATAATGCGATGTCTTCGCTGCCACTCACTTTTGACAAGTCGGAAGGCAAAAAGCGGAAAAACTCTAGTTCCAACAGTAAATCCAGTAAAATAACCAAAATGCCTGGTATGAACAGTGTTCACAAACGGAGTGCAGCCAACGTCATGTCTTCAGTCTCGGAAGCTTCAAACAATTCTGTCTCTCGCCAGGTAAGAACTATGATTACACTCTCCATCTTTAAGTAAACGTGCTCTAATCTTGGAATGTCAATGTTTTTTGTTTGAATGTACAGGCACTCCCCGACTTACACAATCCTGACTTGCGTAAACTCGCATTTGAGTAGACGATTCTGTACTTAGTCCCTAGTGCAATCAAGGTAGTGTGTAATTTCCGCAACACTGTACGGTCACTCAAGTATATGTCCAAAACCAGCCGGCAATGTCGGCGGTGCTGGCCCAGAGGGCCGTGCGCTGCAGCAAGTGTCCCGGACGCAGCCAGAGGCCGCTGAGACAGTTAATACACTCAGTGAGTTATTTCGGCAAGGCATGTTTCTGACTGGCGAGAGTGCCTGCATTACTGGTAAAAGATGGATTATTGGATCATTGATCTCTGCGTGGGTTCATCCTGTATACTAATCAATTGCTGCAATTTCCGTATTGCATTGCATTCCGTATTCCGTATTTCATCCAACACTGCATGAATTTAGACACAAAATGCTGGAGTAACTCAGCGGGACAGGCAAGCATCTTTGAAGATAAGAAATGGGTGACGTTTCGGGTCATAGATACATAGATACATAGAAATTAGGTGCAGGAGTAGGCCATTCGGCCCTTCGAGCCTGCACCGCCATTCAATACGATCATGGCTGATCATCCAACTCAGTATCCCGTACCTGCCTTCTCTCCATACCCCCTGATCCCTTTAGCCACAAGGGCCACATCTAATTCCCTCTTAAATATAGCCAATGAACTGGCCTCAACTACCCTCTGTGGCAGAGAGTTCCAGAGATTCACCACTCTCTGTGTGAAAAAGTTTTTCCTCATCTCGGTCTTAAAGGATTTCCCCCTTATCCTTAAGCTGTGACCCCTTGTCCTGGACTTCCCCAACATCGGGAACAATCTTCCTGCATCTAGCCTGTCCATCCCCATAAGAATCTTGTACGTTTCTATAAGATCCCCTCTCAATCTCCTAAATTCTAGCGAGTATAAGCCAAGTCTATCCAGTCTTTCTTCATATGAAAGTCCTGACATCCCAGGAATCAGTCTGGTGAACCTTCTCTGCACTCCCTCTATGGCTATAATGTCCTTCCTCAGATTTGGAGACCAAAACTGTACGCAATACTCCAGGTGTGGTCTCACCAAGACCCTGTACAACTGCAGTAGAACCTCGCTGCTCCTATACTCAAATCCTCTTGCTATGAAGGCCAACATACCATTCGCTTTCTTCACTGCCTGCTGCACCTGCATGCCTACTTTCAATGACTGGTGTACCATGACACCCAGGTCTCGCTGCATCTCCCCATTTCCTAATCGGCCACCATTTAGATAATAGTCTGCCTTCCCGTTTTTGCTACCAAAGTGGATAACCTCACATTTATCCACATTATACTGCATCTGCCAAACATTTGCCCACTCACCCAGCCTATCCAAGTCACCTTGCAGTCTCCTAGCATCCTCCTCACAGCTAACACTGCCCCCCAGCTTAGTGTCATCCGCAAACTTGGAGATGTTGCTTTCAATTCCCTCGTCCAGATCATTAATATAAATTGTAAATAGCTGGGGTCCCAGCACTGAGCCTTGTGGTACCCCACTAGTCACTGCCTGCCATTGTGAAAAGGACCCGTTTACTCCTACTCTTTGCTTCCTGTTTGCCAGCCAGTTCTCTATCCACATCAATACTGAACCCCCAATACCGTGTGATTTAAGTTTGTATCCTAATCTCTTATGTGGTACCTTGTCGAAAGCCTTCTGAAAGTCCAGATACAACACATCCACTGGTTCTCCCCTATCCACTCTACTAGTTACATCCTCGAAAAATTCTATAAGATTCGTCAGACACGATTTACCTTTCGTAAATCCATGCTGACTTTGTCCAATGATTTCACCACTTTCCAAATGTGCTGCTATCCCATCTTTAATAACTGACTCTAGCAGTTTCCCCACTACCGATGTTAGACTAACTGGTCTGTAATTCCCCGTTTTCTCTCTCCCTCCCTTCTTAAAAAGTGGGGTTACGTTTGCTACCCTCCAATCCTCAGGAACTACTCCAGAATCTAAAGAGTTTTGAAAAATTATCACTAATGCATCCACTATTTCTGGAGCTACTTCCTTAAGTACTCTGGGATGCAGCCTATCTGGCCCTGGTGATTTATCGGCCTTTAATCCATTCAATTTACCCAACACCACTTCCCGACTAACCTGGATTTCACTCAGTTCCTCCATCTCCTTTGACCCGCGGCCCCCTGCTATTTCCGGCAGATTATTTATGTCTTCCTTAGTGAAGACGGAACCAAAGTAGTTATTCAATTGGTCTGCCATATCCTTGTTCCCCATGATCAATTCACCTGTTTCTGACTGCAAGGGACCTACATTTGATTTAACTAATCTCTTTCTCTTCACATATCTATAAAAACTTTTGCAGTCAGTTTTTATGTTCCCTGCCAGTTTCCTTTCATAATCTATTTTCCCTTTCCTAATTAAGCCCTTTGTCCTCCTCTGCTGGTCTCTGAATTTCTCCCAGTCCTCTGGTATGCTGCTTTTTCTGGCTAATTTGTACGCATCATCTTTTGCTTTGATACTATCCCTGATTTCCCTTGTTATCCACAGATGCACTACCTTCCTTGATTTATTCTTTTGCCAAACTGGGATGAACAATTTTTGTAGTTCATCCATGCAGTCTTTAAATGCCTTCCATTGCATATCCACCGTCAACCCTTTTAGAACTAATTGCCAGTCAATCTTGGCCAATTCACGTCTCATACCCTCAAAGTTACCTTTCTTTAAGTTCAGAACCGTTGTTTCTGAATTAACAATGTCACTCTCCATCCTAATGAAGAACTCAACCATATTATGATCACTCTTGCCCAAGGGGGCACGCACAACAAGTCTGCTAACTAACCCTTCCTCATTACTCAATACCCAGTCTAGAATAGCCTGCTCTCTCGTTGGTTCCTCTACATGTTGGTTTAGATAACTATCCCTCATACGTTCCAAGAAATCCTCTTCCTCAGCACCCCTGCCAATTTGATTCACCCAATCTATATGTAGATTGAAGTCACCCATTATAACTGTTTTGCCTTTGTTGCACGCATTTCTAATTTCCTGTTTGATGCCATCCCCAACTTCACTACTACTGCTAGGTGGCCTGTACACAACGCCCACCAGCGTTTTCTGCCCCTTAGTGTTTCGCAGCTCTACCCATACCGATTCCACATCCTCCAAGCTAATGTCCTTCCTTTCCACTGCGTTAATCTCCTCTCTAACCAGCAACGCCACCCCACCTCCTTTTCCTTTCTCTCTATCCCTCCTGAATATTGAATATCCCTGGATGTTCAGCTCCCAGCCTTGGTCACCTTGGAGCCATGTCTCCGTGATCCCAACTATATCATAATCATTAATTGCTATCTGCACGTTCAACTCATCCACCTTATTACGAATGCTCCTTGCATTGAGACACAAAGCCTTCAGGCTTGTTTTTACAACGCTCTTACCCCTTATACAATTATGTTGAAAAGTGGCTCTTTTTGATTTTTGCCCTGGATTTGTCTGCCTGCCACTTTTACCTTTCACCTTGCTACCTATTGCTTCCGCCCGCATTTTACACCCCTCTGTTTCTCTGCTCACCCATTTAAGAACCCCACCACCTCTTATTCTCTGTTTATTATTGTTTTCTTCTTTCCCCCCTACATGTTGGGTCTGAGTGCTTTCCTTCTCTGCCTCCTGCCTCACACACTGTCTAATAGCATTCTCTATTTGAGTCCCTCGTGTCATGTCGAGACCCATCTTCAAAGTTCTGAAGTCTGAAGAAGGGTCTCGACATGAAACGTCACCCATTCCTTTTCTCCAGAGATGCTGCCTGTCCCACTGAGTTACTCCAGCAATTTGTGTCTATCTTTGTTATGTACCAGCATCGGCAGTTCCTTTCCACACACTAAATTAATTTAATTGGTTTTGGGTAATGGGACGTGCTGAGATTATGAAAGGTGTTATCAAAATGAAAGCTTCTTTATCTTCAGTGGAGGTTAGGGACATGTAAATCCCCAGTTGGAACTGAGTTGTGGAGAAGATAGACAAAATTACAGGAAAGGAATATTACCTTTATATTCATTACGTTCTTAATTTGAAAAGTCAATGGACACATTAATTTCTGGGGATCAAAATTGGTTTAATGGCTTAAAGGCGCTTAATATATTTTTTAGTGCAATAATCCTGTTGGTTTGGAATTTCCTGTTGAGAACCAGCCACCTCATATTTCGCTTGGGAAGCTGACAACCCAATGTTTTGATTTCTCTAATTTCAAGTAAGCCCTGCATTTCCTCACTCTCCCATTCCTCACCCGTCGGCCTGCCAGTTCCACTGTCCACAACCATATATCCCTTCATTATCACCTATTCCACAGCCAACAGTGGACTATTGTGGGCTCCATCTTTCCTTGGTTATCAGTGCCAGCTCTGATTTGTTCTGTACCTTTTCATACTTCTAGCTTCTCTCCCCCCTGACTTTGACCCAAAACATCACCTATTCCTTATTAAAAACAAGTCCATAGTTGTGCAAGAGGTGGGTGCTAGTGTTCCGTTGACGAGGTAGGCTTAGGGTTGTTCAGACTTCGCCCTTCTTCAGACTCATCCCGGCCCGAAACGTCACCCATCCATGTTCTTCTGCAATGCTGCCTAACCCGCTGAGTTACTCCAGCACATTTGGGGCTTTTTTTAAGGTTGAGTAGGTTGACTGAAATACCTTATTGTTATATGAAAGTAGCTGTTCCTGAACTTGGTGGTGTTGGTCTTAAACCAACGAGTGTTGGGGGAGAGAATGAATGAATACTTTGTTGTCACACCCATGGTATACAACGAGTCGCCACGTAAAGATACACATCGTTAATATGTTCCCTCCCAAATCAAGTTCCTACTTTCTTTCTTCTAAATATTACACTCTATGTATGAAGTTTGTATATGACAGGAAGGAGCCTCGCTGTTATGGGTGATAAGAGTGATAACGATTGTTCCCTACTATCAAGATTCAGTGCATTGTTATTCTGTCTGCCTCCCTCCCATCCCCAAAATGCAGCAAAAGTACTCGTAAATTCCTGAAACGAGCAGAGAAGGAGATCTGCAGAGTGAATGCGGGGATCGGGAGGTGGCAGGTCACGGCTTGGAACTCGGGCAGAGTAGATGAGGGCATTGTTACCTTTTGCGTCCCGTGCAGAAATTGCAAATTGTCCAGACAGAAATGTCTGAGAGTGGGCTCAACTGGGGAGATCTCGAAAGAACTGTTAACAACCGAGTGAGGTGGAGGACATTTGTCAATGGCCTATGCTCCCTGGAGGAGCAAAGGGCTTAAGAAGAAGAAGAAGAAGAGGAAGTACAAAGGTGTTGTGTCACTGTAAGGACCAGGTTAATGTGAAACAAGATGGACACAAAATGCTGGAGTAACTCAGCGGGACAGGCAGCATCTCTGGAGAGAAGGAATGGGTGACGTTTCAGGTCGAGACCCTTCAGACTGAAGAATGTCTGTCTCTGGGTGGTTTCCTGCACAATGTGAAACAATCCAGGATTATCTGTTATCATATTTCACTTCAGAAAAATTATGTCCCATTGTAAAAACTAGAAAAAAAACCCAGCATTTATGCAGTTGAGATTCTGGGCATATGTTCTCGAAAGGTACTCTGAGGTGATATAAGGGTGCCTTTACATATTACTGTTTCTAGGCAGGAAAACACATCAGGTGCTCTTGTTTCTTGGTTTCTTGGTCTTCCAAAATATTCCAAATGGAATTTAAACTGGAGGTGGTGGAGGGAGGACTTAAGCCAGAAAGGGTTTTTGGGAAGAAAGAGCTACCTTAAATTTAGTTGCATCTGGTTGGGTAACTATAGCAGGGTGGAGATTATTCCATGCTTTAATTGTGCGGAGGAAGAACGAATTGCTGTACACATCTGTCTTGGTAGCTGGAATCACAAATTGGATCGAATGCCCTCATCTGCTCCTAATTGGTTTGGGTTTGGTGTAGGTCTTGTAATCTATGTCGGGCTGACCATGCTCTAACCTCTGTCTTACTATTTCTCAAAAGAACTTCCATTTGTACAAGGCCTCCTCTTAATTTAGGAAACTGAGAGTTGACCTGGAGGGGACTTTTAAAACGATGACGTAGTTTAATAGAGTCACTGTGAAGAGGTGTGCATTTTTGCGTGCTATTATTGCAAGAGAGTCATTTATAAAGCCAGTTAGAGATTCTCATTGTCCAGAAAGTGGTTAGAATGCCAAACTTGGCAACAAGTGGGTTAGTTGCAGACAAATGTGTGGATTCATCTGATGGGAAACTGGAAAAGTAGATCAGGGGGAAATGAATAGAAGGATGTGCCAGTGGGAGTATGTGGTGACTTACATAAAGCCTGAACCAGCAAAGTTCGAGGGATTCAATTGCATCTTTCTGTGCCTTAAACTCAATGCCATTCTGTTTTAGCTCAGAAACGACACTTTGAATGCTGTAGGCTGATTGGCTTGGTAAATGTAAAAATTGTCCCTCGTGGGTGTAGGACCCAATCAGCCTACAAACCAGTACGTCTTTGGAGTGTGGGTGGAAACCGGAGCACCCGGAGAAAACCCACGCTGGTCACGGGGCGAAAGTACAAACTTCATACAGACAGCACTAGTAGTCAGGATCGAACCTGGGTCTCTGGCTCTGTAAGGCAGCAACTCCACTGCTGCGCCACCGTACCGCCCAGTAGTTTGTGAAGGGTTAACCACACATGTCAACAACAATTGAAGATCACCTGTTCTACACTCTCCTTGCAAAATGTGCACTGGTTCATCAGTAGCAACAGGTGTTACTGATCCAATTTAATCATTTTTAATCATCTTTGTGACAGATGTCAGCTTTCGGGTTGGAAGCTGATTTAGAAATTGCTGCACCAAAATACCATCGACATTGGATTGGCAACTCATCCAGTCGTAGATTGACAGAGCAAACATTTCCATAAATCTGAAATATGTTACAGATCCAGTTTCTAAAACCAGTTAGTTCTCTCCGATAGACCTCTTTTTATTTATTTTCACGACATTACTGCCTTTCCCGAGCCCTTTGATTGTGATTGCGGTAACATTATTAATTTTTTTCCCTGAAATAATGACTGCTGGCACCATGCACTGTACCGGACAACCGAACACAGATAGTATTCTGTCTTGTGACTAATTTATCAAGCGGTGAATGAAGAGTCAGTGAATGTTGTCGCAGCTATGACAACTTGCACTAATCCTGCTTAGCAGCACCCAATCTGTAGTTTACTATGTCTTAGTAAAGTTCTGAACATGTCTTAGTTCTGGGCAGAGACGATTAACAAGGTTTAAAGAAAAAACAGTGCTGGAGTAACTCTTGGTGCATCTCTGGAGGACGTTGATAGATGACGATTCGGGTTGAGAATTCAGCAAGAAAGGGTTGATTTGAAGGCATAGGATGGGTTGTAGCATTACGACTTTTAAACAAGTTAAGGGTTAAGGTAACAGGGATCTGGGCAGGCCAGCATGGAGATAACCAAAGTCGAGATGTAGGAGAAATGTGGGGATGAGGTAAAAATAACATTACGTGATTGAGAAAAAAAAGTTGAAATGGTTTGGTGAGCTCAGGAAATTAAAAATCTCAAATGTGATTTCTTGCCATATATTAGGAAATATTTTATCCAGCTCATTCATGATCTGCCATTGATGGCAGGCTAAGAAGAATGACATTGGTTAGCAAATCAATTTGCAGACAATAAGATATAGATTGCTGTCGGCTGAACTCATACCTATGGATAGTGTAGGACACAAAGTGCTGGAGAAACGCAGTGGTCAGGCAGCTTTCCTGGAGAACATGGATAGGTGACATTTTGGGTCGGGACCCGTCTTCAGACCGGATAGTGTTATTGAGAGGAAAGAATAAACATGTATCCGTCAAGGATGGGATTGTGCGTCTTCCTAAATTTAAATGCCGGAGTGCAGAGAAAAACAAGTGCATTGCTTGAGTTAAACTGGCTTTGTTGGAATGTGTATGATTGGAGTCCAAGGAACCACAAAGGAAGTGTGGTGGAGGAGGTTGCATTTGTCAAACATCATAGCAGTGGCATGGTCACAATCTCAAAGAATGCTGCATATATTTTGGAAGAGATCTGTCTTGGTGCTGTGGCTTGCTGTTGTGCAAGAATGCCAGGGCTCAGTGAGTTGAAGTGAACAGCAACTGCACTGAGACTCATTGCCTCTTATCACGATAAAAACAAATGTTAACATATTTTGTGTTTAATTTTTCTCTTGCACTTGAAATTCTGGGAGCATAAAAATATAAATTGGCTGAGGAATGACCATTCAGCCCATTAACTTTGTGCCTTCCATAGATCATATTGAGAGCATCTGACCCTGACCAATGGTACAGCACAATTTATTTAATCTCTTAGTGAGGTGCCACACACATGCATGTTGTAAGAAGATTAGGGTCAATAAAATATTTATTTGATTCCTTAAGGTAATTTGCAAACTGGCAGCATTTTAATCGAATAGGTTACATTCATAATCTTCAGGTGACATTTAGATGTTTAGTTTAGTTTAGAGATACAGCGCGGATACAGGCCCTTCGGCCCACCGAGTCCTCACCGACCAACAATCCCCGCATATTAACACTATCCTACACACACTAGGGACAATTTACATTTTTTATACCAAGCCAATTAACCTACAAACCTGTATGTCTTTGGAGTGTGGGAGGAAACCGAAGATCTCGGAGAAAACCCACGCAGGTCACTGGGAGAACGTGCAAACGCCGTACAGACAGAACCCGTAGTCGGGATCGAACCCGGGTCTTCAGCGTTGTAAGCACTGTAAAGCAGCAACTCTACTGGTGCGCCACTGTGCCGCCCTATATATGTTATATAAATGAACGCTTTCATCAGTCATCATACTGAATACGGGAGTTGGGATACTCTGGTTCTGTCGCTGTCTGACTGTCCCCTCTTCGGACCCACTGTAATGAAAATAAATTGTAGAAGTAGCTTCTGTCACTTCAATTCAAAATTCATTGCTCCTTTTTGAATCCTGTGCATTTTTGTAAGATGTAAATTTTGGGAAAGAGAAATCATGGATTTGCGGAAGCCCCTTCAGAACTTGATATACCTACATGTTTATATTTACCGTAAGTTTTATTTAGTTTAATTTAGAGATACAGCACGGAAACAGGCCCTTCGGCCCACCGAGTCTGCACCGACCAGCGATCCCCGCACATTAACACACACTTGGAACAATTTTACATTTATACCAAGCCAATTAACCTACAAACCTGTATGTCTTTGGAATGTGGGAGGAAACTGAAGATCTCTGAGAAAACCCACATAGGTCACGGGGAGAATGAACAAACACCCGTAGTCAGGATCGAACCCAGGACTCTGGCGCTGTAAGGCAGTAACTCGACCGCTACTCCCCAGTGCCGCACTTTACGAAGTTACAAACCCTCAGCAATCTTCTGGCTGCATGGCAACAATGCCACAGCAGATCACAACAGAACTCCACAGGTTTATTTTAAGGCAAGAAATTATTATCTGCTGTTTTTCATTGCCAAGCAGATTTGCAATTGGCTCCAAGCACGCCATGATTTCCATGTACTTTAAAATATCCACATGCAGACATTTTAACAAAATAACCTATTTTTAATCCCTTGTATATTGTACAAAGTTTGTGAAGCATGACTTTCTATATTTACATCCAAACATTAGTATTGGCCTTTGCCTGAGATCCCCATTGTTATCAGACTGCAGGCAATTCAGTTCACTCCATATAATACCAAGAAACTGGAGAAAGACTTGGATGGAGTAAGAACTATTCGACCAGACAATGCTTGTTTGTAGTCCTTGCACTCCCGGAATGAATTGCACTTTCAGCTAAGTTGTTCTAAAACGGCTGCAATGCTGGCATTCACCCATAATGGAAGATAGTCACGATGTGCAGGAAGGAACTGCAGATGCTGATTTACACTGAAGATAGACATAAAATGCTGGAGTAATTCAGCGGGTTGCGCAGTATCTCTGGAGAGAAGGAATAGGTGGCGTTTCGGGTCGAGACCCTTCTCTCAGTCAGGGAATCTCGGTCTGAACAAGGGTCTTGACCGGAAACGTCACCTATTCCTTTTCTCCAAAGATGTTGCCTGACCCATTGAGTAACTCCAGCATTTTGTGTCTACCTTCGATAGTCAGGATGTGTCTAGTTTACGAAGAATGGGGAAGATCTACCAAAAATTGCCTTTTTGGGCTTCTAGTTGCAATGTCATTCCTTTCCATTCCCACAACAGCCTGTCTGAGCCCCCAGCCACCCTCATTGCTACTGAGTGGCCACATGTAAACTGGAAGAACAATGCCTCCTATTGCTGCTTTGGGCAGCTTACAACATAGATACATAGATACATAGAAATTAGGTGCAGGAGTAGGCCATTCGGCCCTTCGAGCCTGCACCGCCATTCAATACGATCATGGCTGATCATCCAACTCAGTATCCCGTACCTGCCTTCTCTCCATACCCCCTGATCCCTTTAGCCACAAGGGCCACATCTAATTCCCTCTTAAATATAGCCAATGAACTGGCCTCAACTACCCTCTGTGGCAGAGAGTTCCAGAGATTCACCACCAACCCTAGGGAATTCTATTTTTGGTGCTCCACAAAGATGGTCTCCCCCCCTATATACACTCACCCATCCAACTATTCATGTACTCTTTGTTCATCATCTCTGCCATCCCAGCCCCCCCACTTGGTTCCATCTGCTCATCATCCCTCCCTGTCTGGTTCCACCTACCATCTGACAGCCTCTGTCCCAGCCCCCACGAAGACTCCTGTATTTCGGCAACCCCTCTTCCCAATCCTCAACAAACACGTCCACAGATGCTACTTAACCCACTGACCTCCTCCAGAGTTCTGATTGTTATTTTTCCATATTTTGCCTCTCTGTGCAAGACGAACCAACTGCAACATATTTCTCTTCGTCCGCGTGTGTGGGGATGCGACGGTGTTGTCAATCCGATTAACTGATCCCTAAGTAGTAAAGCTTTTCACTGTACCTCGGTACACATGACAATAAACTAAATCAAACTAAACTAAACTAAATAGTACTTGTACAGGAAAAAGAATTGTTCTGTTTTCTCAAAATCCACTGTACAATGTAAGAGTTTTTTTGTACAAAATGATTTCTGTTGTTGCTTTGATGCCAGTAATTTGACGGCTACCTGTTTACTTAGCCTCATCACAGTGTGTTGTCTCCTTCTGAGGTACAGTTCAAAATGGGTTTGACTCGAGTCAAGTCTAGTTTATTTTCATTTGCACAAGAATGGCAAGGTACCGGTACAATTAAATACCTTGTTTGCAGCCCGCAAAATTTGGTAATTTTGTGAATAAAAGACCTTGTTTCTTAAACATCGCAATGTTTCTTTAGTTTCTTTAACATTTTGATAGTACCTGCCTCAAAAATAGAAATAATATTTTAAAAATAAATTAAGAAACATGGAGACAGGTACATGGATAGGATAAATTTTGTGGGATATATGGGCCAAACGCAGACAGGTGGGACTAGTGTAGATGGGACATGTTGGTCAGTGTGGGCAAGTTGGACCGAAGGGCCTGTTTCCACGCTGTATGACTCTAATCAATAAACAAGACATTAGTGCAAAAATATAATCAGAAAAAAAACATGTCAGTCCAGTGGTAATGCAAGAGGTGGACCATAATGTTCCCTTGTCGAGATAGGATTAGAGTTGTGCAGGTTGGTTCAACATCTTAATACGTCGAAATGTAGCTGTTCCTGAACCTGGTGGTGTGGGACTTCAGGATACTGTACCATCTGCCTGTTGGTAGCAGTGAGAAGAGCGTTTGGCCCAGATAGTGGTGATCCTTGATGATAAATGCTGCTTTCTTGAGGCAGTGCCTCATGTAGATGCTTTTGATGGAAGGGAAGACTGTGCCCGTGGTGAACTGGATTGAGTCCACCACACTCTGCTGCAGCTTCTTGCGTTCCTTGAAATTGCGATACCAGGCCAAGATGCAACTTTTGAAGCACATCTGTAAACGTTTGTTGGAGTATTCAGAGATATGCTGAAGCTCTTTAAATTTCTAATAGAGGCACTGGCACGCCTTTGTCGTGCTTACATATATGTGCTGAGCGCAAGACAGGTCATCTGAGATGTTAACACGACAATTCAATGAAGTCTGACATTTAAAGTATATCATTTTTAAGATGCTGAATGGAAACTAACATCGTTAAGATTGGATAATTATTTAGAAAAGATAAAATTTCACGTGATTAGAATGATTTAATGTTGCTGGAAGGTAATATTTTCGGGATGCTGGATTTCCTTCTGCCAACAAGTAGTATCTTTTGGAAATGTTCATGTTATGTGATCTTAATTTTCTTTTCACCTTCTCTGTAGATTGGGAAAAGCGGCAGTACACTTTTATCACAGTCCAGTCCATCAACCACCACCAACTCCGCACATGGTAACAGACAAGTAGGTAACAGGCTGTTTGCATCACTTAACATGGCTCCTGTGGAGCTGCTGTTCATTTGAGTGACCTTTTGATGGCAGGATTGGTTTATAATTAACTCTTTTGCGTGTAGTCACTGGGAGGAAACAAGAGTTTCGGTTTCAATCCAAATCCTGTTCACTCGCTGAACTCCAACAGTTGTCACCAGCAACATAACAGCATTTTCATCTGACATTAAGAGGTGTGTCTGAGAATGCTTTAGGGGCGGGGACAATGGTAACGATTAATAAACATTTAGACAGGTACATAGATGGGAAAGGTGCAGATATATATGAGCCAAATGCAAGCATATGGGACTAGCTCAGTTATAAATCCTGGTTGGTATTGATGAATTGGGCCAAAGGGCAAAGATTGCAGCAGGATCTGGATCGATTGGCCAGGTGGGTCATTTTCCTGATGGAAGGCGAACCTCTGCCCCAGTCTGAGGTCCTGAACGCTCTGGAGCAGGTTTTCATCAAGGATCTCTCTGTACTTTGCTCCGTTCATCTTTACCTCGATCCTGACTAGTCTCCCAGTTCCTGCCACTGAAAAACATCCCCACAGCATGATGCTGCCACCACCATGCTTCACCATAGATATGGTATTGGCCAGGTGATGAGCGGTGCCTGGTTTCCTCCAGACGTGACACTTGGCATTCACAAGTTCAATCTTGGTTTCATCAGACCAGAGAATCTTGTTTAGATACCTTTTGGCAAACTCCAAGCGGGCTGTCATGTGCCTTTTACTGAGGAGTGGCTTCCGTCTGGCCACTCTACCATAAAGGCCTGATTGGTGGAGTGCTGCAGATATAGTTGTCCTTCTGGAAGTTTCTCCCATCTCCACAGAGGAACTCTGGAGCTCTGTCAGTGACCAACGGGTTCTTGGTCACCTCCCTGACCAATGCTCTTCTCCCCCGATTGCTCAGTTTGGCTGGGCGGCCAGCACTATGAAGAGTCCTGGTGGTTCCAAAGTTCTTCCATTTAAGAATGACGGAGGCCACTGTGCTCTTTGGGACCGGCAATGCTGCAGAAATTGTTTTATATACCCTTTCCCAGGTCTGTGTCTCGACACAATCCTGTCTCGGAGGTCTAAGGACAATTCCTTCGTCTTCATGGCTTGTTTTTTTGCTCTGACATGCACTGCGGGACCTTATATAGACAGGGTGTGTGCCTTTCCAAATCATGTACAATCAATTTAATTTACCACTTGTAGACTCCAATCAAGTTGTAGAAACATTTTAAGGATAATCAATGGAAACAGGATGCACCAAAGCTCAATTTTGAGTGTCATAGCAAAGGGTCTGAATACTTATGTAAATGTGATATTTCAGTTATTTATTTTTAATTACTTTGCAAAAATTTCTAAACACCTGTTTTCACTTTTATATTATGAGGTATTGTGTGTAGATTGATGATTTAAAAAAAAATTAATCCATTTTAGAATGTGTGATGTAACAAAATGTGATAAAAGTGAATACTTTCTGAATGCACTGTAAGTTATTGAATCAAAGACATTGGACACCAAGCTGTCTCTGCTCTCTGTGGTTTGAGTGCCAGATATGTGAATGACTGAATTTTATTACTGGAACATGTAAGAATTCATTCCTTTTGAACTTAGCCCCAATGCCCTTTGGCACTTCCTTTTGGATACCTGGTTGCAAACTTTAGCAGAAAACTTTGCAGAAGATTTATTCTGATTTTTTTTAATGAACTACCCAGAATTAAATTCAAGGAATCAATAACCCAACCACACATTCAGAATTTGGAGGACACTAGTTTACTCTCTTGGCGAGATCTGTTTAATATCCTAAAGTGATTGATCTCTTCTGAGGCAGAGTTGCACAAGTGTCTGTCATGCATTTCAGCCGAGAACAAGAGTGATAATGAGAGGGTTGGAAGTTATGAAACTAACCATAGGACTGTAATGGTTGACCTACTTGAGGTCAGCTAATCCTGCATTATTTTTTTTTAAATGTTGAATTTGGTCTAATCTGCTGCAACTGGGAATTTGCTCAATTGCAAGCTCCTGTTTGAACTCCATCTGGTCTGTCACCAGCAATCCATTCTCTCCCAGAACAATGGGTTTCTATAGATTTAGGGAGGGCATGATTCATCTACCTGGAGTCATGTTCAGTGTTAATAATTCATGTTGCAAAGCAAAACATGTGTTAGAGCAGCAATTGATGAAGTGCACTACATATCAGTATAATGACGCACTGACACTTTAGAGAGACTTTAGATTTACAGCAGGGAAATAGGCCCTTCGGCCCACCGAGCCCGTTCCGACCAGCGATCATCCCGTAGACTAGCACAATCCCACACACTAGGGACAGGTAACAATTCTATCAAAGCCAATTAATCCACAAACCTGTACATCTTTGGAGTGCAGGAGGAAACCCACGCGGTCACAGGGAGAGCGTACAAACTCCACACAGACAGCACCCGTAGTCAGGATGGAACCCGGATCTCTGGCACTGTTAAGCAGCAACTCTACCACTGCACCATTGTGCCACCCCTAACACCCCGCCTCAATAGAAATGGTGAACGCTGACATGAATCACAGATATATTCATTTGAAAGGGTGTAACTTTGAATGCATTGAGGGAAGTTGGGAATGAAGCAGACATGGAGCATATTTATTGTGCCCATTCATTACAAAGTAGCAGTGATGATAATGAACATACGAGCCTGGCTGACTTGGAAGGTCGTTGTTCATCCTACTGTCTATAAATATGTTTGCTAAGTCTTATGATTTGACTGCACAGTCTGAGGATGTTGTTTTACTTAGGGGCAGCCATAGATTTGATATGTTCTGGTTCAGATGGTTTTCTGTTGAGGATGTAGCTCATTGATCGATCTTTGACACCCACTGTTATGCCTGATCAATTGTTCTTTCATCTTAATGTTACCACCCTCGCTTTCTCTGACCAAACTTTCTGTATGAGGAGAGAGGAAACATTACTCCGGCACTCTTTGCAGCATCATTCATTCATTCAAAATTTACTTACTCAAAATGCTTTAAAGTAGATCGAATTCTTATCTTTATCTAAGCTTTACAGATCTAAAAAAAATCCGTAAATATCATCTACAAATCAGGGCTAGCTTTTTAACTACTGATACGGAAACGAAACACATTATAGCTAATTTTAATGTTAATGTTAATAATTTTAAATCTTCTCATGCTACATGCAAGAAGCTCGCATCTTATACAGCTTCATTGTATTGTGGATGGTCAGGCAGCATCTGTGGAGGGAATGGATAGACGAAGTTTTGAGTCGGGACCTTTCTTCAGCCTGATAAAGGCCAAGACTCAAAACATTGTCTGTTCATTCCTCCACATATGCTGCCTGACCCCCTAAGTGTTGTCTGTACATTCCCTTCAAATGCGCTGCCTGACAAGCTGAGTTTCTCCTTTTGTTTTTTGCTCATGCTTCCAGCATCTTTGTTTCTTTGTCTTAATTGTACCTTTGCTTTTTTTTTTGCAGCCAAAAATCCAGCAGTGAACACCATTTTTTGCGGGAAAGTAGTTTTGAAAAGCTTCAGTCGTTGAATGAGGCACTGGTACTCGACTTCGACTGCATAAATGGACTGCGCTGATGAGACACAAACCTCTGCTCTGAAGACGTGAAGAATGCCTCCATCTCAGCCAATACCTCCGAGCGGCCTTTTACCCCACCCCCCTCCCCCCCATTCTTCTAGCAATGCTGGCTGAATGAGATGTGGTGATTTACTGACCAGAGAGATTCCTGTATCACTTGTCCTTCTGGTGGTGGTCTCGGGGTGCCCAGTAACGCAATACACCGGATTCCATAAAAGCCAGGATAATCATGATTATCCCCTCCCCTTCGAAGATAATTAATATAAATCATGGTCTAAATCAGTCTGACATATCCACAAAGATAAAATGTATCAAAGCATATTTTTACCTGGAATTTTTTTAAATTCTCGACAATTGGCAGATTTTATGGAATCCAACGTGATTACACTGATTTGTATTCCTATAGTTTTTATATAAATGATATATGCTTTCATTAAAACGTTGTTTTTGCAACATGGTGGATTTTCGCTGTGTTGGGGTATTGAAGAGAAAAAAAAGTCTCAGATTAGTTTTACCGGCTCTGATGTTTTACAATGGCATTTATAATTCCATTCCTGTGTAGACTCTTTCGCTACCAGAAAACAAACAAACAACTTTTCAAATGCAATTTTTCTTTGCCAAGGGAAAAAATGTTTCGCTAATTGGCAAGAGTTGGAAATTTGAGAGAATCTTTTTAAGCTGAAAGGCAAGTGACAGAAACTGGATTGTCACCAGCTTTGTATTAGAAGGTGTAATGAAACAGCGGAGTTTTCTAGCATGATAATGTATTGAGTGAAGATGCAGAGGGACGAGAGGGGATAAGTGGAAAGGAGAAGCATAGGAAGTGTTAATGATGTCTTATTATTCAGTGTTAAAAGTGCACTTATTTTGTGACGGATTCTTCCCAATTAGAAAAGAACAGGCAGGGATTAGAGTAAAACAAGGATTTTCCTCTAATAAGAATGGATTTTTATGGTTTTAATAGTGGTATAGTAAAAGCGAAATCTGTTCTGTGTAATAAACTAAAGCTGGTGTGCAGAGACTGTTAAAATGAAGTTACAGCACAGAGAACTATTTTTCTTAAGCTAATCACCATCCATGCAGTTAAGAGGTTGTTCCTTTAATTGTTAGTGTTAATTTTCATTAATTTATGATTTATCATTTTATTAATGCTCTAACTGGCCAGGATAGGTTCAGAAATAGAATTTAGGAATGTCAAAAGTTGCGTGTTTATATATTTTTTAAATGAATTTGGATTGAATTTTTGCTATGTACATTTTGTTAGACTGAAGATTGTGTACATATCCGTTGTTATTTTTGCACAAATGTTTTGTCATGATTAGCTTAGGAGCTTTTAAGTATTTTAATTTTTCTAATTTATTGTGGGTTGTTATAAGACTACAGGGGGTGGGAAATGAATTCCCAGTAATTAGAATAATTTTATATATAAATATATTAAAAAATAATGCTGAAGTCTGTCACAAATACAAACTTTCCTTTTAAAACTGACTGTGCTTGTCAGGAACTGCTACTGGGTAGTGAGATGCAAGAGAAGTCCGTGACTGAAGGGGACGGTCTGGTAATTAGAACAAGAGTCAATAGTTGCCCACATTGTGGGCCTTGGTATTGTATATTGTACCAGTACAAATCATGGACACAATGCATAAACCTGTCAGCCATAAAGAGACAGCAGATTACTGTATGCCTTCTTTTGTATTGATGTAACAATTGTATATAAAGCTGATCAAAAATTTGTAGAAAATAGTTTATACAGCATTATTATATTATTGCTGAATCTCAGTGAATTCTTGGGGAAAAAAAGTTTTTCTATTTACACCTTATTTTTTTGTTACACTGTTGACCCGTGGCATTCTGACAAAACTCTGTGGGTTTTGCAATGCTGGTCAGTCATGGGTGTGTTAATACTGCTGTTGCACAGATAAAACTTTGCACCTGCCTCATTGTGCTTTCCTACTGCAGATTTAAATTCTACCCCCCCCTCCCCCCCATTCCCCATTTGAAGATATCAAAAGCATGCAAAAAATCTTCATCTGTGCCATACCGTGACTGTTCTTTTCCTGTAAAAATTTTATACACTACACATTTTCAATTTGCTTTGTGCAATTTTCCATCACCTACCCTCCAGCAGTACGATTGTGTTCATTCCATGCCTCTCTTCATCTTTGTGGTATTGTTAACAGAATGGTGTCTAGAATAGCTGTAAATAGTTAATTCAATGGCGTATAAATTGAACAAACTTTGTTTCTGAATGACACTGCCATAGTTCCACCCCCAGGTTGGAGATATTCTCTAGTGAGGGATGTTTTTTGTTTCGTTTTGTAACAGGCTTTGTAAATAAAAAAATAATTTATATGTTTCTAAGAAGTACACTTTCCTGTTGCATCTTTACTACAATTCATGGACTTCCTTCAATTGTTAGTAAATTGAATTTTGAAACCATGTGACTAAAATGTTTTCTCAGCCAGCTAAGTGAAGATCACAGTGGCGCAGCAGTAGAGTTGCGGCCTTACAGTCCAGAGACCCCGGTTCAATCCTGACAATGGGTGCTGTCTGTACGCAGTTTGTATGTTCTCCCCGTGACCACGTGGGTTTTCTCCGGGTGCTCTGGTTTCCTCCCACATTCCAAAGAAGTAGAGGTTTGTAGGTTAATTGGCTTTGGTAAAAATTGTAAATTGTGCCGAGTGTGTGGGATAGTGCTAGTGTATAGGATTCGCTGTTCGGCACGGATTCAGAGTGCCGAAGGGTCTGTTTCCATGCTGTATCTCCAAACTAAACTAAACTAAATCAAGTCAGCAACTGAAGATGATGACATTTTGTTTTAATTTTGCCTCAATTCATTGTTGCGGAATTTGGATGCGAAATTTAAGGTTGGTCGCATGTCGTAATACTATTTTCAGGAGGAAACGTCCCATGGTTGAGCCTCACTTCATTCACAAGATGTGTAGGGAAGGTGCAAAGCCAGGCTTGTGTTTCCAAATTTTCCCAGTAGTTCATAATCAATGTTCATAGGTGTGTTAGTGATCAATGTTTCAACATTGAAATCCTAGTTGGCTTACACATATTAGTGAACAGAGTTTGGAATAAGATTGAAATTAAAATTTGAGCCCAGCTCATTTCAATCTTACCAAAAAGCTAATTGAGTTTTTGGGAGTCTCTTGCCCAGGGTTGGGGAATCAAGAACCAGAGAATATAGGTTTAAGGTGAGAGGGGGAAAAAGATTTAATAGCAATCTGAAGGGTAATCTTTTCAGGCAAAGGGTGATAGGTGTATGGAACGAGCTGCCGGAGGAGGTGGTTGAGGCAGGTACAATCGCAACCTTTAAGAAACATTTAGTCAGGTACATGGATAGGACAGGTTTAGAGGGATGTGGGCCAAATGCAGGCAGGTGGGACTAGTGTAGATGGGACATGTTGGCCGGTGTGGGCAAGTTGGGCTCAAGTGCCTGTTTCCATGTTGTATCACTCTATGACAAGTTGACAGCATAACTTGTGTCTGTCAGCTCCACAACAATAAGCAGATAATAATCGGAAGCTTGTTGTGCCTTGACATCCAGGGCATTCTAGAATCTCTCTTTAGCAAGAGGAAACTTCAGATCATTGTAAGAAGTCTCCATCCTTATGTCATATGACAATTGTATCATCTTATTCTGAATCCCTGTTGATAACGCTTGCTGTGCATGGTTTGATGCCAAACTTAGATTGCTGACCCGAAGTGACCAGGGTTTGGAAATGGAGCTGAAACAGATCCTGATGATGCTGTCCGGAGATTACGTGCCAGTGACGTTCATTGGAGGTTATATTGTTTTCCACTTTGAAAGTTTTCTGGCCAGGTCTTTAAAAATTTAATGTATAATATTTGTGCGGTTAACTCACTTGACAGTAAGTCACCTCCGAAGGGCCACAAGTGCATTCCACTGCGATAAACAGTGCTTTTTGCTGTATTATACAAGAATGAATCTCTCTCTCTCTCTCTGTATGTCATGCTCAGGAAAATTATTTAATGGTCATTCCAACTAAGCAGTAATAAAGTGATTCTTAGCTGTATCAGCATAAAATAACTTTTTACTCAATCCTACCATATGATTTTAAATATATATGATACCCAAATTGACTGTTTATGTTTCTCTAATGTACAGTGCCCTCCATAATGTTTGGGACAAAGACCCATCATTTATTTATTTGTCTCTGTACTCCACAATTTGGGAATTGTTATATAAAAAAATTGCATGTGGTTAAAGTGCACATTGCCAGATTTTATTAAAGGCCATTTTTATACATGTTGGTTTCACCATGTAGAAATTACAGCTGTGTTTATACATGGTCCCCCCATTTCAGGGCACCATAATGTTCGGGACACATGGCTTCACAGGCGTTTGTAATTACTCAGGTGTGTTTAATTGCCTCCTTAATGCAGGTATAAGAGAGCTCTCAGCACCTAGTCTTTCCATCACCTTTGGAAACATTTGTTGCTGTTTATCAACATGAGGACCAAAGTTGTGCCAATGAAAGTCAAAGAAGCCATTATGAGACTGAGAAACAAGAATAAAACTGTTAGAGACATCAGCCAAACCTTGGTCTTACCAAAATCAACTGTTTTGAACATCATTAGGAAGAAAGGGAGCATTGGAGAGCTTACTAATCGCAAAGGGACTGGCAGGCCAACAAAGGCCTCCACAGCTGATGACAGAAGAATTCTCTATATAATAAAGAAAAATCCCCAAACACCTGTCCAACAGATGGGAAACACGCTTCAGGAGTCAGGTGTGGATTTGTCAATGACCACTGTCCGCAGAAGACTTCATGAAGAGAAATACAGAGGCAACACTACAAGATACAAACCACTGGTTAGCTGCAAAAATAGGATGGCCAGGTTACAGTTTGCCAAGAAGTACTTAAAAGAGCAACCACAGTTCTGGAAAAAGGTCTTGTGGACAGATGGGACGAAGATTAACTTATATCAGAGTGATGGCAAGAGCAAAGTATGGAGGAGAAGGAACTGCCCAAGATCCAAAGCATACCACCTCATCTGTGAAACATGGTGGTGAGGGTGTTATGGCCTGGGCATGTATGGCTGCTGAAGGTACTGGCTCGCTTATCTTCATTGATAATACAACTGCTGATGGTAGTAGCATAATTAATTCTGAAGTGTATAGACACATCCTATCTGCTCAAGTTCAAACAAATGCCTTAAAACTCATTGGCCGGCGGTTCATTCTGCAGCAAGACAATGATCCCAAACGTACTGCTGAAGCAACAAACGAGTTTTGCAAAGCTAAAAAATGGTCAATTCTTGAGTGGCCAAGTCAATCACCCGATCTTAATCTAATTAGGGTCTGAAGAAGGGTCTCGACCCGAAACGCCAGGACAAGGGGTCACAGCTTAAGGATAAAGGGGAAATCCTTTAAGACCGAGATGAGAAAAAACTTTTTCACACAGAAAGTGGTGAATCTCTGGAACTCTCTGCCACAGAGGGTAGTTGAGGCCAGTTCATTGGCTATATTTAAGAGGGAGTTAGATGTGGCCCTTGTGGCTAAAGGGATCAGGGGGTATGGAGAGAAGGCAGGTACGGGATACTGAGTTGGATGATCAGCCATGATCATATTGAATGGCGGTGCAGGCTCAAAGGGCCGAATGGCCTACTCC
This sequence comes from Malacoraja senta, assembly GCA_038087875.1. Taxonomy (NCBI): domain Eukaryota; kingdom Metazoa; phylum Chordata; class Chondrichthyes; order Rajiformes; family Rajidae; genus Malacoraja; species Malacoraja senta. Next base: position 81,574,307 of record CM075979.1, read on the forward strand.
TGCACCTATTTTCTATGTATCTATGTCACCTATTCTTTTGCTCCATATATGCTGCCTCACCCGCTCACCTGCCACTCCAGCATTTTTGTCTACCTTAACCCAATTGAGCATACCTTTTATATCCTGAAGAGAAAACTGAAGGGGAGGGGACTAGCCCCCCAAAACAAGCAAAAGCTAACGATGGCTGCAATACAGGCCTGGCAGAACATCACCAGCAACTGGTGATGTCCATGAATTGCAGACTTCAAGCAGTCATTGCATGCAAAGGATATGCACAAAATATTAAACATGACTACTTTCATTTACATGACATTGCTGTGTCCCAAACATTATGGTGCCCTGAAATGGGGGGACTATGTATAAACACTGCTGTAATTTCTACATGGTGAAACCAAAATGTATAAAAATGGCCTTAATTAAAATCTGACAATGTGCACTTTAACCACATGTAATTTTTTTCTATTACAAATCTCAAATTGTGGAGTACAGAGGCAAATAAATGAATGATGGGTCTTTACTCCAAACATTATGGAGGGCACTGTATATATATATATATATATATACAGAATTAAGATACACCTACCTTCTGGATTTGAGTGAGGCTGACGGGTAACAGATGTTCATATTTCATTTGTGAACTTTATATGAATAGTCCTGTGCTTGAGCCAATTCCCGAGGTGCTGCTCAACGCAGCATTGTTGTTTCAGTTTGCAAACTGGATTACGCTTTCCTTGTAGATAACTTGTTGATGCCATAGTGCCGATTCCCTTCAGTTGATCTATTTTAATAAGCCAAGATGGTGTAAGGAAATCTACAGAGTCCACTGGTGAAGGAGAAGATCACCCAGGTGACAGAGCATGCTGATCATGGACGGAGCTCTTTCCCAAATGTAAGTTCAATAACAAATTTTGGAACTGATATCCGTACAAAAACCACTTGTTTCAGATATGAGGATAATTTAGTATTTGGCATCATTATCAAATCCATCTTTCCCTTTTTTAATATATAATTTAACATCTTCAATCTAACTTTGAACACTCCCTGTGCATGTTTGGAAGGCCAGAAGTTAGTTGCATGTCAGTTATCTTTAGAAATTAACCGAGTATATATGTTCCATATACCCTTTCACACAAAGGGCGGTGGGTGTATGGAACAAGCTGCCAAAGGAGGTAGTTGAGACAGGGACTATTCCAACTTTTAAGAAACAATTAGACAGGTACATGGATAGGACAAGTTTGGAGGGATATGGACCAAACGCAGGCAGGTGGGATTAGTGTAGCTGGGACATGTTTGCCGGTGTGGGGAAGTTGGGCCGAAGGGCCTGTATCCACACGGTATCACTCTATGACTATATGACTATAATAGATTATGAATTCCCCATCACCCTTAAAGTAGCAGAAAAGCAGTTTGTCTACGTGTGTTAAGGGTCACCTTCATCCCATGGAGCCCAGGGTTGCTATAATATGCCTTAATGAACAATAATCATCCCTTGGTTTAGTCGAACAAACTGAGAATCACATGGGAAACTTGCCATATCCATCCAAAAACCCAAATTCAGCTAGAATACCATTGTGTGTGAGAGGGACTGCATGCGATATTTTTTAAATTCACTCACAAAACATATTTTAAGAATGAATCGAACCACAAGAGAATAAAATGCATTTTTAGAACTAATTTTCTACAGGGTCGTGCCCATTGCAAAGTAAAATAATATATGGACATGTTAAACAAAGTAGATGTGAACGAGTCAGGAATGTTTATTGGTCATAGACACAAAGCTCGAGTAATTCAGCAGGACAGGCCGCATCTCTGGAGAAAAGGGATGGGGGATTATTGGTCATCTGCACAGGCTATGAACCTGAACAATGGGATTCTTCCTTGGTGCAATTTTACTGGCACATTAGATGCAACAACAATAAATATACATTCATTTAATTAAACTGAGTAAACTAGACCATGATGGTGAAGAAAAAATAAAGTACCTAGAGCAGTCATTTCTACATCACAAGGAAATAGGTTTAAATAAGTAGCAGACTTCATGTCTTCAGATGGAATCCAGAGATCCAAGTTATTGGATGTCATATTAGGGATGGGGTTAGGTTAGGTAAGAGGGAGGTGCACGTATTCGACCTGGGCGTCCTTGTACACCGGTCACAAAGTTGGTGTGCAGGTACAACAGGCAGTGAAGAAAGCTAATGGAATGTTGACCTACATAACAAGAGGATTTCAGTATAGGAGTAAATAGGTTCTTCTGCAGTTGTATAAGGCAGATGAAACCACATCTGGAGTATTGTGTACAGTTTTGGTCTCCTAATTTGAGGAAGGACATCCTTGTGATTGAGGCAATGCAGCGTAGGTTCACGAGATTGATCCCTGGGATGGCGGGACTGTCATATGAGGAAAGATTGAAAAGACTCGGCTTGTATTCACTGGAGTTTAGAAGGATGAGGGGGAATCTTATAGAAACATGTAAAATTATAAAAGGACTGGACAAGCTAGATGCAGGAAAAAAATTCCCAATGTTGGGCGAGTCCAGAACCAGGGGCCACAGTCTTAGAATAAAGGGGAGGTAATTTAAGACTGAGGTGAGAAAAAAAAATGTTCACCCAGAGAGTTGTGAATTTATGGAATTCCCTGCCACAGAAGACAGTGGAGGCCAAGTCACTGGATGGATTTAAGAGAGAGTTAGATAGAGCTCTCGGAGCTAGTGGAGTCAAGGGATATGGGCAGAAGGCAGGCACGGGTTATTGATAGGGGATGATCACAATGAATGGCGGTGCTGGCTCGAAGGGCCGAATGGCCTCCTCCTGCACCTATTTTCTATGTTTCATATGGTGAATTTATCACACAATATCACGATCTCTTGGACCCCAAAATTTAATTAACACTTCCCCTGAATCGAATTGTAATTATCCAGTATACTTAAACACAATTGTGAAGTGTTTGCAAAAGATTGCAGAGTTGAGGGTAATGGGGGGCGAGTTGGGCCGAAGGGCCTCTTTTCACGCTGCATATGTGTCCTGTTGAGTAGTAGTTGTTTTTTTTTTTACCATTTTCTGTTCCCTGATGGGGTGTCAGGTAGATAAGGAAGCGTGAGGTGGCGACAGCACAGCACAGACGCCAGTCCCATTATTTCGCTCTATGTCCCTGCACACACGCCCATGTCGCATCTGAATCTTTTCCCCATTAATCTGCATTAAAGGGCAATTTACGTAGCCCACTAACTCACCAGCCCACCGTATGAGTGTGGGAGGAAACCCATGTGGTTTGAACGGTGTGAACGCTACAAGATAGCCGCGGTCAGGACCCACCCTGCTGCCCTGGTGCTGAGGCAGCGACGCAGACTAGTGCACTCGTTCCCCCACCTTAGTCCTGTTGCCAATTTCACCGTTTGTATTCCCTTCGTTATCACAACGTCCCCAGCCAACAATAGACCATTGTGGGCTCCACCTTTCCCGAGTCATCGATGCAGGCTATGCTTTGTCCTGTACCTTCCCATACCTCTAGTTTCCCCCTCCCTGGCTCTCAGCCTGAAGAAGGGTGTTGACATGAAACGTCACCTATTCTTTTTCTCCAGAGATGCTGCCGGACCCGTCGAATTTCTCCAGTATTTTGTGTCTACCATCGGTGTAAAACAGCATTTGCAGTTCCTTCTTACTTGCACTCGTGTGCAGCATTTACATCTGTGTCTCCACCCCCCACCCCCACCCCTCAACGCAAGATGATGAGATATAATAAGCTCCTAACACTTGGAAATCTGAAGAATTTTTGAACAAAACATTTTCGACGTTATTGCAAAAAGTTTATTTTAGTCTTTAGAGATACAGCGCGGAAACAGGCCATTCAGCCCATCGAGTCCGCGCTGACCAGCGATCACCCCACACACTAACACCATCTTACACACCAGGGACAATTTCCTTTTTTTTATTTACCCAAAACTTACAAACTTGCTCGTCTTTGGAGTGTGGGGGGGGGGTTAACTGGAGCACCCGGAGAAAACCTGGGGATAGCTTTAAGATGAGAGGAGTTAAGATTAAAGATGTGCAAGGCATGTTTTTTGGTAAGTGCCTGGAACACGGCTGCCTGTAACAGTGATGTTTAAGGGGCTTTTAGAAAGACACGTGAATATGAAGGGATATGGATCATGTGCAAGGGGTTGGTTACATTTTAAAATCAAATCCAAGTTTCCTGTGCAATTGGACAAGGGCTGTGGAAAGTCAAAATGGGTAAGTCCACGGATGAATAGCAGTCAACATGTGGTCTGGAGACAATTTAATTGTGATCATGAGTGAAGTTTGCTTTCAGTTGCCATTGTAATATGAAGGAATTTATAAGGAATGGGCATATTTAATGATAGTTATAAATTACCAGGACACCCTTTAAATATTTATCAAACGTTCTCGCCATCAACTGAAGGGTTGGGAACCTTTAGATTTAAGCTTGTAGCTTTCTGGTACAGTATTTAATTAGAAACACCTTTCAACACATGGTGTGTTTAGTGAATATTAATGATGCTCTCAAAAAGGACTATACAAACTTTGAACAAAAGCCGGAGACTAAAGACAATAAAGGCAATAAAACTGTCATTGGAATTCAAGCTTGACATACCGTTGGAGACGCTTCAGGAGACTGGGGAGAAGCCTTAAAGGAACTCCACTTGGCAACTTGCAGAGATGTTGAACGAGGTAGCTTTACCAACCAAATCATTGCCACAAAGCACGATGTAGGTCATGGAAATCATGTTGCTTCTGCAATGACCCATCAACATTGTGTCTCCGTGGCAAGCTGCCCACTTACTGAGGCACACAAAAGATCCACATGTTGACTTTATTCACTGGAAACCGTTCACCAAGCACAATTATAAATTGCAGGTTTAATTTCCAATAATTCAGGTCGAATTATTGGAATCCGCAAAGAGGCCAAGACAAGTGAATGTTGTGGCTGATTACTATCCGAGCTGAAAGATCAGGCTTTTTTATGGAATAAAAGTGACAAAAAGAAACGGGGAGTCTCATTGTAACTCGTTTTTACCGAGCCCACGGCTAACAATGACCTGTTTCCTTTATCATCATTACTTTTTTGCATTTCTTTCATTCATTTGTTCTATATCTCTCAACATCACCGTCTACATCTCTCGTTTCCCTTTACCCTGACTCTCAGTCTGAAGAAGGGTCTCGACCCGAAACGTCACCTTTTCCTTTTCTCCAGAGATGCTGCCTGACCCACTGAGTTACTCCAGCTTTTTGTGTCTACCTTCGGTGTAAACCAGCATTTGCAGTTAGTTCCTACACAGGGTTATATATTCATGTACTGTACCCCTCTCTTTCCCCTCCTCCCCCCCCCCCCCCACCCCACATTTAACAGGTAAGATCCAGTGAAGTATATTTCAACAGTTTTTCCAGTTTTCCAAGAGGTTTATTTTTATATCATTCCTATATCCGTGAAATGTGACATTCGTTTGTATCAGGCAGCAATAGAGATCCACCCCTTGTCACAAGTTATAGGAGTAGAATTAGGCCATTCGGCCCATCGAGTCCACTAAGCCATTCAATCAAGGCTGATCTCTGCCTCCTAATCCCATTTTGCTGCCTTCTCCCCAGAACCCTTGACTCCAGTTCTAATCAAGAATCTGTCTATCACTGCCTTAAAAATATCCACTGCCTTGGCCTCCACAGCCCTCTGCAGCAATGAGTTCCGCAGATTAACTACCCGCTGACTAAAGAAGTTCCTTCTCACCCCCTTTCTAAAAGAGCACCCTTTAATTCTGAGGCTGTGATCTCTGGTCCCATACTTTCCCACCAGTGGGAACATCTTTTCCTAATCCACTCTTGTCCTCCAACAGTGCTGACAGATTGGCTATTCCAGGATTTTGTATTTCCTACACAACAAACCCAGGAGTATGTATATATTTCCAGCATTTTGACCTATTTCTATCTATAGTTTGTTTTGTTTGTTAATTTTCTATAGTGTTTCTGTATCACCACAAGAATCGATCAGCATCCAGAAAATAAGGCATTTCAACAAATTATACAGTTGCATAGTACACGTATTATTCATCAAAGCAATATTGTGAATGATTAAATAAATCATACTGCTCCAGCTTCTGAATTCTCAGGCTGTCATTTTTGATTGAAGCAATCTTGTCAGACTTTATTGAATGATATGGTCTTTCACCTGAGAATATTTTAAATTATAACTTTTAACATTTGTTAAACCTTTTAACAAATATTTCTGAAAATGCTATGAAATACAATTATTTATCCATAATAGAAGTTTTTCACACAAAGACAAGTTGGTGTCAGGAATGAGCTGCTAGAGGATGCGGTAGGGTTGTAACAATAACATTTAAGGGGTAAGTTGCCAAATACTTGAATGAACAATGCATAGAGGAATTACTGCAGGCAAGTGGGAAAGTATACAGTGCCCTCCATAATGTTTGGGACAAAGACCCATCATTTATTTATTTGGCTCTGTACTCCATAACTTGAGATTTGTAATAGAAAAAAATCACATGTGGTTAAAGTGCACATTGTCAGATTTTAATAAAGGCTATTTTTATACATTTTGGTTTCACCATGTAGAAATTACAGCAGTGTTTATACATAGTCCCCCCCCATTTCAGGGCACCATAATGTTTGGGAGACAGCAATGTCATGGAAATGAAAGTAGTCATGTTTAGTATTTTGTTGCATATCCTTTCAATGCAATGACTGCTTGAAGTCTGCGATTCATGGACATCACCAGTTGCTGGGTGTCTTCTCTGGTGATGCTCTGCCAGGCCTGTATTTCAGCCATCTTTAGCTTATGCTTGTTTTGGAGGCTAGTCCCCTTCAGTTTTCTCTTCAGCATATAAAAGATATGCTCAATTGGGTTCAGATCGGGTGATTGACTTGGCCACTCAAGAATTGACTATTTTTTAGCTTTGAAAAACTACTTTAGCAGTATGTTTGGGATCATTGTCTTGCTGTAGAATGAACTGCCGGCCAATGAGTTTTAAAGCATTTGTTTGAACTTGAGCAGATACAGTGTGTCTATACACCAGAATTCATTATGCTACCACCATCAGCAATTACATCATCAATGAAGATAAGTGATACATGCCCAAGCCATAACAACCCACCACCGCGTTTCACAGATGAGGTGGTATGCTTTGGATCTTGGGCAGTTCCTCTCTCCTCCATACTTTCCCCTTGCCATCACTCTGATATGTTAATCTTCACCTCATCTGTCCACAAGACCTTTTTCCAGAACTGTGGTTGCTCTTTTAAGTATTTCTTGGCAAACTGTAACCAGTCTGAAGAAGGGTCTCGACCCGAAACATCGCCTATTCCTTCTCTCCATAGATGCTGCATCACCCGCTGAGTTCCTCCAGTATTTTGTATCTACCTTTGGCAAACTGTAACCTGGCCATCCTATTTTTGCAGCTAACCAGTGGTTTGCATCTTGTAGTGTAGCCTCTGTAATTCTGTTCATGAAGTCTTCTGTGGACAGTGGTCATTGACAAATCCACACCTGAAGAGTGTTTCTGATCTGTCGGACAGGTGTTTGGGGATTTCTCTTTATTATAAAGAGAAATCTTCTGTCATC
>CM075979.1:81582093-81784951 GCA_038087875.1 Malacoraja senta
GACCCTCTGCAAATTGCCTATCCAGTGTTCTCCGGAGCTGCTGCCTGACTGGAGTTACTCCAGTAATGCATCTTTATTATAAACCGACATCTGCAGTTTCTTAGGTACACAAAAATGCTGGAGAAACTCAGCGGGTGCAACAGCATCTATGGAGCGAAGGAAATAGGCAACGTTTCGGGCCGAAACCCTTCTTCCATCATGACTATCAAGTTCTATTATGTGTCAAACGGAATAAAGGAATGAAAAAATAAGCTTGGTTTTTTTCTGATTTGTTAAATACTTGTTAACAGTTGTTTCCTGTTAAATACTCTGTTCTTCTCACTGCCTGCCATTTTATTAAAATCAAGTGCCAAAGTCCTTTTCTGTAAATGTTTATTCCATCAGCCATCGCTGAGCTTTGGGTAACTGACAAACTCTCACCCCCGAGTTAAGCCACGGGATGGCGCACTCCGCACACCCGCTCACAACTTAAATTGAAGATAGACACAAAATGCTGAAGTAACTGAATGATCAGGCAGCATCTCAGGAGAAAATGAACAGGTAACATTTCGGGGCGAGGGTCTCCTTTTCTCCAGAGATGCGGCCTGATCCGCTGAATTAGTCCAGCGTTTTGTGTCTATCTTTGGTGTAAACCAACATCTGCAGTTCCTCCCCACACAGCTCACAACTGAAATATTCCCAGGAAATGTTTTGTGTTAATGAAGAATGAGTCTTAAACTAATGATAAATATTTTGATATAGAGAGGAAAACGCTCATTTACAATATTTCCGAAAACGTGATGCTTAAGGCTACATTTGTATTGTGAAATACTGCTCACAAATAGGCAGTGACAGGCGGCTGTGGGTTTAATCCCCCAATTTTTGTTGCATTTAACATCCCAGTGAAGGCCGGGTGGTGGAAATATCCTTGGTACCATTTGTCGCCCCTCAATGTCCTCTGCGGCGTTACTCTGGCACTTTGTGTTGTTGTCTTTAGTACCACGCGGGCATTAACCTGGTGGCTGCGGGCATTAACCCACTAGCCGCGGGCATTAACCCACTAGCCGCCGTCATTAACCCACTAGCCACGGGCATTAGCCCACTAGCCACGGGCATTAACCCACTAGCCACGGGCATTAACCCACTAGCCACGGGCATTAACCCACTAGCCACGGGCATTAAACCACTAGCCGCGGGCATTAACCCACTTGCCACGGGCATTAAACCACTAGCCACGGGCATTAACCCACTAGCCACGGGCATTAACCCACTTGCCACGGGCATTAACCCACTTGCCACGGGCATTAAACCACTAGCCACGGGCATTAACCCACTAGCCACGGGCATTAACCCACTTGCCACGGGCATTAAACCACTAGCCACGGGCATTAACCCACTAGCCGCGGGCATTAACCCACTTGCCACGGGCATTAACCCATTAACCACAGGCATTAACCCACTTGCCACGGGCATTAACCCACTAGCCACGGGCATTAACCCATTAGCCACGGGCATTAACCCATTAGCCACGGGCATTAAACCACTAGCCACGGGCATTAAGCCACTAGCCACGGGCATTAACCCACTAGCCACGGGCATTAAACCACTAGCCACGGGCATTAACCCATTAGCCACGGGCATTAACCCATTAGCCACGGGCATTAACCCATTAGCCACGGGCATTAACCCACTAGTAGCCACGGGCATTAAACCACTAGCCACGGGCATTAACCCACTAGCCACGGGCATTAAACCACTAGCCACGGGCATTAACCCATTAGCCACGGGCATTAACCCATTAGCCACGGGCATTAAACCACTAGCCACGGGCATTAAGCCACTAGCCACGGGCATTAACCCACTAGCCATGGGCATTAAACCACTAGCCACGGGCATTAAACCACTAGCCACGGGCATTAAACCACTAGCCACGGGCATTAACCCACTAGCCACGGGCATTAAACCACTAGCCACGGGCATTAACCCACTTGCCACGGGCATTAACCCACTTGCCACGGGCATTAAACCACTAGCCACGGGCATTAACCCACTAGCCACGGGCATTAACCCACTTGCCACGGGCATTAAACCACTAGCCACGGGCATTAACCCACTAGCCGCGGGCATTAACCCACTTGCCACGGGCATTAACCCATTAACCACAGGCATTAACCCACTTGCCACGGGCATTAACCCACTAGCCACGGGCATTAACCCATTAGCCACGGGCATTAACCCATTAGCCACGGGCATTAAACCACTAGCCACGGGCATTAAGCCACTAGCCACGGGCATTAACCCACTAGCCACGGGCATTAAACCACTAGCCACGGGCATTAACCCATTAGCCACGGGCATTAACCCATTAGCCACGGGCATTAACCCATTAGCCACGGGCATTAACCCACTAGCCACGGGCATTAAACCACTAGCCACGGGCATTAACCCACTAGCCACGGGCATTAAACCACTAGCCACGGGCATTAACCCATTAGCCACGGGCATTAACCCATTAGCCACGGGCATTAAACCACTAGCCACGGGCATTAAGCCACTAGCCACGGGCATTAACCCACTAGCCATGGGCATTAAACCACTAGCCACGGGCATTAAACCACTAGCCACGGGCATTAAACCACTAGCCACGGGCATTAACCCACTAGCCACGGGCATTAAACCACTAGCCACGGGCATTAACACACTAGCCACGGGCGACCATTAATTACAGTGGCCGCGGTATCTCACTGGCGTCGCCCGCCGGCTCTGATCCAGGGCTCAGCGAGCGCCTGGCGTCAGCCTCTGCCGAGTGGACCCGAGTCTCCCGATGAGCCGAACGGAGCCGAACGCCGGAGCCGCCGGGCCGAGCGTCCCCCAGTGGAGTGGAGGAGCCGAGCGTCCCCGAGTGGAGCCGCCGAGCCGAGCGTCCCCCAGTGGAGTGGAGGAGCCGAGCGTCCCCGAGTGGAGCCGCCGAGCCGAGCGTCCCCCAGTGGAGTGGAGGAGCCGAGCGTCCCCGAGTGGAGCCGCCGAGCCGAGCGTCCCCCAGTGGAGTGGAGGAGCCGAGTCTCCCGCGAGAGGCGGTGCAGTCAGCGGAAGGAGCGTCACTGAGTCCTTCCCCCCGTTTCCGGCGGGTTGCCCGGCGACGGCGGCATGGCGTCTCCCCAGGAGCAGGAGGCGCTGGAATACCTGGCGGAACACCAGATCCTGGAGCTCATCGACAGCCTCACCAGCATGTTGCTCTACCACAGGCCCGGTACATGCCGGCACCTGAGGGGCCGAGTGGTGCCGGCAATAACCAGCTCAGCACTCCCCCTCCCCCTCCCCCTCCCCCCTTCCCCCCTCCCCTCCTCCCCCCTCCCCCCCCCCTCCCTCCTTCCCTCCCCTCCTCCCCATTAAATTTGTGATCTAGTTCTCATAAATACTTTTTAATATTTTTATTTATTCTTTATCAATTTGAGGAAATGGAATAACATTTTTGATTAAACTGCATTTCTTACTGTTTAGTTAATATGATTTTATAATTGCAGCGAAGCCTTTGGAGTTTTTAATTGAACAACTGGAGCAATTGAAGGTTGCCAAAACGATTCAAAAAAATTATCCTTGTTTATTTGATGAGTCCAATTTGGATGCTGTGTTTGGTATTTTGGATACTACAAAAAAAGGACATATCACTTTGGTTCAGTACCAGGAAGGTATGGTTGCCATGTCCAGTGTGTCTGATTTGCACTGTTAAACTTTGATGGTCAGCACTAACTCTTTGTTTTGATTAATTTCAGCTTTGAAAACTCTTGGAGTGAAGGATTTTGCAAAGGAACCATCCGGTGCCGAAGACAATAAAATCCGCCTAGCAATATTCAAAGCCGAGGCGTAAGTACAGAAGTCTTGTTCTTTTCATCACACACGAGTAACATCTAAATTACCCATTTGTGGTTGAAATTTTTGCCATTATTATCTGAGATTCAGTAATGAAATCCTAAATATTTTGATGCTCTACCCAACTTTAGTATCTGTAATAAGGGAAATTGTACATTTGTCGCTGAAACTTGCCAATTTCTTGTTCTGTCATAAGCATGTGATAGGAGCAGAATTAGGCCATTCAGTCCATCAAGTCTGCTCCGCCATACAATCATGGCTGTTCTATCACTCCTAACCCTATTCACCCCATCACCCATTACATTGTCAGTTGTTTCCCTTTGAGGATATGTGTAATTTGACCATTGATAAATGTAATTCTGAAGGTTTATGTAAACATCAAAACCCATGCCTTACATTGCTAACATTATTAGAAACATAGAAAATAGGTGCCGGAGTAGGCCATTCGACCCTTCGAGCCTGCACCGCCATTCAATATGATCATGGCTGATCATCCAACTCAGTATCCTGTACCTATTATTGCAGAGAGAACACAAAGTAGATGGAAAAGTGACGAGATTATGCAAACCTCAATTTTAAAATACCATGGTTTAAGAAGGAACTGCAGATGCTGGAAAATCGAAGGTAGACAAAAATGCTCGAGAAACTCAGCAGGTGAGGCAGCATCTATGGAGTGAAGGAAATATGCAACGTTTTGGGCTGAAACCCTTCTTCAGACTGAAGAAGGGTTTCGGCCCGAAACGTTGCTTATTTCCTTCGCCCCATAGATGCTGCCTCACCCGCTGAATTTCTCCAGCATTTTTGTTTACCTTTAAAATACCATTTATTGGTTATGATTGCAAAAACAGACCAGAAACTAAGTGTGTTTGACAGAAAAAGAAGCAAAGAGGAGAATAAAGATGATGAGGCTCAATGGGAGAAACAGTTCATGCTTGCAAAATACATAAAATTAAACACAATGTTCTCTGCCAATCTTCTACCCCGAGTGCTTAGGCATAAAAAATCCACATTTGGTTATAGGTACATGGGCAACAGAACAGTGCACAATAGGGGCCCAATTTAACCTTTCTCATCTCCAGCGTTGTTGATACCAGCTATATTGCAGTCTTTTTCCTCACTGCACTGCAAAGGAACAAGGTAAAATTGTCACTCTTCCATTGAAGGTCAAATAAAGGATGCATTGATTTAGACACAACTGTATGAAGTTGTGCTGATCAATGAAGTCATTGTAAAAGATTATTGATGAACATTGATCAGAATTATCAATAATGGGAACATTATCAATAATGGAATATTGTGTGCAATTTTGGTCTCCTAATTTGAGGAAGGACATTATTGTTATTGGGGGAGTGCAGCGTAGGTTCACCAGGTTAATTCCCAAAATGGCGGGATTCACGTATGATGATGAAAGAATGGGTCGACTGGGCTTGTATTCACTGGAATTTAGAAGGATGGAAGGGGATCTTATAGAAACATATAAAATTATTCGAGGATTGGACAGGGTAGATGCAGGAAAAATGTTCCCCATGTTGGGGAAGTCCAGAACCAGGGGACTGAGATGAGGAAACACTTTTTCACCCAGAGAGTTGTGAATCGGTGGAATTCTCTGCACAGAAGGCAGTGGAGGCCAATTCACTGGATGTTTTCAAGAGAGAGTTAGATTTAGCTCTTAGGGTAAAGGAATCAAGGTATATGGGGAGAAAGCAGGAATGGGGTACTGATTTTGGATGATCAGCCATGATCATATTGAATGGCGGTGGTGGCTCGAAGGGCTGAATGGCCTACTCTTGCACCTATTTTCTATGTTTCTAACATGCTGATGTTAATCATGCTGGTGATTTTAGATTTCTTCTCTGAACCTGTATCAGTTGTTATTCTATGCCTAAATTCTTCAATGTGTGTAAAATACGTTATATGGAAAGAAATTATCAAAACAAAGTACAAAATCCATGAAAGTCTGATGACAGAGCACCTCCTAATATCTGTTTCTCCAAACTTTGTGTAATAAAGAGTCAAAGTTTCTTTAAGGGCACCTTCCATCATTACAAGTATTAGTGCCACAGATTCCAATGGAACACCATCTTTTCCAAGTTCAGCTTCCTGGATGCTGTAAAAAATCCTGGATCCTCTCCCTGACAGTGCAATAGGAGATAGACACAAAGTGCTGGAGTAACCATGGGTCAGGCAGCATCTCTGGAGAAAATAAATAGGTGACGTTTCAGGTCGAGAACCTTCAGACAGAGTCAGGGCAGAGGGAAACGAGAGATCTGAAAAGGTACAAAGAACAAATGAATGAAAGGCGGTCAAGTCTGAAGTAGGGTCTCGACCCGAAACATCACCCATTCCTTCTCTCCAGAAATGCTGCCTGTCCCGCTGAGTTACTCCAGCATTTTGTGTCTACAAATAAATGAAAGGTACGCAAAGAACAAATCTAAGCCAGCCAGATGATCAAGGAAAGGTGGGGCCCACAATTGCTCCATTGTTGGCTGTGGAGAACGTGATAACGAGTGGATAAAAACAGTGAAACTAAGCAGGACAACAATGAAACTAGTAAGCGGACTGGGATGGGCAAGGGACGGAGACAGAGGGAATGCAAAGGTTACGTGGTTGGCAAAATCAAAATCACACCATTGGGTTGTAAGCTGCCCAAGCAAAATATATGGTGCTGTTCCTCCAATTTGCGTGTGGCCTCTGACAGTGGTCAGTATGGGAATGGGAAGGGGATTTAAAGTGTATATATGCAATAGGAGTACCTTTACCACATCCACGGTAGTGATTCAAGAAGAAGGCCCACCACTACAACCCGTATGGCAACTGAGGCTGAGCAACTGGTCTTGGTAGTGATATTCACATTACAAAATGATGTTATAAAATACAGGCAATGAAATTCTTGGGAGATACTATAATTGCTTTCAACGCTCACTTATCATGGAGAGCAAGGTTGTGTCCATAATTTTTATTCCTAATTATTACTTTACTATCCCAGTGAAAATAGAAGAGGAGACAGGAGCTACTAAGCTATCATGTTGCTTTATTTTAGTGACTTGAAAAGCTTATTAGCAGTATTTTACAAACTGATGGTTGACATACTAGATAAAATGAGTTTTGTGCAGTGTATGTTCACAGATGCAGAAGTTCGAGTGCCAATCTTTGTCATCAAAACGGCAAATTCTGCACTTATCGTTGACTACTGAAGTGTTGACACTTCAAAAATTTAGAAAAAAAGCCACTTTTTAATGAATATTGTTATTGAACCACACATCATGGGCGCAGGCTCTTCTGCCAACGACCATCGTGAATATCAAGCATCATTTGCAGTAATATTATCTTGTTCCCATTTTATTCTTCCCATCGATTCCCCTTGATTCTACGAGGGGCAATTTACAGTGATCATTTAATCTGTGCGAAGGAACTGCAGATGCTGGTTTATGCAGAAGATAGACACAAAATGCTGGAGTAACTCAGTGGGTCAGGTGACTCTGGAGAAAGGGAATAGGTGTCCAAGTACAAAGATCCTTGTATCTCCGTTAGCACATCGTCCCCAGCCAACAATGGGCCATTATGGACACCACCCTTCCTGAGATCATCTGTTGCCAGTCCTGTTTTGTTCTGGCTTTCTCTATCTTTCAGTCTCAAGAAGGGTTCCGACCTGAAACGTCACGTATTCCTTTTCTCCAGAGATTCTGCCTGACCATTTAATCAACATGCCCAAATGTTTTGGGGATATAGTAGAATATCAGACCATTTGAAGGTAAACCATACAATCAGGGAAAGAACATGCAAACATAGGCAGCACATGGAGGTCAGGATTGAATTCAGACACTCTGATAGCTGCAGCTAGCCTATAACATAGCAATGTAAGAATTATTAGCCTGTCATTACAGTAAATGTCAACAAGTCCAGAACTTCCTTGCACGAACATGGAACTCCCAAACATATTCGCTATTAGGTTGTGGCATGTTTCAATGCTGTCTGCCACTGGGCTGCCCATGGAGTCGAGCAGCAGATCTCCATTTGCTGAGATTCCCTTCATTTACGCTAGTTCATTCATATGCATAATTGGTAGCATCGCACCATTGGGGACTTAAGACAGTGGGAAATAAAGGAAGGAAACTAGCTTCTTTTTAAATTATATTTTTGTCTAATGCTTTAAATATTATTTATTTTTTAACATTTTAAATATAGGAATGGTCATAAATATTTAAATACATTGTCAGCATTAAAAGACAGGAAAACCAATGTTTGACTCCTGGGCACTAGTTTGGGTACGGGGTAACACTGGGCAGTTAGTAGGTCGAGCTCAGCAAAATTCAGGCCATCTTTTTATTATGGCAAATATATAACAGCTGGCTAAAGCGCACAATACATGAAAATGTGAATTTATTGATCTAATTCAGTAACAGGGATGGGACATTCAGGTCAAGCAGCCAGGAGGTCCTTGTTCCTCAGTCTTGGGGGTCCTTGTTCATCAGTCTATGAAAGTAAGCATGCAGGTACAGCAGGCAGTGAAAAAAGCAAATGGCATGTTGGCCTTTATAACAAGAGGAGTCAAATATAGGAGCAAAGAGGTCCTTCTGCAGTTGTACAGAGCCCTAGTGAGACCACACCTGGAGTGTTGTGTGCAGTTTTTGTCCCCTAATTTGAGGAAGGACATTCTTGCTATTGAGGGAGTGCAGCGTAGTTTACAAGGTTAATTCCCGGGATGGGGGGACTGTCATATGCTGAGAGAATGAAGCGGCTGGGCTTGTACACTCTGGAGTTTAGAAGGATGAGAGGGCATCTCATTGAAACATATAAGATTGTTAAGGGTTTGGACACGCTAGAGGCAGGAAACATGTTCCCGATGTTGGGGGAGTCCAGAACCAGGGGCCACAGTTTAAGAATAAGGAGTAAGCCATTTAGAACGGAGACGAGGAAACACTTTTTCTCACAGAGAGTTGTGAGTCTGTGGAATTCTCTGCCTCAGAGGGCAGTGGAGGCAGGTTCTCTGGATGCTTTCAAGAGAGAGCTAGATAGGGCTCTTAAAAATAGCGGAGTCAGGGGATATGGGGAGAAGGCAGGAAAGGGGTACTAATTGGGGATGATCAGCCATGATCACATTAAATGGCGGTGCTGGCTCGAAGGACCGAATGGCCTACTCCTGCACCTATTGTCTATTGTCCATAGGAGGAAAGTCTCTTGTTAACTCAGGTTAAACCCACTCCATATATCTTGGAGCCTTAAGACCTGTTTGTTGATTGCTGAAAACTATGACCACCAGACACAGCCATGAACTCATATGTGCTTTTCTTCATATTATCAGGAAAGCTGGATTAATGAAGATGTATTCCCCATACAAACCTGGATAAAGCTGTACATTTCTTTTTGTCTACAGTTAACTTCTTCTCAACATTCATCTGAACATGATTAGTGTAAAATTGAGACAAGTAAAATAACATTTGCTTAATTCACTTGAATAAATAATGCTTACTATGGCTTTGATGTTAATTTTGTCACTGATTTCTATTTGAACCCTTTCCTTTGGATCAAAGCGGTAAGAGCATTGAATGTTAAATTTGGAGAGGTGCCTTCATCAATCCACAGAGCAAAGTATACACACAGCCTCTGAATATCTGACAACTGCTGCTGTGAGTCAGAGTGATGTAGAACCATTTCTTCTTTGTTCCAGTTAGGCATTGAACGACACGTTAACATGCAAAGATGATAAGCAGACAAAGATAAGGTGGTCCTTCAAACTATGATGCAGCCTGGAATTTATAGCTGGATACTTTGTTCCTACTTTCCCCAGTACAAGCAAATAAACTACTGAGCAAATACTGGGAGAACCTAAAGAAGACAACTAAAAAATGTTTCTCACTTGGGTAAACAGGACAGGTGAAAGAGATCACACAGATCATTCCTAGCTAATAATCCATTTATTTGTGGGATCACAAGACCAGATTGCATGTGATTTTCAGCTAAAATGTGCTCTCTTCAGAACTTTGACTAATGAAACATTTAAAAAATGTTACGATATTTAGCTAGTACACCAAAGTCAATGGTCGAAGGCATCATCAAGGTGCAAACATACCGAAGGCAAAGTAATATAAAAGTTCTGAAAATCTTCAGACTGTCTCTCAGCATCAAAAATGATATACTTCCACTGGTTCTGAGACGAATGATGAGCCTTATGTGGGGTTCTGACACTGGGCAGGAGTTGTTTGACTGGGCATGGGCAATGTTGCAAGAGACACTACTGCACTCTGTTGTTTTCACTGGTTTCCGTACATTCTTGATACAAAGAAAGACCAAGGAGTAGAATAGTTAGACGCACAGAGTCTCTTGCCCAGAGTAGGAGAATCAAGAACCAGAGGGCATAGGTTTAAGGTGCCGGGGGGGGGGGAGATTTAATAGGAATCTAAGTGGTAACTTTTTCACATAAAGATTGTGGGTGTATGGAAGGAGGAGGTGGTTGAGGCAGGGATGTTTAAGATGCAATTAGACAGGTACATGGATAGGACAGGTTAAGAGGGATATGGGCCAAACGCTGGTAACTGGGACGAGTGTAGATGGGACATGTTGGTCAGTGTGGGCAAGTTGGGATGAACGTCCTGTTTCCACACTGTATGACTAGATGACCGTATGACTTGGTTCTCAGTGACTTCCTGGATGCTGTGCTCCATTGTTGATGGGTTAAAGGCCCGGTCAAGTCAATGAGGATGTTATATTTTTAAGGATGTGTTGGGTGGACAAGTGATTGACACCTGGACTGACAATTCAGGAACAGAGATTAAATCTCACCCTGACAGCGTGATGGAATTTATATCCAATTAAAAATATGAAATTTACAGTAAATAAAACACATCATTGGGAAAAAGGATGCAAGTTTGAAGACATACTCCTAAATGCCGTTGAAAACTCCAAGGCAAATGTGAGGTGCAGTTTCTCATAAGAGTCCAAAGGTCATTGTACCTGACTATGCAAACAGACTGACAATATTGTGAAAAGATTGATAAAGATAGATCGGAAGAATGTATTAGGTGCTTGAGCTTCACAATATTGTCCACGCAGAATATTTGACCAGCCCCGACCCGGGGTCCGATCACCGGCGCGGGGGAGATGAGATCCCCCCCGATGCAAGTGCTTGATCGCTCCGACGCGGAGGGCCCGACCGCCAGCTATGGGAGTAAGATCGTCATGTCAACGGAAGGCTCGAGGCCCCCGGACGCGGGAAAACAAAGAAGGGAAGAGATTGAACTTTATTTTGCCTTCCATCACAGTGAGGAATGTGGAGGAGTCACTGTGGTGGATGTTTATGTTAAACTGTATTTTGTGGGTTCTGTTGCTTTTTATTTGTCTGACTGACTTGGCAAATTAAATTCCTCGTATGTTGCAAAACATACTTGGCTAATAAAGTATTATTGTATTGTATTGTAAGCTTCTACAGCAAGTATACAGAGCTGTTCAAAGACTCATTTGCATGAATTAAGAGACACAAGGCCAATATAAGCATTAAGCCTGACACCAAGGCAATCTAGTACAAGCCCAAAGAGGCTTTAGCGGAGAAAGAGTTAAACAAACATGAACTCCATGGAGTGTTGGTCAAAACTACACAGAATGAGTGGGCTTTAAAATCCTTGAAGCAGACAAAATTGTATAGCTTTGTGAGGATCACAGAATAACTCACAGCTGAGCTGTGAACGATGAACAAAATCTATTGTTCTTGTCACAGGATATGTGTGCTGCGCAGACAGGGGTCAAAGACTTCATCAAGTTGGATCTGTCCAATGCTTATACATAATTAAATGTGGAAAAATAGAACCAACAGTATCTGACAATGAACTGTCAGTAAGAGCTTTATATATTTACCATGTTGCCTCGTGGTATGAAGGAGTTCAGGTCATAATTAACAAGTTGCTAAAATAAATTCAACAATGCCTATGGAACTAGGACGACGTTTTTAATAGCAACTGCTACCGAGGAGTAAAATATCTGAATAATTGAAAAGACATTCAGGAAACTTCATGGGAATAATGTCAAGCTCCAGAAGAATTAATGCATCTTTGTGAAGAAAGAAAATCTATTTGGACCCGAGGGAGGATGAAAATTGTGTGTAACGGTTTCAAGAGAAAATTGATGCCTTTGCTAAAGCTAGAGAGTTTATTTTATTTTAGTTTAGAGATACAGCGCAGAAATAGGCCCTTTGGCTCACCGAGTCCGCACTGACCAGTGGTCCCCATACACTAGCACTATCCTACACACTAGGGAGAATTTGCAATTTTTACTGGTCAATTAACCTACAAACCTGTACGTTTTTGGAGTGTGGGAGGAAACCGATGCAGTCACAAGGAGAAGGTACAAACTCCGTACAGACGGCACCCGTGGTCAGGATCAAATCCAGGTCTTTAGTTCTGTAAGGCACCAACTCTACCACTCCGTACAGTAACATGGAGACTCTTTGTGTACTGCCTATCTGAGTTCTGCTGTATGATTTTATTGAATTATATGCAAAACAAATAATTTCACTGTACATGTGACAATAAACTATTATTGGATCATCATAGAATCATTGATGTTACATGCATGAAATCCAGGTTAGCCGGGAAGTGGTGTTAGGTAAATTGAATGGATTAAAGGTCGATAAATCCCCAGGGCCAGATAGGCTGCATCCCAGAGTACTTAAGGAAGTAGCCCCAGAAATAGTGGATGCATTAGTGATAATTTTTCAAAACTCTTTAGATTCTGGAGTAGTTCCTGAGGATTGGAGGGTAGCTAATGTAACCCCACTTTTTAAAAAGGGAGCGAGAGAGAAAACGGGGAATTACAGACCAGTTAGTCTAACATCGGTAGTGGGGAAACTGCTAGAGTCAGTTATTAAAGATGGGATAGCAGCACATTTGGAAAATGGTGAAATCATTGGACAAAGTCAGCATGGATTTATGAAAGGTAAATCATGTCTGACGAATCTTATAGAATTTTTCGAGGATGTAACTAGTAGAGTAGATAAAGGAGAACCAGTGGATGTGTTGTATCTGGACTTTCAGAAGGCTTTCGAAAGGTCCCACATAAGAGATTAATATACAAACTTAAAGCACACGGTATTGGGGGTTCAGTATTGATGTGGATAGAGAACTGGCTGGCAGACAGGAAGCAAAGAGTAGGAGTAAACGGGTCCTTTTCAGAATGGCAGGCAGTGACTAGTGGGGTACCGCAAGGCTCAGTGCTGGGACTCCAGCTATTTACAATATATATTAATGATTTGGATGAGGGAATTGAATGCAACATCTCCAAGTTTGCGGATGACATGAAGCTGGGGGGCAGTGTTAGCTGTGAGGAGGGTACTAGGAGGCTGCAAGATGACTTGGATTGGCTGGGTGAGTGGGCAAATGCATGGCAAATGCAGTATAATGTGGATTAATGTGAGGTTATCCACATTGGTGACAAAAACAGGAAAGTAGACTATTACCTGAATGGTGGCCGATTAGGAAAAGGGGAGATGCAACGAGACCTGGGTGTCATGGTACACCAGTCATTGAAAGTAGGCATGCAGGTGCAGCAGGCAGTGAAGAAAGCGAATGGTATGTTAGCATTCATAGCAAAAGGATTTGAGTATAGGAGCAGGGAGGTTCTACTGCAGTTGTACAGGGTCTTGGTGAGACCACACCTGGAGTATTGCGTACAGTTTTGGTCTCCTAATCTGAGGAAGGACATTCTTGCCATAGTGGGAGTACAGAGAAGGTTCATCAGACTGATTCCTGGGATGTCAGGACTTTCATATGAAGAAAGACTGGATAGACTCGGCTTGTACTCGCTAGAATTTAGATGATTGAGGGGGGATCATATAGTAACTTACAAAATTCTTAAGGGGTTGGACAGGCTAGATGCAGGAAGATTGTTCCCGATGTTGGGGAAGTCCAGAACAAGGGGTCACAGTTTAAGGATAAAGGGGAAATCTTTTAGGACTGAGATGAGAAAAACATTTTTTACACAGAGAGTGGTGAATCTCTGGAATTCTCTGCCACAGAATGTAGTTGAGGCCAGTTCATTGGCTATATTTAAGAGGGAGTTGGATGTGGCCCTTGTGGCTAAAGGGATCAGGGGGTATGGAGAGAAAGCAGGTACAGGATACTGAGTTGGATGATCAGCCATGATCATATTGAATGGCGGTGCAGGCTCGAAGGGCCGAATGGCCTACTCCTGCACCTATTTTCTATGTTTCTATGTTTCTATGAAAGTTGACAAATATTGGGAAGCCAAGTCCTTTTCTTAGATCACTATCACAAACTCCAGGTTTCTCCCTGGCTGATTCCGATGTTCGTAGCCTTGATCCTGATATTTGCCCCTGTGCTAAGCATCTGAATTCATATCCTCTCCAAAGGCTTACAACATCATAACATTGCCTTATTCCACCTCTGGCACAAGTTATCTGCAGCTGATACCCTAATTTTGTTACCTCAAGCTCGACTATTCCAATGATTTTCAGGTCAGCCTCTCGGCTCTCAGTTTGCACCCTCTGCAATCTTAAACTTACATAAACCACATTGTTATGGAATGCTTTGTGTCTTTGCTCACAATGTGCAGGCTTCCTTATCCAACTTGATCATCCACAGTGCAGCAGTGCCCCTCTGTGGAGCCTTTGGAAATCAGGGCTTGAATGCACCATTATCCTTCTCCACATCCTATAAAATTGTGTACCTTCTCAAATATATGCCCCTAGCTACCCTTTCAAATCAAAGTGAAACTGGAGATGGAGGAGCAAGGCTGGCTAAACTGGAAACCTTAAAAATACAATCGACTTATTTTCTATTCCTGCATGCTAAAAAGGCTAAACATCAACCTAGCATAATTTCCTTCAGGCATGGAGAGCTATCTGAATATGCAAGAATGAGGTTAAGAAGGAAAAGGTTGGAGTGTAGTTTGTGTCTGTCTACATGAATGTCTGTATGGGATAAAAGGTGCACTAAAGCACAATGAAGGTGGCGATGGTGTGTGTGTAGTCTAAGGAAGACCTTGGGAGTCAGACAGGTAGGTGACAAGGTCAGGGGATGAACGACCTGGAACTTAGGCAAGTGGCAGAAGGTGCAGTTGTCTTTTGTAGCCCAGTGTGAGCAGGAACCACGTACTAATGTACTTAGTAGCATATTCTCAGAGAAGACATGCAGTGAAGTGTGGTTGTGGAAATGGTGGGAGACCCTGAACAAAGGTTAAAGGTAATGGTGAGTTAAAGACAGTGGCTACAATGGGTTAGACACCTGGGTTGATAAACCCCATTTTCGTATTTAACTAACTAGCCACCAGAAATTGTAAACTAAACATGAGGCCAGTCTAATGGATGTGAACTTAACAGCTGAGCTATGTTTGCCGCAGGTCTAACCTTTATCAATGCTGAGTAATTTGATCTAGCCAGAGCGCGATAGATTGCCTGGTGAAGAAAAGCCAAAGATAAACGACTCCCTGTTCATGTCCCTGACTGTTTTTCACTGATTCCAATGGACTTTGCTGGATGAATGCCTGTGTGTATATTGGATGAGAAAACAATTGGACTTGGCAGTCATTCCTTGCCTAGTGAAATACTGCCGACATTAACTGCCTACTCGTACAAAGGAAAAATGGGTAATTGAACAAATGCCATGGTGCCAAAGACAGGCCATGGGACTACACCACAGCAAGAACTCAGTGAGAAGAGCAAACAAATTCAACGGGCTAGAAAAAGAAATTAAAATATGTTCTTTGACAAGAAACTGCACGTTATACATGTGCATTCTATTGAGCTCAGTCGAGTGTATGACACCAGAGCTTGGGAATGACCGAGAGAGACTCAAGGAAGTGCAGAGATTCTAAACTTGAGCAAAACACCAAGTGCTAGAGGAACTCAGCAGGTCAGGCAGCATCTGTGGAAGGAATGGATAGACGATGTTTTCATTACTCTATTTTCTGGACATTACAGATCCTTGAGTTTCATGAGAAAGCCATGGCAGCACTGACCTCAGTACTGGTGAAGGGAATGCTATTTTTAGCTGTCAAAGCACCAGGATACTTCAAAAAGTAGTTGAGCCTCAACCATTTTGACCAACTGTGGAAGACACCATCAGCAGTGGAAGGGGATGTGTGGTTCAGCAGCAAAACTACCCTTGTGATTGAAGGATCAAAGACTGGAGAAGCAAAAGGTTAAAGATCCAAATATGTGAGACTTGAAGCTGTGTTTTAGAACAAGTGCAGTGTGAAGAGGGTTAGGAAAAGATGTGGGAATGTAAGTGAACAAGAGACAAGTGAAGTGTGGCTTGTGATCAAAAATGGTAGCAGAGAGGTGTCCGGTTAAGGATGTAGAAGTGTTCATGGCTGTGAATGGTAGCAATGAATGATGTGTAATTTTAATGCAAAAGGTTGTGTAATCTCCATATAATAATAATAATAATAATAATAATAATATCTTTTATTGTCATTGCACAGAGGTACAACGAGATTTGGTATGCAGCTTCCATCCGATGTAATAACTTAGTTAACTAAAAATGTAGACACCCAGAGAAACAAGATTAAAAAAACAAACAAAAAACAGTAAAACAGTATAAAGTGCAAATAGGTCTGTGCCGGGTCGATGTGCGACGTGACCTTCCGAAGGAGACAGTTCATGGGGGGGGGCACTCAGCAGAGCCGGTTCAGAGCAGCTATAGCTCTGGGGACTAAGCTGTTCCTAAGTCTGGAGGTGCGGGCGTAGAAGGCCTTGTAACGTCTGCTGGAAGGTAGAAGTTCGAACAGACTATTGCAAGGAGTTATATTACTAACTATGGATGTTACCTCTCAGAGGTTTAGGGGCAGCAGGGAAGTGCAGCGGGAGAGTTGTTGCCTTACAGTTCCAGACACCCTGGGTTTGATTCTGACTATGAGTGTTGTCTGTACGTCGTTTGTACATTCTCCCCATGATCACGTGGGCTTTCCCAGGGTGCTCCAGTTTCCTCCCACACTCCAAAGACATACAGGTTTGTAGGTTAATTGGCTTTGGTAAAGATTGTAAATTGTTCCCTAGTGAGTGGGATAGCGCTAGTGTGCGGGGTGATCGCTGGTCGACGATGACTTGGTGGGCCGAAGGGCCTATTTCCTCACTCTATCTCCAAACTAAACTAAAAGTTTGCTATTATGTGGAGATTCCACGTGAAATCTTCTGATATGAAAAGCCCAGGCTGAGAAAAAATATATTGAAAAAAATATCAAGCTGCAAGAATGAAAATGAAATGAACTTTGAATTATAAACATTTACCAACAGGAAGATTATCTGGCTATCTTTGAACTAAATGAATTGGCTCCTCTCTCAAGCAAACGGTCTGGAGACCAACTGAATTTGAGCTGAAGCAGACAATTATTCCCATCAAGTTGTTTTTTAACCCTTGTGCAGTTTTAAGGAACCAAAAGCAAGCTGCAATGTTGACAAAATAGCTTTATTTTCAGCACAACCAGGTAACCTGAGAGGACTAGATCGGAATCATGAGAGGAATAGATCGGGTAGATGCACAGAGTCTCTTGCCCAGAGATGGGGAATAGAGGGCCAGAGGACATGGGTTTAAGGTGAAGGGGAAAAGATTTAATAGGAATCAGAGGGGTAACTTTTTCAAACAAAGGGTGGTGGGTGTATGGAACAAGCTGCCAGAGGAGGTAGTTGAGGCAGGGACTATCCCAACATTTAAGAAACAGTTAGACAAGTACATGGATAGGACAGGTATGGAGGGATACGGGCCAAACGCGGACAGGTGGGACTAGTGTAGCTGGGACATGGTGGTCGGTGTGGGCAAGATGGGCTGAAGGGCCTGCTTCCACATTGTATTGCTCCATGACTCTACGACCTGGGTTAAGATGCAGGGTCACTGTTTGAACCCCTTCATTATCATCTCTTTCACAGCCAACAATGGATCCCTCCGCCACCCTTGTTGTCTTGCTAGTTTCACTGTTTGTATCCCTTCATTATCACGTCTTCCACAGCCAACAAAGGATCATTGTGGGCTCCATCTTCCTTGGGACATTGGTGCCCGCTCTGCTTTGTTCTGAATCTTTTCATACCTATCGTTTCTCTCTACCCTGACTCTCAGTCTGAAGATGGGTCTCGACCCAAAACGTCACCTATTCCTTCTCTCCTGAGATGCTGCCTGTCCCGCTGAGTTACTCCAGCATTTTGTGTCTATCTTTAAGATGCTGTATTCTGCCATCATATCTGATTGGAGCCATAGCATTTGCTAAGGAGAACAGATTACAAATCCAGATTGATCAATTCACCTGAGACAGCAAAAATACATCTTGTGATTGTTCTTGCTAATCACACTTCAGCATGTTTTAGCATGCTTTAGTTGCCCATGAAAAAAAAATGACCACAATTGAAATTTAGTTTAGTTTATTTAGTTTAGAGATATAGCGTGGAAACAGCCTCTTTGGTCCACCGAGTCCACGTCAACCAGTGATCCCTGCACATTAACACTATCCTACACACACTGGGAAATAATTTTACCAAAGCCAATCTTCTTCTTATCGAGTCCACATACAAGATTAGAAGTTGTTCAGCCAGAGCTGAACACACTTCTTGGCATCTGCGTACAGTGGTGTCTGTCTTGTCGCTTCTTGTGCTTCTTGTGCGTGGTGGTGGAGAGATTGGTGGAAACAGGGCCGCGACGTGAACGCTCTTTCCTTGACCCCACCAAAGCCAATCAAACCTACAGACCTGTATGTCTTTGGAATGTGGGAGGAAACCGGAACACAAGGTCACAAGGAGAACGTACTAACTCCGTGCAGACAGCACCCATAGTAAGGATCGAACCCGGGTCTATGGCGCTGTAAGCCAGCAACTCTACCGCTGCACCACTATGTGAAGTGTCAATCCTCTTAAGTTCCATGAAGGCTTGGATATCTTCCACAAAGCATCTACAAATGCACATTTTCTGATTATTAAGGGAATAGAGGAAAAGTAACATTGAGCATGCACGGTTTTGATGAATAATGAATAAAGCACTTTGGGTCAAAAGGAACTATCTTGCTTCTAATTCTCATATTGTTTCATTGGACAGCAGCCATTGCAAACCTTTGAGTATTGTGACATCTAACTGCACATGTAACGAGTGAATTCCTGTGCAGTTGTTGAATATCTTAGGTTTCAAAAACGGTGCTCGTGTAGTAATATACTGTAGGTGTCGTCAATACCCCCTGGTTCATCTGAAAATCTGTAGTCCTCAAAAATACACGTCGGGTGGCACAGTAACGCAGCTGGTAGAATGTTGCCTCACAGCACCAGACGTAGGTTTGATCCTGACCTTGGGTGCTATCTGTGTGAAATTTGCACATTTTCCTTATGATCGTGTGAGTTTCTTCCAAGTTTCTTCCAAGAGACCACATCCGGAGTATTGTGTACAGTTTTGGTCTCCTAATTTGAGGAAGGACATCCTTGTGATTGAGGCAGTGCAGCGTAGGTTCACGAGATTGATCCCTGGGATGGCGGGACTGTCATATGAGGAAAGATTGAAAAGACTAGGCTTGTATTCACTGGAGTTTAGAAGGATGAGGGGCTATCTTATAGAAACATATAAAATTATAAAAGGACTGGACAAGCTGGATGCAGGAAAGATGTTCCCAATGTGGAGCGAGTCCAGAACCAGGGGCCACAGTCTTAGAATAAAGGGGAGGTCATTTAAGACTGAGGTGAGAAAAAACGTTTTCACCCAGAGAGTTGTGAATTTATGGAATTCCCTGCCACAGAGGGCAGTGGAGGCCAAGTCACTGGATGGATTTAAGAGAGAGTTAGATAGAGCTCTAGGGGCTAGAGGAGTCAAGGGATATGGGGAGAAGGCAGGCACGGGTTATTGATCGGGGACGATCAGCCATGATCACAATGAATGGCGGTGCTGGCTCGAAGGGCCGAATGGCCTCCTCCTGCACCTATTTTCTATGTTTCTATGTTTCTATGTTTCTATGTTTCTATGTTTCTATGTTTCTATGTTTCTATGTTTCTATGCTCTGGTTTCCTCCCACTTCTTAAAGATGTGAGAGTTTGTCGCATAATTGGCCTTCTCAAAATTGCCCAAAGTGTGCAGGGAATGGATGCAAACATAGATAACATAGATCTAGTGTGAACAAGTGATCGTTGGTCAGCATGGACTCGGTTAGACTGAAGTGTCTGTTTCCATGGTCTATCTTTCAATCAAAAAGTTTTTGCTCCCTGGTATCATTATCAAAAGGTAAAGCAATGAAATCAACACACTAAACCTCATCCGTTGATCTGCACCATTTTGTACATTGCAATGAGAGATCACTTCTCATTCTTCTGTGATTTGTTGCAAACTATGAACTGTTGCAATACTTTGGTCAGAGGTCAGTCTACAGTCTAGTGGAGGACATTGAAACATGAAGGAGGATTGTAAGCTGGGTTAGTGATGCAGAGGAAAGCTGCCTTACGGACAAGGATTCTGATAGTGGGCTGCCTAGTCTTAATAACTGGTGCTGTGGCATCCAAGATAATGTCACGATAGTGAAACAAATAGATGCAACCTTAAAATGAGCTAAATGCACATTGATGACCAGTGAGCGTAATATATTTCCAGAAGATATCATCGTATGGTATGGTACTCTGTCACATGTACCGAGGTACAGTGAAATTCATTTTTGTATACAGTTCAGTACAAGTATCACTATACATAAGCACTTAGATACATGTGTGTGATGGAGTTCTGAATACCTGAGTGCAAAGCAATGATGGTCTGAGGGAACGAGCTGCAGAGGCTCAGATGGACAAAATATCAACCCTCTGAATCCTCCCATTGATATAGTTAGCATCAGCTCCACCTGGTGGCACCACTAGATACTGTCCAATTCCTGGTGGCGGAGAGTCATAGAGCACGGTGGCACAACTTGTCCATGACAACCAAGATGCCCCATCTAAGCTGGTCCCATTTGTCCACATTTGACCCATCCTCCTCAAAATCTTTCCTATCCATGTACCTGTCCGAGTATCTTTTAAAAGCTGTTATGGTACCTCCTCTGGGGGTTGACAAATATTTTACACATTTTTAAAACTCAAACTTTTGTAAGAATTGCTAGATCGGAGTACAATATAAATCGTGACGCAGATGCTGTCTAAAACGTAGCACCCACTTGATGATCGGTTAAAAGCTTTGTGAAAGTGATGAGAATGAGAAAGAAGGCGGGCGGTACAGTGGCACAGCCGTTGGAGCTGCTGCCTCGCAGTGCCAGAGTTCCAGGTTCGATCCTGACCCAGGGTGCTATTCTGTACAGTTTGCATATCTTGCCTATGACCGTGTGGGTTTCCTCCCACATCCCAAAGACGTGCCAGTTTGTAGGTTAATTGGCTTCTGTAAATTGCCCCTAGTGCGTTGGGAGTGGATGAGAAAGTGCTCTAACATAGAGCTTGTGTGAATGGGTGATCGATGATCAGGGCCGAAGACCTCTTTCCTCAGTGTATCTCTAAAACAAAAACTAAAATGAATGAGAGAGAAGTTGCTGACTGCTCGTTGTTGCCTTGTACATTGGCCTGGTAAATAGCCCTATATCTTTGGATAATGTAGACCATTTTAAAATAGCTAACACCTCTCTCCTCAATAAACACATCACTAACCTCTTTGTCCTTTTAATTACCTCCATAGACAGGGCAGGTACAGAGAGGTTGTTTCACCTGCTCCTGTGTCGAGGGCTTGGGCTAATAGTATCACGATGCATGGTTGGAAATTTAGGACTGAGAAGAGAAATTATTTAACTCATGGAGTTTTAAAGAACCCAGGCTAAATGAAGTATGGTGGGGAAGCATTGAGACGAAAGATCACTCCGTGCAAGGGCCGATACACCAGCTACTTTTTCTCTTTTATTAACCTTGTGTCTTTACATGTTATTTTTTGGTTTAATCCTATTGATTTAAAATGACATTTTCCACTGCATTGTGTAATTTTCAATATTTAACTATTGAAGAAGCTTTCTCCTTTAAAACTCATCATGATCATTGATTCAGTCATCGCCTTGTTTGGCTGCTACAAGTCATAGGAGTCAACACATTTTACTCTGCTGTATTTTTCTGCAAGGAAAATTCTAGGGGCGGCACAGTGGCGCAGTGGTAGAGTGGCTGCCTTACAGTGCCAGAGACCTGGGTTCGATCCTGACTATAGGTGCTGTCTGTGCTGAGTTTTGTACGTTCTCCCCGTGACCTGCATGGGTTTACTCCGGGTGTTCTGGTTTCCTCCCATACTCCAAAGACGTACAGGTTTGTAGTCTAATTGGTTTGGTAAAATTGAAAATTGTTTCATAGTGTGTGAAGGATAGAGCTAGTTTAAGGGGATCGTTGGTCGGCGTGGACCCGGTGGGCCAAAGTGCCTGATTTGCCCTGTATCTCTAAAAAGAAGGATACAGCAAGCGAACGTTGACACAAAATGCTGGAGTAACTCAGCGGGTGAGGCAGGATTTTTGGAGAAAAGGAATGGGCGACGTTTCAGGTCGAGACCCTTCTTCAGTCGTCTTGTACAGTATCTGTAGACTGTGGATGGCTCGATTGTAATCTTGTACAGTCTTTCCACTGACTGGTTAGTACGCAACAAAAAGCTTTTCACTGTACCTCGGTACACATGAAAATAAACTAAACTAAACTAAATAACTTACATGTAACTTTTCATTCCTGTGAAATATACCAAAATTACTCGTGATTAAGTAATTGTATGTCAATGTTTTCAACCTCCAAACAGATCAAATTACGTTTTGGTTAAATATTTTACTAAAAGAGTTTTCAAAAGTACAGTCCTCAGATTCATATCTTATAAACCACCGACAGTGCAAATGTATATGTATCACACCAATAACACCATCAGTTCTTAACAACTGGGCATTAGCACCCTCATGAATTAAGTCACTCCTTGTACAAGTAACAAAGGATTCAAAGTACTAACGTGATGTAAAAATCAACTGTGTAACTTAGAAGATTGAAGTTACCTGCAGAATATGAGTTAAATATGAGGAAAATAAATGGTAAAGATTAACGGTAGAGACTGAAGAGAATATATTAATATTATCACAAGATGATGGGGAACCTTGTTGAAACTTACTGAATAGTGAAATGCCTGGATAGAGTGGATTCTGGAGAGGATGTTTCCACCAGTGTGAGAGTCGAGAATCTGAGGCCATATCCTCAGAATAAAAGGACGAACGTTTAAAAAGGAGATGAGGAGGAATTTCTTTAGTCAGAGGGTGGTGAATCTTTGTCATTCATTGCCGCAGAAGACCGTGGAGGCCAGGTCAATGGATATTTTTAAGGCAGAGATTCACAGATTCTTGATTAATATGGATGTTCAGGGGTTATGGCGAGCAGGCGGAGAATGGGGTTGAGAGGGAAAGATAGATCAGCCATGATTGAATGGCGTAGACTTGATGGGTTGAATGGCTGAATTCTGCTCGTATAACTTATGTATTTATGAACAAGAGCCCAGGCCATTCAGTCATTAGAACATAATGGCACATGTCCTCCCTGAGTGGGAATAGCTCAAATAGTTCCTGATGTGGGGATTCGACCCGAAACATTGACTGTTCCTTTCCACCCATGGATGTTGCACAACCCACTGATCTACTCCATTAGATTGTTTGTGGCTTTTATCATGTTTTCCTGTCCTGTTAGCAGATTGCTGCCATGTCTAATGCTGAGTGTTGTCGTTGTTTCAGCCTCTGCCACAAATCGTGGATGAATTTCCGCAGCGTCAGATTCCTCCCCTGAAGAAACCGCTGTTGGTTTTAATTCATATATTTAATCTTCTCCTTGTCCCAATGAAACAGGACACATTATATATCCTGTCCCAGATTTTTGTGTTCTTCTTCTTTCGTGTCCTTATGCTATATCGTGGCTCGCCACTGCTGTACACATCGTTGCGCTATTGCAGTGTTAAGTGCAAGGTCTGCAGTAATACATGGATTATCCAGCAATGGGCATTTTCTGATGTGAAGCACTTTCCTTTATAACACCAAAATAGCTTCAATTTATTTTTCTTGAGCAAAGCAGAAAGTACTAGAATATCTCAGCGGGTCAGGCAGCATCTGTTGACTGAATGGACGGGCAAAGACAGCTTGAGAAGGGTCCCAACCCAAAAACGTTGCCTGTGCATTCCCTGTGCATGCTGCCTGACCCACTGAGTTCCTCCAGTACTTTGTGGTTTGCTCAAGATTCCAGCATCTGCGGTTCCTTGTGTTTCTGTTTTTTTCTTCTTTTTTGATGGAAATTGTCCAATACTATTCATCATTCTGCAGGTGAGGGACAAGTTATGAACTGCTGGACTTGACTCAGCCAACAGTTTCAGGTTTCTTTTGGTGGGAACGCTTTGTACCCTGTTTGCACCTCACCAAAATGACGGAGCCACGCCTGTGCCGGCAAACCAGGCGTATAGATAGATCTCTGTGGAAACAAGGGCCTGCAGACGCTGGTTTACAAAGACAGACACAAAGTGCTGGAGTGGACAAAGAATAGATCGACTGGGCTTATATTAAAGAATGGATTGACTGGGCTTATATTCACTGGAATTTAGAAGGATGAGAGGGGATCGTATAGAAACATATAAGGGATTCGACAGGCTAGATGCAGGAAAAATCAGAATAACAATCACACAATCACAATAATACTTTATTAGCCAAGTATGTTTTGCAACATACAAGGAATTTCATTTGCCAAGTCAGTCATACAAATAAAAAGCATTGGAACACAAAAAATACATTTTAACATAAACATCCACCACAGTGACTCCTCCACATTCCTCGCTGTGATGGAAGGCGAAAAAAAAGTTAAAATCTCTTCCCTTCTTGCTCTCCTGCGGTCAGGGGCCTCGAGCCCTCCGTTGACGGGATGATCTTGACTCCCGTAGCTGATGGCGTTTGGGCCCTCCGCATCGGGGCGATCAGCTCCTGCATCGGGGGGATGTCAGCTCCCCCCCACCGGGCGATGCAGGAGCTGATCACCCCGATGCGGAGGGCCCAAACGCCGCCGGCTACGGGAGTCAAGATCATCCCGTCAACGGAGGGCTCAAGGCCCCTGACCGTATCGGGGCTGGTCGAACCTCTGCGTCGTTGGAGCTCCCGACTAACCTCTCCCGAGACTGCGAACTCTTGATGGTATGTCCGCAAACCGCTGTTGGAGCGTTCCCAGGCAAGGGATCGACTCCGATATTAAGTCCACACCCCGTGGTGGGGCTCAAGTCAGTGCGAGGAGGCCTCCAGCTCCATCGATGGTAGGCCGCAGAGCGACCGGAGATGCGATCTGGAAAATAATAGTATCTCCGGCAAGGTAAGAAACTGAAAAAACGTTTCCCCCTCCCCCATCCCCCCACATAAAACAAACCGGTGAACATTTACACAGACTTTTAACACATGTTGGGGAAGTCCAAAACCAGCAGTCACGGTTTAAGAATAAGGGGTAGGCCATTTAAGGTTCAAAGGTCTTTTATTGCCACGTGTACCAATTAAGGTACAGTGATATTCGATTTACCATACAGCCATACTAAAAAAAGCAACAAGACACACAATCACATAAAAGTTAACATAAACAACCACCACAGCGGATTCCCCACATTCCTCACTGTGATGGAAGGCAATAAAGTCCAAGCTTCTTCCTCTTTATTTTCCCGCGGTCGGGGTAGTCGAACCATTCGCAGTCGGGGCAATCGAAGCTCCTGCAGCCGGTGATCGAAGCCCCCGCGTCGGGGCGGTCGAAGTTCCTGAGGCTTGGAGCTCCCGAAGTCGGTCTCCAACCAGGAATCGCCAGCTCCATGATGTTAAGTCCGCAGGACCCCGTGGTTGGAGCTCCCGAAGTTGGTCCCCAGCAGAGGCCGCCAACTCCACGCAGTGCCGACGGAGATACGATACAGAAAAATATTGCATCTCCGTTGAGGTAAGAGATTTAAAAAAGTTTTCCACCCCCCACATAAAACAAGCTAAAGAACACTAAAGCATACATTTAACACATACTAAAAAACAACAAAGAAGGAAAAGGATGAGACAGACTGTTGGCGAGGCAGCCATTACAGGCTGAGATGAGGAAAAACTTTCATCCAGAGAGTTGTGCATCTGCGGAACTCTCTGCCACCAGAAGGCAGTGGAGGACAACTCACTAGATGTCTTCAAGAGAGAGTTAGATATAGCTGTTAGGGCTAACTGAATCAAGAGATATGGGGAAAAAGCAGAAACGGGGTACTGATTTTGGATGATCAGCCATGATCATAGTGAATGGCGGTGCTGGCTCGAAGGGCTGAATGGCCTACTCCTGCACCTATTTTCTATCTTTCTATGTAACTCAGCGTGTCATGCAGCATCTCTGGAGAACATGGACAAGTGATATTCCGGCTTGGGACCCTTCTTCAGACTCATCATTGTATACATCTCTGCCTTTATTGCTGAATGCTGCTTTTCACACTTTTTGGGATTATTTCTTTACAAGTATAAACTAAATATTTGTAAATCCTACATAAAGATTTGAGGAGAAATACCACAATGACCAGTTTAGTTTAGTTTAGAGATACAGCATGAAAACAGGCCCTTCGACCCACCGAGTCCGCGCTGACCAGCGATCACCTGTACACTAGTTCTATTCTATACACACTAGGGATAATTTACAGAAACCAATTAACCTACAAGCCTGCACGTTTTTGGAATTAGGGAGGAAACTTGAGCACCCAGCGAAATCCCACGTGGTCACAGGGAGAACGTGCTAACTCCACACAGACAGTGTTCCCATTAGAAACCCAGTGCGTAGTCTAATATACAGGATTCCACGGTCTTCACATTTTACTGTAGCAAATCCATTTTCCAATGGAGGAGCCATTCCTCTTTACAATCTCACTTCTGGACCCCTTGGTCCAGTTTCATTGGGATGCAATTGTTAAAGAGATTTTCTTTTAAAACTTGCTATGGTACAGCACAGTCTCAACTGAATACTTCAGAACATTTTCACAAGCTAAAATTACTTGAACTGAAATGATATTTGGTATTTGTAGGCAAGTGTGGCAATATTTTTTATGTGTTGTAAAATCCCATGAATGGCAATGAGATGCCACTTTTGACACTGAGCTGTCAAATTACGTGGAAGCAATGGGGAGTTTCAGAGCAGATTCACATACACAAGTAGATTTTATTAATTTATGTACTCCTATGCAATCTTGAATGGGAAGCAACAAAATATTACAATCTATGTGACATATGATTCTTTCCTAGTTAACTGATATAAATAATAAGTTCATGTTCTTACGTTATAGGAACAGAATTAGCCCATTTGGCCCATCAAGTCTACTCCACCATTCAATCATGGCTGATCTATCTTTCCCTCTCAACCCCATTCTCCTGCCTTCTCCCCATAACCCCTGACACCCGTACTAATCAAGAATCTGTCAATCCCCGCCTTAAAAATATCCATTGACTTGGCCTCCACATCTGTCTGTGGCAATGAATTCCAGATTCACCACCTTCTCCTCTTATCTTTATCCCCTCAGCAGCGACTTTACTGTCTAAACTCTATCTCTTGTAACTTCGAGGATTTGGGTGTGCATTGCAGCAGTATCTTATCAAATACTTATCAAGCAACACTATCATCACTTGCAAAGTTTGCTCCAGAATGCCTTCAAATATTACATTTTTCCATCATTATTTGGGTGGCTTTTTTTCCCCCAAGTGATTTGTTAATGGAAATGTGAAAAAAATAATTGCCATCATAAGATATATAGCAGTTCTATTGCTTGCTGGTTAAATGAGGCTTAGAACAGAACAGTACAGTACAGCACAGGGATAACCCCCTTGGCCCACAATGTTTGTGCCAAATATGATGCCTAGCTGAACTGATCTTGTCTGCCTGCACACAATCCATATCCCTCCATTCCCTGCACTTGCATATGCCTATCCAAAAGCCTCTTAAATGCCACCATTTTATCTGCCTCTACCACCACCCCTGGCAATATGTTCCAGGCCTCCACCACCCTCCATATAAAAAACTTGCCCGCACATCTCCATTAAACTTCCCCCCCTCATCTTAGTTTTCTAGTGTTCGTCATGCCTTCTAGTGTTGGACATTTCCACCCTTGGAAAAAGGTTCTGACTGTCTACCCTATCTATATCTCTCAGAATTTTATATAAATCTATCAAGTCTCCCCTCAACCTTCAGCGTTCCATGGAAAACAATCTAAGTCTATCCAACTTTTACCACCCTAACTACTTATGCTGCCACCTTTAGTGAGCTATGAACTTGGATTCAAAGATCCCTCCACACCTCAATGCTGTGAAGGGTCTTGCCATTAACTGTATACTTTCTCCTTCCATTCAACCTCCTAGGAATCAAACTAGCCATATCAAAAATTATTGCAGTTAAGCTGATCTCAATTGGACTACCATGATGTGAGTTTAACAACGTTGAACTGTTGCCTGCTTTCTCCAGACCTGCCACAGTTGGCTTCAGAATCACAAAGAACCGGCATTGGTATTGGTATTGTGTTTATTATTGCCACATGTACTGTAATATAATGAAAAACATTGTTGTCTTTAGCCCCTTATGATTTTCGGCAAAACTTCACTCCAAAAGCACAGCTGGGAGCCTTGCTGAGACTGTTGGCCATGATCTGTGTTGGACAAGAGAGTGGGATTCACAGAGTCAGCCCCACTAAACTTGCTGTGATCAATCCCAGGGAATGAAATCTGGGCACTTAAACAAGGGTTGCTGGAAACACTCAGAAAATTGGGTAGACTCCATATAGAAGCCTGAGACTTCCATCACAACTAGATATTTCGAAGTAGAAAAATTAGATCTCAGGATAGAACTTCAAATACAGAGCCAAAAACAACTACAGGCCACCACTGATTTTCTGGCATCCTTGGTTCCAAAGCCTTTCCGGATTATCTGTTTTGCCGGACCAAGAGGTGGCACGGCCTCCAAGAGGAGTCGAACGTTACTGGAATGGTCCGCCGAGGGGCCGAGATACCGGCGGCCGGCAAAGTCAGCCTCGGAAGCCGGCTATAGGAACGGATCTGCGGGCTCCGGCCAGGCTGGAGTTCCAGAGCCCCGGCCGCAGGGGGAAGATTCGACCCGCCGATCGGCCGTGGAAGTTGGCTATGGGAACCGATCCGCCGGTTCCGGCTGGGCCGGAGTTCCAGAGCCCCGGCCACAGGGGGCAAATTCAACCCGCTGACTGGCCGCGGAAGTCCCGATGAGGTCGAGATCGGCCGCCTCACCCGGCCTAGGCGACACAATTTCGGGGGGACTTCTGGGGGAGATTTCAAGTGCGCTCTTGCAATTTTGTCCGGATTAAAAAATGTGCCGGACCACCAGTTACTGTAAAATCGGTGGTGGACCTGTATATGAATATTTCAGCATAGTAAGATGTCCTAAGGTTCTTAATGGGAACAAACCTTTTAAAGTATAATTTCCTCTGTCACCGTTGACTTCAATGAAAAGGAAGATCGGTGGAGGGTATTTTGAAAGGCAGATCCACTGTTTGCTGTATCTTACCCCAATAAAATTAAAATTGACACCAACTTCAAAAAAATCTCAGTTGTTTTCAAAGAGGGAACTGATTCTATGCAATGGCTAAGAATTTCAATTCATATTGCTTAGTTCATGAGATAAAAATAGGAGAGATTGATGCATCTTCATGTATCGACATAAAAATCATCAATTGCCCTTAACCAAATAAACCAATATTCCCCCAAAATATGTAATCAATAAATGTCATCTCTAAACATCAAGCAAAATTTACAATACTTGACTCAATTAGTCAGCTTCCGTAGGTGAAATATTACACTGAAGTTTTCATTTGACATTCGGTTGCATTGGGATATATTAAACAATTTTGTGCAATTAAAAATGATGATTATTTAAGTAACAAGCAAAGAATTATTGTCAGCCTGGGAGTTTAAAATCATATTGTTTAGTTCATGAAATAAAAACAGGAGAGATAGTTTGATGCATCTTCATGTATCAACATAAAAATCATCGATTGCACCGTAACCAAATAAATCACCAAGCCCTAAGTTTCCATTCCAACCAGAAACCATTCCAGGTCATTTATCTTCACGTTTCTTGGCCATAGCTTTAAGATGATTTTTCTTTTCCATTAAACTATGCTTCCTCATTACAGAATTCAATGCGAGAACCAAGTGTTGATAAAATATTAACAGGCAGTGGAAAATGGCCTTTCCTATAGTTTGAAAATGCCACCTTTGACCAATGATTTACTTTTCTTTCCTTCTTCTTATCCAGTCCACACACAAGATTAGAAGTTGTTCAGCCAGAGCTACACTTCTCGGCATCTGCATACAATGGTGCCTGTCTTGTTGCTTCTTGTGCTTCTTGTGCGTGGTGGTGGAAAGAATGGTGGAAACAGGGCCACGACGTGAACACTCTTTCCTTGACCCCTTTCTTTCCTGAAGGGACAAAACATGCAGACAAAACCTTAGAACTCAGAGCGATCTTTACTTCAATCCTTATCACACTTTGCTATTGATTGAAATTGATTGATGTGGTGGTTGTAGTATTGAATTTGATTAGCAGTTTTTGAACAGGACATAGCTGCCAAATGTCAACATAGTTAGGCAGATACAGGTGCTTTACCTATACTGGGATATTTTGGGCAGGGATGTAATTAGGTCTCCACCACTTATCTTCAGCACCACAGCCGGGTTGATTTTGAGTTTGAGTTAACAGGCCCAACACCACCGAGAACATAGACACAGCTGATCTACATCGGTGAGATCAAGCGGAGGCTTGGCGATCGTTTCGCCGAACACCTCCGGTCGGTCCGCAATAACCGACCTGACCTCCCGGTGGCTCAGCTCTTCAACTCCCCCTCCCATTCCGTATCTGACCTCTCTGTCCTGGGTCTCCTCCATGGCCACAGCGAGCAACACCGGAAATTGGAGGAAATGCACCTCATATTCCGCTTGGGCAGTCTACATTCTGGGGGCTTGAACATTGAATTCTCCCAATTCTGCTAGCCCTTGCTGTCCCCTCCCCTTCATCAGCCCTCTGGTTGTCTCCTCCCCTCCCCCAGCCCTCGGGCTCCTCCTCCACCTTTTTTCCTTTCTTCCTTTCTTCTCCCCACCCCCTATCAGTCTGAAGAAGGGTTTCGGCCCGAAACGTTGCCTATTTCCTTCGCTCCATAGATGCTGCTGCACCCGCTGAGTTTCTCCAGCATTTTTGTGTACCTTAGACATAGCTAAAGTATTCTAAATATTTTCTTAACAGGCTTCTTTCAAGAAATCATTCAGGAAAGGGGAATTATATTTTGGATATGTATAATGGAAAGATTTTGTGGGGAAATTGGAAACAAGTATCAACCCTTATGACTTTTGCATTTCATTAAAAAAACATCTTCCTTTTCTTTGGAGATGCAGATCCCACTGTAATAAATGTTCTTTGGGGGAAAGCAATATTTATTTTCTGCAGGTTTATCTTTGCTGATCTGGATAATGCGTTTCATTGAGTTGCTTCATTAATTTCACTGTGCAGAGCAATCTTCAATCCTTATCATACTTTGCTATTGATTGAAAGTCGATTGACGCGGTGGTTGTAGTGTTGAATTTGATCAGCAGTTTCTGAACAGGACATGGCTGCCAAATGTCAACAAAGTTAGGCAGATACAGGTGCTTTACCTATACTGGGATAGCTTGGGTAGGGATGTAATTAGGTCTCAGCCACTTATCTTCAACACCACAGCCGGGTTGATTTTGAGTTTAGTTTGTTGTCACGTGTATCGAGGTACAGTGAAAAGCTTTTGTTGCGTGCTAACCAGTCGGCGGAAAGACAATACATGGTTACAATTGAGGCATTATATGGGGTGGGAGATTGCAACCTTCACGTGGTCCACCCTGTTTCGACTAATGCAATCAACCCAACGTGCACAAACAAGATCAAATAGAACAATTTGACCAACAACGTCAGGCTGCGCACGCCATATGCAAGAAGAAGAAGAAGAAGAGGCATTATATGTATGTACATTATCTGTGCATTGAGTTGTACAGATATATGATAAACGGAATAACATGATTAACATTTAATGCAAGATAAAATCCAGTAAAATCCGATCAAAGTTAGTCCGAGAGTCTCCAATGCGGTAGATAGTAGCTCAGGGCTGCTCTCTATTTGTTAGTAGGATTGTTCAGTTTAGTTTAGAGATTCAGCGAGGAAACAGGCCCTTTAGCCCACCGTGACAGTGCCAACCAGCGATAACCTCGAATACTAGCACTATCCTACACACCAAAGCCAATTTAAAATATTTTAGCAAAGCCAATTAACCTACAAATCTGTACGTCTTTGGAATGTGGGAGGAAACCGGAGCACCCATGCGGTCACGGGGAGAATGTACAGGAGCACCTGACGTCAGGATCAAACTCGGGTCGCCCTATATAAGAGCATAATGATTCACCTGATATCAGAGCACATTGATTCTGTGTGTTAATGCAATTAGTCACTTCCTGGGGATAACAAGAAGTTCCATTTGGTACCTGGATCCTTCACAAAGGCATTGTCAAAATTTGGCAACAAACTAATGAAAATATATGAATATGGACAGAAAAGTAAATTATTAAGGATAAAAGAGAGAAAAACAGAGATGAGAAAGAATTCCAGAGATTAGGATATTACCAGCTGAAGCAATGAAGAGAATTGGATGAATGTTGATATCTTGAAGGGTTATGGGACTGCAAGAAATTACTAAGATGAGAAGGCACAGTGGGTGGCACAGTGGTATAGCTGGTAAAGCTGCTGCCTCACAGCGACAGAGACCCGGGTTCGATCCTGACTTCAGATGCTGCCTGTGTGGAGTTTTCCCGTTCTTTCTGTGACCGCATTGGTTTTCTCCAGGTGCTCCAGTTTCTTCCCTCATCCCAAAGACATGTCAGTTTGTGTGTTAATTGGTCTCCGTAAAATTGTCCCTAGTGTGTAGGGAGTGGATGAGAAAGTGGGATAACATAGAATTAGTGTGTGAATGGGTGATCAATGGTCGGCGTGGATTCGATGGTCAAAGGGCCTATTTTCGTTCTGTATCTGTAAAAATATAGGAGAGGCAAGCCTTGCAAAAAACTGGATGGACGAAAATATGGATGAGCATTGTAAAATCAAGGTGTTGTTTAACTGGGAGCTAATTTAGATCAACAAAGTTTAGTGATAATGACTGAATGGAATGTTGTGAGTCAAGACATCAGCAGCAGAGTTTTGGTTGGACTCAGTAACCAGCAGGATATTTCAAGGCAAAGGTAACCAGGTCATTGAGGGTTTCAGCAGAGACGAGCAGAGGCTTAGGCACAGTTTGGCAAGGATGTGAAGTCTGAAACATAACACCCCAAGCTTGCCTTCTTTTGTTTGCAAGTAGTCTGCTCAGCTGCAGTCATTTGCAAGGGAAAGCAATGGAGTTGGTGGATGGGGAATGGAATTTACGACATGGATGAAGGTGGTGGTTTGTGGACTTTCACATATTGCCGAGTGGTTCCAGTTGGTAGGGGTTCAAGACGGGACTTCAAGAATAGGTCAGGATGGATTATGCACAGATTATGCAGGGCGGCACGGTGGCACACGGTGGTAGAGTTGCTGCCTTACAGCGTTTACAGCGCTGGAGACCCGGGTTCGATCCCAACTATGAGTGCTGTCTGTACGGAGTTTATACGTTCTCCCCGTGACCGCATGGATTTTCTCCGAGATCTTCGGTTTCCTCCCACACGCCAAAGACGTACAGGTTTGTAGGTTAATTGGCTTTGTGTATGTGTAATTGTCCCTGGTGTGTATCATAGCGTTAATGTGCGGGGATCGCTGGCCGGCGTGAACTCGGTGGGCCAAAGAGCCTGTTTCCATGCTGTATCTCTTAACTAAACTAAACTAATCTATTACACCCAGCTTTCACCTAGCCTCATTTATCCAAATGAGTTCTATCTTCATTGAGGATAGCGAAGTTGATGGAGTTACTTAGTTTAGTTTAGTTGATACAGCGTGGAAACAGGCCCTTCAGCCCACCGCATCCACACCGACCAGCCATCACCCATACACTAGTTCTATCCTAGATACTCAGGACAATTTACAGAAGCCAATTAACGTAAAATCTGCACATCGTTGGGATGTGGGAGCAAACCGGAGCACGTTGCAAACCTTCCACCCAGATGACAGTTTATGCTCTCATAGATTCATAGATAGACTCAGAGTGTCACAGCGTGGAAACATGCCCTTCGGCCCAACTTGCCCACACCAACCAACATGTCCCATCTGCCTTTGCCCTATATACCTCTAAACCTAACCTATCCATGTACCTGTCTAAATGCTTCTTAAACGTTGCGATAGGACCGGCCCCAACTACCTGTTCCGGCAGCACTACAAGTGCCCATCCATTGATCTCCAAGGAGTCTCTCAGAGAGGAGAAGAAGCTATGATGATCTCACCAGCGT
Organism: Malacoraja senta; assembly: GCA_038087875.1. Taxonomy (NCBI): domain Eukaryota; kingdom Metazoa; phylum Chordata; class Chondrichthyes; order Rajiformes; family Rajidae; genus Malacoraja; species Malacoraja senta. The sequence goes on from CM075979.1 coordinate 81,616,327, forward strand.
GCACATGCGATGGATCATCCTCCCGAAGGATGTCACCATCAGGAACACCATCTTCCCAACTCTCCTTCCAGAATTTCAATGCGTTTGTTCACTCTGCAACTGACCATAGGATGTTTACTTTAGATTAGGTGAGAGATACAGCGCTGAAACAAGCCCTTCAGCCCACTGGTAGACACAAAATGCTGGAGTAACTCAGCTGGACAGGCAGCATCGCTGGAGAGAATGAATGGGTGACGTTTCGGGTCAAGACCCTTCTTCAGACTCCTTCCCTTCAGCCCACTGAGTCCACACCGACCAGTGAACCCTGTTCACTAACACTATCCTGCACACTATGGACAATTTACAATTCTTTCCGAAGGCAATAGCCCCATAGCAGAAGCGTCCACGTCGCGGGGCTGGAAACTGGAAGTATCCTGAGCTAATTCTGCTACCACCATCATCTATTGCAACAAGTGATGGCTCCCACTGATTGTCGCCCGGATGCTTGTGTTCTTTTCAGGACGGACGATGACACGATGTCAACATTTGAAACATGGAAGATGGACACGAAAGAAGAAGACCAAAGGCAATTAACCTACAAACCTGTACCTCTTTGGAGTGTGGGATTAAACCAGAGCACCCAGAGAAAACCCACGTGGTCAAGGGGAGAACGTACAAACTCCATACAGACAGCACCCTTAAATCAGGATTGAAGGTAGACAAAAGTGCTGGAGAAACTCAGCGGGTGCAGCAGCATCTATGGAGCGAAGGAAATAGGCAACGTTTCAGGTTGAACCCGGAACTCTGGTGCTATAAGGCAGCAACTCTACCGCTGCTCACGGTGCAGCCCATCATGTGGTAAGATCGGCAATTTCTAGTGTTTTCAGAGATAACACTAGACTTGTCAACTGAACTGTGTCAGATCAGTTCTCAATGAAAATCCATCAGTTAGATTTCAACGTGCAGGTAACAGATATTAAAATCTCATTTTATACAGGTTTGGCTGTTTGACTTCTAACAACAGTTTCCACGTTGGTTCTCGATTGGGCTACTAAATAATGATATAGAACTCTTAAATCAAACACATTTTGTTTGTAACACGTTGGACTTTAATTATTTTGTCACGTTACCTTGAATATTCTAAATTGTTCAAATGCTTCTCATCAGTCTGGGTCTCAAATTGCCGGTTTGAAATAGAATCGTAAGAGACCTGGATACAAGAGATGTGCAAACCTACCAGTTGCCAATCATGTAGTTTTCTTAGCTTGGCAACTTGAAAAACATGATGAAGTATGAAGTAGCAAAATTTCTAATCGAAAGCATTGCGATCACAAAACAGGCTGCTGCATTGTAAAGTAAGTGGGTTGTCTGAAAATGTTGTGAAAAAATGTTTAATAAGGCAGAAATCCCCTCTAAGTAATATGCAGCGCGGCAACATGCCTATTCTCAAAAATAACTTACATGTTTGACATATAACACCAATGATCTTCTCCATGTGATACTGGTACCTGCCGACTTATTACCATTTATTACCTCAGAACATCATGGAAGCACTGTTTATTATTCACAATGCTGCAAAAAGAACCTTGTACGCTGGATAATAGATTAGCAAGACCTCCGGTACAGAGACCGGTCCTGTTGCTCAGAAGGGTAAGGAAAAGAAGAGGAGGGCATTAGTAATAGGGGACTCTATAGTTAGGGGGTCAGACAGGCGATTCTGTGGACGCAGTCGGGAGACCCGGATGGTAGTTTGCCTCCCTGGTGCCAGGGTCTGTGATGTGTCTCAACGTGTCCAAGATATCCTGAAAGGGGAGGGAGAGGAGCCCGAGGTCGTGGTACATATAGGTACCAATGACACAGGTAAAAAAAGAGAAGAGGTCCTGAAAGGAGAATTTAGGGAGTTAGGAGGGGAGTTAAAGAGAAGGACAGCAAAGGTAACAATCTCGGGATTACTGCCTGTGCCACGCGACAGTGAGAGTAGGAATGGAGCGAGGTGGAGGATAAATGCGTGGCTGAAGGACTGGTGCAGAGGGCAGGGATTCAAATTTCTGGATCATTGGGACCTCTTTTGTGGAAGGTGCGACCTGTACAAAAAGGATGGGTTGCACTTGAACCCGAGGGGGACCAATATCCTGGCGGGGAGATTTGCAAAGGCTACTGGGGAGACTTTAAACTAGAACGGTTGGGGGGAGGGACTCAAATAGAGAAAGCTATTAGACAGTGTGTGAGGCAGGAGGCAGAGAAGGGAAGCACTCAGACCCAACATGTAGGGGGGAAAAGAAGAAAACAAGAATAAACAGAGAATAAGAGGTGGTGGGGTTCTTAAATGGGTGAGCAGAGAAACAGAGGGGTGTAAAATGCGGGCGGAAGCAATAGGTAGCAAGGTGAAAAGTAAAAGTGGCAGGCAGACAAATCCAGTGCAAAAATTAAAAAGGGCCACTTTTCAACATAATTGTAAAAGGGGTAAGAGCATTGTAAAAACAAGCCTGAAGGCTTTGTGTCTCAATGCAAGGAGCATTCGCAATAAGGTGGATGAGTTGAACGTGCAGATAGCTATTAATGATTATGATATAGTTGGGATCACGGAGACATGGCTCCAGGGTGACCAAGGCTGGGAGCTGAACACCCAGGGATATTCAATATTCAGGAGGGATAGAGAGAAAGGAAAAGGAGGTGGGGTAGCGTTGCTGGTTAGAGAGGAGATTAACGCAGTGGAAAGGAAGGACATTAGCTTGGAGGATTGTGGAATCGGTATGGGTAGAGCTGCGAAACACTAAGGGGCAGAAAACGCTGGTGGGTGTTGTGTACAGGCCACCTAACAGTAGTAGTGAAGTTGGGGATGGCATCAAACAGGAAATTAGAAATGCGTGCAACAAAGGCAAAACAGTTATAATGGGTGACTTCAATCTACATATAGATTGGGTGAATCAAATTGGCAGGGGTGCTGAGGAAGAGGATTTCTTGGAATATATGCGGGATAGTTATCTAAACCAACATGTAGAGGAACCAACGAGAGAGCAGGCTATTCTAGACTGGGTATTGAGTAATGAGGAAGGGTTAGTTAGCAGTCTTGTTGTGCGTGCCCCCTTGGGCAAGAGTGACCATAATATGGTTGAGTTCTTCATTAGGATGGAGAGTGACATTGTTAATTCAGAAACAATGGTTCTGAACTTCAAGAAAGGTAACTTTGAGGGTAAGAGACGTGAATTGGCCAAGATTGACTGGCAATTAGTTCTAAAAGGGTTGACGGTGGATATGCAATGGAAGGCATTTAAAGACTGCATGGATGAACTACAAAAATTGTTCATCCCAGTTTGGCAAAAGAATAAATCAGGGAAGGTAGTGCATCCGTGGATAACAAGGGAAATCAGGGATAGTATCAAAGCAAAAGATGATGCGTACAAATCAGCCAGAAAAAGCAGCATACCAGAGGACTGGGAGAAATTCAGAGACCAGCAGAGGAGGACAAAGGGCTTAATTAGGAAAGGGAAAATAGATTATGAAAGAAAACTGGCAGGGAACATAAAAACTGACTGCAAAAGTTTTTATAGATATGTGAAGAGAAAGAGATTAGTTAAAACAAATGTAGGTCCCTTGCAGTCAGAAACAGGTGAATTGATCATGGGGAACAAGGATATGGTGGACCAATTGAATAACTACTTTGGTTCCGTCTTCACTAAGGAAGACATAAATAATCTGCCGGAAATAGCAGGGGACCGTGGGTCAAAGGAGATGGAGGAACTGAGTGAAATCCAGGTTAGTCGGGAAGTGGTGTTGGGTAAATTGAATGGATTAAAGGCCGATAAATCACCAGGGCCAGATAGGCTGCATCCCAGAGTACTTAAAGAAGTAGCTCCAGAAATAGTGGATGCATTGGTGATAATTTTTCAAAACTCTTTAGATTCTGGAGTAGTTCCTGAGGATTGGAGGGTAGCAAACGTAACCCCACTTTTTAAGAAGGGAGGGAGAGAGAAAACGGGGAATTACAGACCAGTTAGTCCAACATCGGTAGTGGGGAAACTGCTAGTCAGTTATTAAAGATGGGATAGCAGCACATTTGGAAAGTGGTGAAATCATTGGACAAAGTCAGCATGGATTTACGAAAGGTAAATCATGTCTGACGAATCTTATAGAATTTTTCGAGGATTTTTCGTGGATAGGGGAGAACCAGTGGATGTGTTGTATCTGGATTTTCAGAAGGCTTTCGACAAGGTCCCACGTAAGAGATTAATATACAAACTTAAAGCACACGGTATTGGGGGTTCAGTATTGATGTGGATAGAGAACTGGCTGGCAAACAGGAAGCAAAGAGTAGGAGTAAACGGGTCCTTTTCACAATGGCAGGCAGTGACTAGTGGGGTACCGCAAGGCTCAGTGCTGGGACCCCAGATATTTACAATTTATATTAATGAACTGGATGAGGGAATTGAAGGCAACATCTCCAAGTTTGCGGATGAAACTAAGCTGGGGGGCAGTGTTAGCTGTGAGGAGGATGCTAGGAGACTGCAAGGTGACTTGGATAGGCTGGGTGAGTGGGCAAATGTTTGGCAGATGCAGTATAATGTGGATAAATGTGAGGTTATCCACTTTGGTGGCAAAAACAGGAAAGCAGACTATTATCTAAATGGTGGCCGATTAGGAAAAGGGGAGATGCAGCGAGACGTGGGTGTCATGGTACACCAGTCAATGAAAGTAGGCATGCAGGTGCAGCAGGCAGTGAAGAAAGTGAATGGTATGTTAGCTTTCATAGCAAAATGATTTGAGTATAGGAGCAGGGAGGTTCTACTGCAGTTGTACAGGGTCTTGGTGAGACCACACCTGGAGTATTGCGTACAGTTTTGGTCTCCAAATCTGAGGAAGGACATTATAGCCATAGAGGGAGTGCAGAGAAGGTTCACCAGAGTGATTCCTGGGATGTCAGGACTTTCATATGAAGAAAGACTGGATAGACTTGGCTTATACTCGCTAGAATTTAGGAGATTGAGAGGGGATCTTATAGAAACTTACAAAATTCTTATGGGGTTGGACAGGCTAGATGCAGGAAGATTGTTCCCGATGTTGGGGAAGTCCAGGACAAGGGGTCACAGCTTAAGGATAAGGGGGAAATCCTTTAAGACCGAGATGAGGAAAAACTTTTTTCACACAGAGTGGTGAATCTCTGGAACTCTCTGCCACAGAGGGTAGTTGAGGCCAGTTCATTGGCTATACTTAAGAGGGAGTTAGATGTGGCCCTTGTGGCTAAAGGGATCAGGGGGTATGGAGAGAAGGCAGGTACGGGATACTGAGTTGGATGATCAGCCATGATCATATTGAATGGCGGTGCAGGCTCGAAGGGCCGAATGGCCTACTCCTGCACCTATTTTCTATGTATCTATGTATAAACCCACTCATAATAAGTAAAGTAAGTTTACAGTCTGCATCGAGGTCTGAGCAAAGTCATGCGACCATAACACGATTTTCAAGAATTATTGATTTATAATTTATGGTGAGCTGTAGTTTTATTATTTTTAATCTAAAAGAATTAATGTCATTTATCGTTATTTTTAATTCATCATACTGGTCTATTGGCAGAATAAAAATATTAACTGCATTTGTTTGACGGTATTAGGAGAATATTTTTTGATTGGAACTGCAGGGACAGGCCTTTGTTACACTCTTCATGTTTCCTGGTTGACTTGAACATCAGAAATATATCTTGCTGTTCTTGAAGGGGGTGTTTGAGTTTATTGATTGATTGATTGATTAATACTTTTTCATCGCATGTGACATGTCAGTGAAATTCTTTGTTTTGCGTACCTTACACAAGGTATGCAAAGAGTCGCCATGTATAGGGCACCGACAAAGTTACAAAGTACTCATTTTAGTCCCCAATGGTCCATCTTTGTTCTCTCGGCACCCCCCTCCACCCCCACGCCAGATCCTTCTTTGTTCGCGGCAACCCCCCCCCCCCCCCCCAAGCCGAGTCCCTTTATGGTCTTGGCCCCCCCCCCTCCCCCCCCCCCCATACCGGGTCCCTCTTTGTTCTCGGCGGATAAGAACATTCTGAAATTCAAGAGCCATATTAAATTGGTAGAATCTGAAAATTCAAAAATTCCATAATGATCTCGATTAAAATGACATGAACAACACCCTGAATTTGCCCTGCCCTTTGGTACGTGCCATGTGACAAATCACAAGGGAAGACTTCATATGTTGGAAGGGGGGCCCCTGAGTCCAGGCGCAGTAATACTCTATACTATTCAGTTGGCAGGAACAGAGGTACTGAAAATAGGAGCAAATAACAATTGACGCACTTGATTAAAGAACTGTATATATGTAGTGGGACGGATGTGGAGGCCAAGTCTTTGGGTATTTTTAAGGTGGAGATTGACAGATACTTGATTGGTCAAGGTGTCAAGGGTTATGGGGAGAAGGCAGGAGAATGGGGTTGAAAGGGAAAGATGGATCAGCCATGATTGAATGTTGGAGCAGACTCGATGGGCCGAATGGCCTACGCCTGCTCCTATGACTTACGAATTTATGATCTTATTCAGTCTCCTGAGTTTGAAATATCTTAACTTGCTTGTCTTCTCTCTCTCTCTGCGAGGATAAAGTATAATCCATTGTGTTGTGAAGCATTATCAGTTTTGTCACCAATATGTGTATGGATAGAAATTGGAATTTTCCATTTGTAAATTGGATTTTTCCAATTTTCCATTTGCACAGTTGCACAGCTGGTAGAGCTGCTGCCTCACGGTGCCAAAGACCCGGGTTCAATCCTTACCTCAGATGCTGTCTTTGTAGTGTACACATTCTCCCAGTGACTGCATGGGTTTCCTCCTGATGCTCTGGTTTCCTCCCACATCCCAAAGATGTGTGGGCTTCCCGGTGAATTGGCTTCTGCAAATTACCCCTGGTGTGTAGGGAGTGGATGCAAAAGTGGGATAACATGGAACGGGTAATCGATGGTCGGTATGGATTCGGTGGGCCGAAGGGCCTGTTTCCATCCTAAACTGAACTGGACATTGGCAATTTCAACTCTTTCCAAATGAAAGATATAGGAGTGGCCCAAAAAATGTCACCACAGATACCTGCACTCTCTTGCGAAGATATTCTTTTCTTTGCATTCCTTTAGTATTGTGCCCTGAACTATTCAAATTCATGAATATAAAACACAATGTCATCACGATATAGGTTATCCAGCAGCAATTTCTAGTAGCACCCTCCACAAACAACCATCCATTCCTATTTGAAGGAAGTTGGCCCATGTGGATACTGTAACACTGAAGTTAAATGTTTGCTGCAGCTACATGAAAGAATAGTGGAAAGTCATATTTAATTTTATGTCATGAATTTATCTAAAAACATTTTTTTGCAACTCCTTATGTAAAGTAAATATATGACCTTAAATGAGATAGAATATTACATCCAATCCAGCTTTCGATATCTCGGTTTGTACTGCAATAAAGGACATGATATTGAGCATTATTGTGCGGAAAATGAAAATGAAAATATTATTAAAAAATTGCATTCATAAATTTAGCCAAATAAATAAGCAATCTTAAAAATATATATTTCTTGAACATTTGGAATAACTAGTAAAATAATCTTTCATATATGGTGGTGTATGTTTACAGGGAAGTAGTACGATATTTTATTTATTTATTTATTGAACTTAAATATATTTGCATTAAATGATATCACTGGGTAGTTTTTCCTCTGAGAGACATTACCAATATGATTGTGATCGCTATTAGAAATTATTATGAAATTATGAAATTTAGTTAAGTTAAATTATAAAAGTGTGTGAATGCCTTGCCCCATTATAAAGAGGGTGAAGGGGAATGGCGGCTGTGAACAATGGGTGAACTCACCTCTTATGCCTTCTGAAAGCACCCTAAAGTTCCGCGGTTGGCTCTGGAAACAAGACATGATGGTGTTGGCGCAGGGAAGCAGAGAGGTGGCTGCTGGAGGGGACGGATTGATGGCGAGGATGCAGTCATGGCGAGGTTAAGTACAGAAGTTGAGAGGTCATGTTGCAGTTGTATAAGAGGTTGATGAGACTGCATTCAGAGTATTGTGTTCAGTTTTGGGCACCATGTTATCGGAAAGATGTTGTCAAGCTGGAAAGGGTACGGAGAAGATTTACGAGGATGTTGCCAGGACTAGAGGGGGTCTGAGCTACAGGGAGAGGTTGTCTAGGCTGGGACTCTATTCCATGGAGCGCAGGAGGATGAGGGGTGATTTTATAGAGGTCATGAGAGGAATAGATTGGGTAGTCTCTTGCCCAGAGTAGGTGAATCGAGGACCAGAGGACATAGATTTAAGGTGAAGGGAAAAAAAATTAATAGGAATCTGAGGGGTAACCTTTTCACACAAAAGGGTGGTGGATGGATCGAGCAGCCAGAGGAGGTAGATGAGCCTAGCACTATTCCAACATTTAAGAAACAGTTAGACAGGTACATGGATAGGACAAATTTGGAGGGATACAGGCCAAACGCAGGCAGGTGGGACTAGTGCAGCTGGGGCATGTTGGCCGGTGTGGGCAAGTTGGGCCAATGGGCCTGTTTTCACACTGTATCACTATGACTCTCTGGTGTTGGTGGAGGCAGTGTTGGTGGAGCCCCTGAAACAACTGGGCGAGGGAGTGGATCAAGCAGCAGTAGCATAGAACAGCAGTGGAAGACATCACGCTGGACCGGGCAGATCCATCCTTCATAAACCCAGTGCTGCCAGGACTGGGCTTTCACGTCACCATATATACATCTTCCCATCCCCACCCCGTTCCGCTTTCCACAGAGGACATTCTCTCTGCAACTCCTTGGTTCGCTAATCCCTTCTCATCCAACCCACCCCAGGCACTTTCCCTTGCAACAGTAGGAGATGTAACAACTGTCCTTGTGCCTCTCCTCTCACTTCCATCCAGGGACTCCAATGGACCTTCCAGGTGAGACAGAAGTGCCCGTGTACCTCTTCTAACCTCATCTACTGCATCCTCCGCTCCTGATGTGGCCTTCAGTACAATCGAGAGACCAAGCATAGACCAAGGAACCATTTCACTAAACACATGCTCTGTCCACCAAGGTCTGCTGGATCTCTCGGTTGCTAACCATTTTAAGTCTGCTTCCCATTGCATACCAATTTTTCTGTCCTTGGTTTCTTCCCATTGCCAGAGTGTGGCCACACGCAAGCTAGGGAACTGCACTTTACATTCCACTAGAATAGCTCACAACCTAGTGGTATTAAAATTGAATTCTCCAATTTCAAATAAATCCCACTACCTTTCCCCTGTCTTCACCCTCAGGGAGAATGTACAAACTCCCCACAGACAGCACCCTTAGGATCAAACCCGTGTCTCTGACGCTCAAATCTATCGCTGCGCCACCGTGCCGCACATTAATGTTGTATTGATCAATTCAATTATTAATCAATTGCATTATGTTATTTAATATATCATTAAATAATACTTTGCTGTGTTGTCAATGACCCCATCCCAATTGTGAGTCAGGCTGAATCATAATATCTACATCCATAGCATTCTATCCGACCCCAAGCAGAATTTCTGACACCATCCCTTTCCCAAATGGAACAATTATTTTTATAATTCTGATCCTACATTGAACCACTTAACCTCTGAAAGCCTTATTCATTCTTGAGAGACCACTGGGGTTGACTATCTAAATCATCTCCTGAATGGTGGCCTCCCATCTTACTACAAACATCAGACTCTGAACTCCGATGACCTTACGTCATGCATTCACTCACAGTTCCCTTTTGTGAGACAAACATTGATGGCCCAGTACCTAAAATTCAAACATTTCAAACTTTCTTGAAGTTTGTTTTTAATTCATCCTTCCGTAGGGCAGTCACGGTGGCACAAGGGCGGTCACAATGTCACAGCGGTAGAGTTGCTGCTTTACACCGAATGTAGCGCCGGAGACCCGGGTTCGATCCCGACTACGCATGCTGTCTGACTCTGTACGGAGATTGTACGTTCTCCCCGTGACCTGGGTGTGTTTTCTCCGAGATCTTCGGTTTCCTCCCACACTCCAAAAACGCACAGGTTTATAGGTTAATTGGCTTGGTAAATGTAAAAATTGTCCCTAGTGGGTGTAGGGTAGTGTTAATGTGCAGGGATCGCCGGTCGGCGCCGACCCGGTGGGCGGAAGTGCCTGTTCCCGTGCGTATCTCTAAACTAAACTAAACTAAACTAAACGTTTACATTCGTGGTTCAACGCTGCCCTCGGATGCTCTCTGTGTGGTGTTTGCAATTTCTGCCTGTGAATATTGTACCTCACCTTCCTGTTTCCACACTGACCTTTCTGTCCTGGGCCACCTCCACTGTCAGAGTGAGGCCCAGCGCAAATTGGAGGAACAGCACCTCATGTTTCGCTGGAGCAGCTTACAACCCAGCGGTGTGATGTTGATTTCTCCAGTTTCAAGTAACCTGTGTTTTCCCACTCTCTCTCCATCCCTCCCGCACAATAGTCGTCCTGCTAGTTTCACTGTTGGTATCCCTTCGTTATCACCTCTTCCACAGCCAACAATGGACCATTGTGGGCTCCACCTTTGCTTTGGCAACAGTGCTGGCTCTGATTTGTTCTGTTCCTTTTCATACCTCTAGTTTCCCTCACCCCTGACTATCAGTCCGAAGAAGGGGTCTCGGCCTGAAACCACACCTATTCCTTCTATTCATCTCCAGAGGTGCTGCCTGACTTGCCGAGTTACTCCAGCAATTTGTGTCTATCTCCCTGTGACAGTGTGGGTTTCGTTTGGTACATACTGCCCCTCTCAAGCTATATTTTTGGTGCAGGTGACAGAACGTTCGGCCTCAAAGTACCCATCTACACTGATCCAACACTAATCCCAATTTATTCTCCCATCATTCCTCTCAACGTCCTCCCAGATTCAACCAATCAACTACACACTAGTGGCAATTCACGAGCGGCTGATTGATAGTCATAGAGTGATACAGCGTGGAAATAGGCCCTTCGGCCCAACTTGCTCACACCGGCCAACATGTCCTAGCTATACTAGTCCCACCTGCCCGTGTTTGGTCCATATCCCTCCAAATGTATCCCTATCCATGTACCTGTCGAACTGTTTCTTAAATGTTGGGATAGTCCCTGCCTCAACAATCTCCTCTGACAGCTTGTTCCATACACCCACCACCCTTTGTCTGAAAACGTTACCCCTCAGATTCCTATTAAATCTTTTCCCTTAAACTTATGTCCTCTGGTCCTCGATTCACCTACTCTGGGGAAGAGACTCTGTGCATCTACCTGATCTATTCCTCTGATCTACTTGGAATATGAAAGCCGGACCATCCAAAGGAAACCCACACCATCACTGGGAGAATGTTCAAACTCCATACAGACAGCATCCGTGGTCAGCATGGAACCCAGATCATGATACAGCAGATGTGAAACAGCAGCAGTGGCTGGAGATCAACACACAAGCCTATAATTCCAAGAGGACAGTAATATTTGATGTCAGAAATTAGAACAATTCCAGTCAAAGGCAATTTAATGAATTGCTCCCAGTTACATTGGATTAAATGTTGCCTCCCCGGAATAGTTCATGTACAGTATCTGCTGCAGAACCTAAATAGAGTTTAGATTCAGATTAGTTTATTGTCATGAAGCAGGGGTCCAAAGGAATTCTTTATTCTCATGAGGCTCAGAGAGTACACAATGTACGTGGTCACTATAGCCACAATAAATACAAAGACAAATGCAAGGCAGCAGAATGATGCAATTTGTTGTTCAATCTGAAGTAGTGAAAATAATATTAAAGTGCAATTGCAGGAGAACTGACTGTGGTGGAGATAAGAGTAAGCATCTGTGGCCACACCTCCAGGAAGGGTGTGTGAAAGGGATGATTGGTTCAGGAGTGGGACAGTGGTGGAGAAAAGGTGTGGATACCTGGGCTTTCAGACTCCTGTACCTTCTCCCAGAAGGTAAGAGAGGGAAAGGTTAAGAGCCAGGATGGCAGCATCCTTGACAATACTTTCAGCCTTTCTGATGCAATATGGCACGTTGGTGGCATGGTGGCGCAGCAGTAGAGTTGCTGCCCTACAACCCTTATAGCGCCAGAGACCCGGGTTCGATCCCGACTACAGGTGCTGTGTGTATGGAGTTTGTACGTTCTCTCCGTGGCCGCGTGGGTTTTCTCCGAGATATTCGGTTTCCTCCCACACTCCAACGACGTACAGGTTTGTAGGTTAATTGGCTTGGTATAAATGTAAAATTGTCCCTAATGTGTGTAGGATAGTGTTAATGTGCGGGGATCACTGGTCAGCGCGGACTCAGTGGGCCAAAGGGCTTGTTTACGCGCTGTATCTCTAAAATAAATGTACAGTTAAGATAGTCTGGATGGAAGGAAGTGACGAGCTCATGATGGACTGGACAGGTTCTATAACAGCACTTAAAAGATACTCGGACAAGTTTTCAAGAGAGAGTTACATATAGCTCTTAGAGTTAATGGAATCAAGGGATATGGGGAAAATGCGGGAACAAGGTACTGATTTTGGATGGTAGACAAAAATGCTGGAGAAACTCAGCGGATGAGGCAGCATCTATAGAGCGAAGGAAATAGGCAACTTTTCGGGTCGAGACCCTTCTTCAGACCTACAATCAGTCTTCTTCAGTCTGAAGAAGGGTCTCGACCTGAAACGTTGCCTATTTCCTTCGCTCCTTAGATGCTGCCTCACCTGCTGAGTTTCTCTAGCATTTTTGTCTACCTTCGATTTTCCAGTATCTGGGGTTCCTTCTTAAACATACTGATTTTGGATGATCAGCCATGATCATATTGAATGCTGGTGCTGGCTCGATGGGCCGAATGGTCTACTCCTGCAACCTATTTTCTATGTTTCTATGTAAGTAGAAACATAGAAAATATGGTCCGAGAACAATGGTGCCTGGTCCGAGAACAATGATGCCATTATTAAGAAAGCACATCAGCGCCTCTACTTCCTGAGAAGATTACGGAGAGTCGGTTTGTCAAGGAGGACTCTCTCTAACTTCTACAGGTGCACAGTAGAGAGCATGCTGACCGGTTGCATCGTGGCTTGGTTCGGCAACTTGAGTGCCCTGGAGAGGAAAAGACTACAAAAAGTAGTAAACACTGCCCAGTCCATCATTGGCTCTGACCTCCCTTCCATCGAGGGGATCTACCACAGTCGCTGCCTCAAAAAGGCTGGCAGCATCATCAAGGACCCACACCATCCTGGCCACACACTCATCTCCCTACTACCTTCAGGTAGAAGGTACAGGAGCCTGAAGACTGCAACGACCAGGTTCAGGAACAGCTACTTCCCCACAGGCATCAGGCTATTAAACCTGGCTCGGACATAACACTGAACTTTACTAGCCAATACTGTTATTTGCACTTTATCAGTATATTGACCATTGTGTATATATTTATAGAATGCCTTGTAGTAAATGCCTACTATGATCTGTTGTGCTCAAGCAAAGCAAGAATTTCATTGTCCTACCAGGGACACATGACAATAAACTCACTTGACTTGACTTGACTTGACTTGAAGTACATGGATAGGAAAAGTTTAAAGGGATATGGGCCAAACCAAGGTAAATGTGACTAGCTTAGATGGGGCAACTTGGTCGGCATGGGTCAAAGGGCTTCCGTGCTGAATGACTGTATGTGTTTTCTCCCTCTGAACTCCAAATAGAGAAAACTCCAGTGTACATCAAGTGTTGGAGGAACACTTTCAAACATGTTTCTGAAATGCATTGAAAGGAATCAGCACTTTTGAAAGCATTTTTCCAATCACCTTCTCAGATTTCTTAAACAGCTTTTGCAAAAGCTTTGCATCAAGTTAATTTAAAAGAAGAAACAGTTGGGGGCTAGAAAGTCAGCTTCCATTAAATGCACCAATGTGTGTGTGGTAGCTGCCTTCTGCAGTTTGGAGCCATTAAACTGAATAGTTGGATATGCCATTGAGGCACGGCAGTAGAGTTGCTGCCTTACAGCACCAGAGACCCGGGTTCGATCCTGACAACGGGAGATGTCTGTGCTAAGTTTGTACATTCTCCCCGTGACCGCCTGGGCTTTCTCCAGGTGCTCCAGTTTCGTCCCACATTCCAAAGACATACAGGTTTGTGGATTAATTGGTTTTGGTAAGAATTGTAAATTGTCCCTCGTGTATAATGGACTCGGTGGGACGAAGACCTGTTTCTGCACTGTATCTCTAAACTAAAACTAAAACTATAAAAAAGTCAATAAGATGGAACCTAGTGGACCTTGGCTGGGCCTTCTGGTAATGTGCTCTTCATGCTAGTTCTGTAGCTGTGTCAATGTTTTATAGCCACAATGCTCCCGGCAATGTTAAGGCCACACCACAGTGGACCTTGTGGAAAGATTGCAAATGGCAAATAGGCCTCAGGTTGTGTAAACTGGAGCCAAACTCAGGGCCTTCTGAAAGCTTGTTCTCTGAAAGGCCTTTTCACTGTTCCAAATATCTGCCATAATCAGAGGCACGTGGAAACTATTGAAAAATCCAAATAATTTCAAAATCGTAGTACGAATAAAATAGCACAATCGGTTTGCTTAAAAACAAAATTAACTGATGTAAATTAACGTGAATAAAAGCAGATTATTAACCTTCATTTACCTTTACAATGGAAGTTAGCAGATCTGGCATATCCAGGTCTGAAGAAGGGTCCCAACCCAAAACATCACCAATCCTTTTTCTCCAGAGATGCAACCTGACCCGCTGAATTACTCCAGCACTTTGTGTCTATCTTCGGTGTAAATCAGCATCTACAGTTCCTTCCCACACATACACAGTACAGCTGTTACCAAATGCCCCTAACTATCTGGGCCCTCATCCAACCTCCAAAATATTCAGAGGCCTCCTTGCATAGGCTTAATGCACCGACATACTTGCTGGCAGAACTTTGTGGATCTTCTGGCTCTTATTTTTATTTATTAATTTTGGGGGATCTAGGCATCATTGACAAGTCCAGCATTTATTGTTCATCCTTAATTGCAATTGAGAGAATAGTTGTGAGCTTCCCTGTCCTTATCGTAAACATATTCCCACAATCACGTTGTGCAGGGAATTCCAGTGTTTCGCCATGGCAACAATGAGGGATTAACAATATATTTTCAGGTCAGGATGGTGTGCAATGTGGAGGGGCATGATCTTGCCTATTGAAACCAACTTTGTGAAGGATAGTACAATATAGAGAAAGATATTCCTGCGTGCACCACTTCATACCTATCCCTGCATAAAGCGGTTTAGTTTAGTTTGGTTTAGTTCCGTTTAGTTTAGTTGTTTAGTTTTGTTTAGTTTAGCTTATTGTCACGTTTACCGAGATACAGTGAAAAGCTTTTGTTGCGTGCTCACCTATCAGCGGAAAGACAATACATGATTACATGATTACAATCGAGCCATCCACCTTGTACATATACATGATAAAAGGAATAATGTGTATAATGTTTGGTGCAAGATAAAGTCCAGTCCAAACAAAGATTGTCTGAGAGTCTCCAATGAGGTAGACAGTAGCTCACGAGTGCTCTCTAGTTGTTGGTAGGGTGGTTCAGCTGCCTGATATGTTGATATTACAAGTGGAAAATGGACCATAGAAATACTTAGAATATACTTAGAACAGTATAGCATAAGAAAAGGCCCTTCAGCCCATAATGTCTGTGTGGACCATGATGCCGAGACCAACTCAGTTTATACTGCCTGACCCAAATCTTAAAAGTCTCTATTTCCCTTTCCTTGCAATGTAGCAATGCCTTTCAACTGTTTCGATATCAATTATCCATCAGGCGAGAATGAAATGCTCGGAGAAGGAGAAAGAGGTGCAGCGCACAGGCCTTGAACCTGGTGAGACGCAGGAGGAGCCCGGCCGGGATTCACCCCACAGAGCCCAGTCCCTCCACGCACTAAAGTCTCCCAACCCCTGCAGAGTAGTTATTAAGATGGCTGATCCGTGGGCGGTTGCTGTTGGGACGCAAGTCGGGGCTTGTTGCCTGGGCGAGGGTGTCTGATGTTGTGAGGCCCGAAACACCTGATGAACCCAGGTCACAGCACTGAGTATGCGTCCCAGCGCATCTAGAAGATGTATATTTTTCACACTCACATACTTTACTTTTGAACTGTTTCAATGAAATAAATCTTTGGTTTCAACTCCCCTCATCACCCCCTCCCATCCCCACACAATGTACTCTCCTCCCAATATCTGGTCCCATCAATGTCAATGAAGTACAAGAAGGCACTGAAGGACATCACCAACCTACTCGATGTCGGTCGACTCCAAAGTGAAATCCCAGTTCTCTTCAGGTTGCCCTAAGAGCCAACCCTTTTTTTCAAACTTATCACTGAACATATGTCCGTAGTATTCATGCCATGGCTGCTAACTGTGCAAGCCAGCCTGGCATATAAATAGAAGCAGGGAAGCTCGACTTGTGGATGGGTTGAATGATCCTTCCCATTTTTTTTCTCCTTTATAATCATTCAAACCAATGTTTAAATGGGTAGAGCCATAGAGTCATAGAGCGATACAGCGGAGAAACAGGCCCTTCAGCCCAAATTGCCCACACCGTCCCACCTACACTAGTCCCACCTGCCTGCGTTTGGCCCATATCCCTCCAAACCTGCCCTATCCATGACCTGTCTAAATGGTTCTTAAATGTTGGGATTGTCCGTGTCTGAACTAGCTCCTCTGGCAGCTTGTTCCATACACAAGCTGGACAGTTGCTGAATGATCTGTGAGAACCTCATGGTGAGCACCCTGCTAATGAGTCATACAGTTATTATTGGACAAACTCCAAATATTGCTTTAAGTTGGGATTTAGTTTAGTTTAGTTTGGAGATATACAGCGTGGAAACAGGCCCTTCGGGCCACTGAGTCTGCGCTGACCAGCGATCCACGCACAGTAACACTATGCTATACATACAAGGGACCATTTACCATTATACCAAGCCAATTAACCTACAAACCTGTATGTCTTTGGAGTGTGGGAGCGAACCGGAGATTCCGGAGAAAACTCATGCAGTCACAGTGGGAACATACAAACTCCATACAGACAAGCATCTATAGTCAGGATTGAACCTAGTCTTTGGCGCTGTAATGCAGCAACACTATCATTGCAAACCATGCCGCCCAGGGTTCCTAAACTAGACAACAGGAAGTGCTAGACTCAAAGTGCTGGAGTAACTTGGCGGGTCAGGCAGCATCTCTGGAGAAAAAGGATGGGTGATGTTTCGGGTCGGAACCCTTCTTCGGGCTGGGTGTGAAGAAGGGTTCCGACCCAAAATATCACCCATCCTTTTACTCCAGAGATGCTGCCTGACCCACCAAGTTACTCCAGCACTTTGTGTCTATCTTTGGTATATACCAGCATCTGCAGTTCCTTCCTACAC
The DNA here is from genome assembly GCA_038087875.1 of Malacoraja senta. Classification (NCBI taxonomy): domain Eukaryota; kingdom Metazoa; phylum Chordata; class Chondrichthyes; order Rajiformes; family Rajidae; genus Malacoraja; species Malacoraja senta. The sequence goes on from CM075979.1 coordinate 81,633,680, forward strand.
AAGAGGAAATGCTACCTTTGGGAAGATTGTGTGCTCCCCGTTAAAGATCAATAAACACTTCCCTGTGCAGATTTCCTTGTAGTTTTGTTTCTTGACAGGTTGATGTTCATGTAGATACCTTGCAGGCAAAAAAGGAAACTGACTTAATTCCATAGAGCATATTTGTGGGAACAACTTTTTATTGAGATTGCAACAGTTGCTGGCACAAAGTGCTGGAGTAACCCTGCAATGGCAATTTCTAACTTTTTCAGTGTCCTCTTTTCCGTTGCCATTACTACACAGGTAAGTAGGAGTGATCTTACGCAGACCAGATCTTCCAGTCGTTATTTCCAGGTTCTTTATTGAAGTAGTTGTACAAACAAAGAGATGAACATACCAGGTTCTCCTTATTTTCATCAAGTTGTAGCTTTCTGTTTTCCACGGTCTGGTGAGAACTGTGTACTCTCCGCCTCCTGTGCCTGGTCTGAATCACTCCCTGTCCCCTAAGCCCCTATGTTACGCCCCTCAATGCATCAAATGTCCGCCTCCAAGTGTCCAAAAATAATACTGCCCGAAATATCTAGACAAAATAATATAATATGCCAACAGTAGCTAACCTAAACATAAATGGCTCCTACAAATCCAAAAGGTCAGGTCAGGTAGCATCTCTGGAGAACATGGATTGATGTTTTGGGTTGAGACCCTTCTACAGACAAATAAAAAGTAAATTATAAACCAGCATCTGTAGTTCCTTGTATCCCCATTTTACAACAGTCACTCTGTGTTTTTTACAGTTAAGCACATTCAACAGTGATAAAAAGAATGTTCCATTGCTAGGATAGCAGAAAAAAATTGTGAGGAGCAGTATAACTAATATAAAACAAAGGATACAAATATTTCTCAATACTGTTTGTCGGTCTTGAACTATCCAACATTTCATCACACCTCACGATGTTTAGACATAATTTTTTTTTGCAATAAATTCAGACTTACACACAAAGCCTGAAATTCTTTGTTTCACACAAAGGGTGGTGGGTGTATGGAACGAGCTGCTGTGGGAGGTAGTTGAGGCAGGGACTAGCGCAATGTTTAAGAAGCAATTAGACAGGTACATGGATAGGACAGGTTTAGAGGGATATTGGCCAAACGCAGGGAAGTGGGACTAGTGTAGATGGGACATGTTGGCCGATGTGGGCAAGTTGGGCCAAAAGACTTGTTTCCATGCTGTATCACTCTATGACTTTATAATTCATGACTTTAAATTACACACAAAATTTAATTGTTGTTAAGTTTCACTGTTATCTTCTTTTAAGTATTACTAACCCATGTTTAACTTCCAGATTGTTTTTTAAAATTAGTGGAATGCAACCATTGCATTAAATAGGAAGCAACATGAAGAGGGAAGTTAATATGATTCAATGATACTTTATTGCTGCATGCACCTAGGTATAGTGAAATTCATTGTTTCTGCATCCAATCTAGTAACATCATACAGCAGACTTCAGCTAGGCAGTACACAAAGAGTCATCACGTTTCTAGCACCGATAACGTTTCAAAGGTTCTTAGTACAGTCTTATCTTCTATGAACTTATAATCAGAATGAAAATAAAATATAAATGGAAAATCAAGAAATGATGTATTAAAATAAAGAATGGTGGTACATTGCAAGTTGTCAATATGTGGAAAAGGAAGACACAAGGAACTGCAGATGCTGGAATCGTGCGTAGAACACAAAGTGCTGGAGTAACTCAGCGGGTAAGGCAGCTGGTCTGGAGGACATAGATAGGTGATGTTTCAGTTCAGAAGAGGAAGGGGTTAAATTTAGTCTCAAGTAAAGCATATCATTTCTCTTTTAAATTCAACCTATTTGCCTCCTATTCTTTGTTGACATAACATACATTAATTCCCTGCCATTATATTTTCAGTGGAAATAATTTTACCAGGTTAAAGCACTAAAAGGATTCCTTTATTAAAATTTTAGTTGCTTACATTTGTATTAATGGTGCTTGAATATATTTGATTGTTGGGTTCATTTTTAAGAGGAGTGTCAATAAATCCAGTGCCTCCAGAATTCAATATTGTTGCTATTATTATTCTCCAGTAATAATGGTTACAAGGGTTAGAGTCAGAACAAAGTAAAACCCCTGGAGAAACACAATGAAACAGATAACAGCTATAGGTGTAGAATAATCTGAATGAAGGAGAGACTTTAATAGTTCGTGACTGCCGATCTAGATTTTGGTGGATGAGCCTCAGCCAAACACACTATGTGATTATTCAGGGCAGTATGAGAGTAACTTAGACCCCGAGTAACTTCAGCCACACTTCCAGAAGCTCCGTTATTCAACCCTGTTGGGAGAGGACTTAATCAATGACAAAACATTGTATGCAGCAGGTCACAGATGACTTGCTCGAGAGGATACACTTACTTCAGCAGAATGCAAAAATAATGATTGCAAGTTCTTAATCAATTTATGCTGGTCCACCAAAGATAGTGAGTTCAAATGACTCCAGAAAGAATTAGACACTTATCTTCTCTCCAATGGCAAACCCAAATTGAAAAGGTTTCAGTGTGAATATCCAACTGGGTCAAAAATGTAATTTAATGCCAATTAGTTTGATCTTACACATGATTCCTTCATTTTGCTAATTACCCATGAACTGAATTTTTCAGGCAAATCAAATCCTGTGGGGTTGACTGAAAGCCAATAATGGTGATGATTCTCTACCTAACCCTGGGAATCTTTTCAAGCATGGATGTAGCTTGATCAATGCATTCACTGATATTTGTCGTGCCAAGGATCCACTTCAAATCTCATCATATGACGGTTGTCCTCTTTTGACCATTAAGAGAAGGCCCATAAAATAAAGAGCGCCTTGTAAAATTGCCATTTAGCACTTCACTGCAGATCTTTATGAGAAGAGGTGAAATGTTCTGACCATGGAGACCAATTAACTTGGAAATATGATTGCCAATTATCAGGCCTCTACATCCAGGCAATTTAGGAAATTATAATTATCATCCATATTGCTCCAAAATAAAAAAAACTTTCGATACATTTCATGCTGAAATCGCACAAAACCTGTTTCTCTCCCCATGTTGTTTCCCAGATGCCTAACTGACCTACTTTCTCTTCATTTGACTCAGTGTTACATTTTGGCACTTCAGGTTTTTATGAAATGCCTTGGGATGTTTTTACCAAGGTAAAGTTGCTATGTAAATGCAAAAAGAAGAAGAAGCATGTTGGTATTGTGAATAAGAATATGGTGCCTTTCACAGTGAATGGTAGGGCCCTAGGGAGTGGTGGAGAGCAGAAGGATCTCGGAGTACATGTACATTGTTTCCTGAAACTGGCATCACAGCTAGATCGGGAGGTAAAGAGGGCGTTTGGTACATTGGTCTTTTTCAGTCAGGGTTCTTGAGTATAGAAGTTTGGATGTTATGTTGCAGTTGTACAAGATGTTGGTGAGGCTGCATTTGGAGTATAGAACTCGGTTTTGGTCACCGTGCTATAGGAAGGATGTCATTAAACTGGAAAGAGTGCAGAGAAGATTTACAAGGATGTTGCCAGGACTCAAGGGCCTGAGCTATAGGGAGAGATTGGGCAAGGTATGATTTTATTTCTTGGAGCACAGAAAGCGAAGGTGATCTTATGGAGGTGTATAAATTCATGAAGGTAATTGATGGGGTAAATGCACAGTGTCATTTACCCAGTGTAGACAACATAGGTTTAAGATGAGAAAGGAAAGATTTAAAAGGATACTAAGGGGCAACATTTTCCCCTCAGAGGGTGGTGGGTATATGGATTGAGCTGCCAGAGGAGGTAGTTGAGGCAGGTACAAAAACAACATAAAAAAAAAAAATTTGGACAGGTAGATGGATAGGATTTTATTTTAGAGATATGGACCAAATGCGGGCAAATGGGACTGCCTTAGATGGGGCATCTTGGTTGGTATGTACAAGTTGGCCTGAAGGACCTTTTCCATGTTGTATGACACCATGATACTAAGATATGCACAAAATTGAAGAAGCAATATAACCCTGATAATTTAGATAATTGCGCTCAATTTTGCATGCTTTCTGATTGTCAAGGAACCAAGTCTGAAGAATGCTATGCATTAACTATTATCTTATTGGTGAAAACTATGGATGCATACATTCATGTATTTTTCCTTTTATAGGATGGGCAAGTTATCTTCTGTGCTGCCTCAGTGCTTCAGGACTTCATGACTTGACACAGGGGGATAACAATTGGAGCTGAAATCTTGCTGGTATGTAGTAGGATGCATTCATACTTGATGCAATTTTGATATTATCAAATTTAGTTGGTTTCATAGTTGGTCTGATGAGCTTAATCCTTGAGAGAGGCACAAGGAACTGCAGATATTGGAATGTTAAGGAATATACAAAGTGCTAGAGGAACTCGGATGGTCAGACAGCATCCATGGAGGGAAAAGATAGGCAAAGTCTGAAGAAGGGTCCCGACCTGAAAAGCCACCTTTCCATTCCCTTCAAGGATGCTGCCTGACCTGCTGAGTTACCTTCTGGGATAAATAAAGCTCCATCATATCGTATTGTATTGTTACTCCAGCCCTTTGAGTTGAACTCTTGGTTGCTTGGTAAACAGTACTTGGCCAAACATGTGGCCTGTTTGCAGGCTGGTCAATAACTTTGCATTTCATGCTTTATTATGATGTCTCATTGCAAAAGACTAAGTACGTAACATTTCAGTTTGGATAAAGCCAGAATAGATAGCGATCCACATTTTGAACATGCCAGAATATTGATAGCATCATCTTCACTGTCAGATCGATCTCCAGATCCTACAAGGCTGGTATTTTAGTGCTTCACTTTTCTGGTGTGGTAATATACAGCGTGTACTTGGTACTCTGTTTTTGCGGTACGGCAATCTGCATCATGTGTAGCTTTGACAGATGTTAGGTTTGTCAAGCCAGGCTTTACACTCCAATAACGCTAATTCGTGAGCTGCTTACCATGTTGTCGAAGGCAGCATGTGTCATTACGTGCAGGCCAAGAGACATACAGTGATCCAGATCACTGTGTCTGCAGCCTCTAGATTTATTTTGGGTGCTGAATCTAATACTGGGACAGCGAGAAATGAGAGAACCAAGGGACTACACATGATATAATCTGTAACATAAGGTAAACTGCTGGATTAACTCAGCAGGTCAAGCAGCATCTGTGGAGATTAAAGAGATGCTTTCATGTTTCGGGGCGAGACCCTACATCAGGACTTGGTGGTGGGAGAGAGGAAAGATGGCCTGCATATAGAGGCGTGGAGGAGTGGGATGATAGATGAGCTGGCAGATGATAGGTGGAACTGATGAGCGGAAAGGTGGGGTGGGGTGAATGGTGGGCAGGTGGGACCAGGTGGGAGAGGGGAAGAGTGACAGAAAAGGTGAACAAAGGGACTGAGAAACTGGTGCGAGTGGGAAAGGAAGACAGGATGTGAGCGACCTGAATTTTGTAATTCAATGTTGAAACCTTTGCGGAAGTGGGGCCAGTGATAAGTGGGGCTTTTTAAACCTTCAATGGTTGATTCGCCTGAAAACTGTGATCTGCACCAGTTAATTACAGTTTGAGCAGCTTCTATTTAGAAACTAAATTCAAGTTTGGAAATGGATCTGCAGAGTTAGCGATTGTGGTAAAAGTGATTTGCTGGCACAGTTGGGATGACCTCAGGAGCCTCTCTTTGTGATGTCAAATATTAACAATAGGAGTTATAACCATAAAGAGTTGATGGGTGATAAATCTATTTCAACATAATGAGGGATAAAGAGATACCCTGAAACAAACAATGTTTTAATGGAAAATAAATGAATGCATTTTAATAAATTGCACTCATAAATTGGATGCTTCTGGAACTATTGAGACTGTGAACAATGATCAGTCCATTGACTCCATTTACATTTCACGCTGCATAATCAAAGATGACTCTCGCCCAGGTCACTCCCTTTTCTCTCATTTCCCATCAGGCAAGAGGTACAGAAGTGTGAAAACACACACCTCCAGGCTCAGGGACAGTTTCTTCCAAGCTGTTATCAGGGAACTGAACCATCCTATCAACAACTAGAGAGCAGTCCTGAGCTACTATCTACCTCATTGGAGACCCTCGGACTATCTCTAATCGAACCTTACTGGACTTTATCTTGCACTAAACGTTATTCCCTTTATCATGTAGATGGGCACTGTGGGTGACTCGATTGTAATCATGTATTGTCTTTCTGCCGATTGGTTGGCATGCAACAAAAGCTTTTCACTGTTCCTTGGTACGCGTGACAATAAACTTAACTGAACTAAATTAAAACTAAACAAGGAACTGCAAATACTAGTTTATTCCAAAGATAGAAACAAAATGCTGGAGTAATTTAGCTGATTTGTCCGCATCTCTGGAGAAAATGGATGGGTGATGTTTTGTGTCGGGGCCCTTCTTCAGACTGACAGTAGACAGTGGAGGGAGTGGAGGGGGGGGGAGAAGGGGGGTGGGGGCGAAGGGCTGGAGGAGAGAAAAGATCACTCAAGGCCAGCCACAAATGACCTCAAAAGGACCAGGGAAAGTAGAAGCTTTTCAGAGTAGTTGCTAATGAACTAAATTTATACCTATCTTCACCATCCAAAATGCACATCAATTAATCTGATGAAGGGTCTCTACCTGAAACGTCACCTATTCCTTTTCTCAACAGATGCTACCTGACCTGCTGAGTTACTCCAGCATTTTGTATCTATCTTCGGTGTAAACCAGCATCTGCAGTTCCTTCTTACTCATTTCATCTGTTTGATACTATCAGGTGCACCAATCCAGTCCAATTAAGCATTGTGATAACCTTACATGAAAGGCAGGTGATGATGCCACACTCATATGGGAAATACAATTTGGTTGATGTATGTTATTTTCCACAGATCACAAAACATTCATATAGAATTGCAGTTCAATATTACTTTTAAATACTTGAAAATCTTCCCAGGACCGTTTAACACATAGAAAAAAACTTTATTGCGAGCAAATGACTTTCAATAATGGTCAAACATTGGAATAAAAAGTTTAGTTTTATTAATTTTATTAACAGTATTTGCTGTAGTGCACACACATAGAACAAATAGTCACATTTTCAATCACACCTGAGAATGTTGCTTCAGGAATTGTTAATATCAATAGTTCCAAAATCACTTTATTAAGACCTATGAGTCCAAATCCTTACTATAAGTGGATACATTTTATACATTCCTTTCACTCGCTCCGCATGGCATTCTCACTCAATTCTGTGCCATGCAATATATGAATATATAAATAAAACTCTATAAGGGGAGAATTAGTATATCACTTCATTAATTTTACTTTAGCTGAAGCCCCTTTTCCATTTGCCTAATTAGCACATGATTTCAGTGATAGTTTTGCATCATTGCTTCTGTACCAAGTCAAGTCTTCAGCTCTTCACCATTTCTATATCACTTGCAGTAATTAAAAACGATGCTTTAAAGTCAATGTCCTTTGCATGAAAATCGGATTCTGATATATGTAGCACGTCACTAACCTCAGCTATGAACTTCTATGGACTGTTTTTGTTTGCACTAAGACGATGTGATTTTATTTACACTAGTATTGTGTGTATTAATTTATTGTTTTTCTTTCTTTGTTCATTATATGTTACCTGTGTGTGTATTGCGTTTACAGGCTTGTGGTGCTGCTGCCAGTAAGAATTTCATTGTCGGAACATATGACAATTAAACATTCTTGCCTATATAACATGATTAAAAATCGCTAAAACTTATGAACCTCGGCATAATGGCATACTTTTTTCATGAGGCTTTATCAATTGATCCTGAAACTACCCATTGTTGAAGGATTATCCCCTGGTCTCACGATCCAGTGAGACTTTAGATTCACACTTCCTTGCTTAATAGGCAACGGGCCATTATTAGTATAATATAAAGTGAAACCAAGAGCAGCGTGGCAATGGCAGAAGTCTTCGGGACAATCCAGTAACTCTACCAGTCAATGCAAAGATGGAGTTCTTTATCCCGATTTCAATCAGTCTTCTTCCACCTGCCTTTTATCCCATTGGGCGTAGCGAGGTGGCCAAAAAAAGCAGACAAAAAACCCTACAATGCATGAGATAGAGACACAAGGAACTGCAGATGCTGGTTTACCAAAAAAAAGACAATGTGCCGAGTAACTCAGCGAGATGGGCATAGGGCTTGACATATGCAAATTTATGAAACATCTGGAGTTTTGAAATGAGAGACTTTTGGCGTGCACCGAATTCCAATTTATAAATAACGGATCCGGCAAAAAATGTATCAAATTCCAAAGCCTCAAACGTCAAGTTTGGCAAAATCTCCAAAGAACGAACGGTGATGAAATCTGAACAAGAATAGCCAAAATTAATCCAACCGTAATTTTGGATAAAAAATAAATGCGATTAATTAAAAAACAAAAACAAAACTTAAGCCGCACCTTTGGGATCTGATGGACATTAAAAAAAAAAAAAAACTCGTGAAATAAGCTGTAAATAAAAAAAAGGAAATGAAAATAGTGCGTTGGAACTTGGGGGTCATATGAAAGCTAACCTCTTGTGCACTACATTCTGCCCCGCTGCTGTTGATCTTTGATCTCACGTCCCTGGATTTTTTTTTTGCGCAAGGCAAGGTTACAGAGGCAGCGTCTGTGCGTCTGACAAAAGGTTTGGAGGCAGCCCCCAGGAACGGTCGCTCAGCCTCCAGCCAGTGAGTTGCCGACTCTCCGGGTCGTCTGACAGACGGGACTAGGGTTGCTGCACACTCACGTACTCGCTCGGTAGCGTGTGTGTTAACCTAATCCCTCCAGAGGAGCGCAGCACACTTTAGACTCAAGCGTGTGTGCCCGTGGATGAGTCGGTCTCACACACACGCACTCTCTCTCTCTCTCTCTGTCTGTGTGTATCTTTCGCTCTGTCCCTCCGTCTTAATCGCTCGCCACGGCCGTCTGAGAAGAAGAGGTGGACAAAAGCCCCGGCCGGTGGCTGGTTTCAGCGGCACCCCGCCCTACAGCGCGCCGACAGCAGCCTCTCCGGGCAGCGCGGCGGCGGCGGCGGCGGTGGTGGTGGTGGGGAGAAGAGAGAAAGGCGAGCCGGAGAGGAGGCGAGGAGGCAGCGCTGCCGGGCCACACAACCGCCAGGTGAGACAGACTAGCTGCGTGGAGACGGGGGCTCTCTTTATTTGCGCGCCGCGATGCCTGGAAGTTGTGGAGCCGTGTATTTCCGTGCTGGCAGAAAATGGCGCCCCCGGGGCTGGGCTTCTGCCCCGGGACAGGGGACGGAGACGGGGCCGGGGAGAGAGAGAGAGAGTGGGACAGGGGGGGGCAGAGGCAGAGGCCGCCGCCGCCGCCGCCACTACTATCCTGGGCGCGGCGCGGTGCGCGGCCCGCCGCCCGCTTTTACGAATTAAAATCTCAAGGCATCTACGCCAGACCTTGCTTGCAATGTATATTTTACGCGTTACAGGAAAAGTGCATCTGCAAGCGGGGAAGGTGGCTGTTTATTAACACATATGTGATAATATTTATTTTAAAACAAACAGGGGGGGAAAACATGTGATCTCTTTTTTTTTTCGCGATGTAAGGGCGAGGGTGGGAGAAAAAAAAGAAGCCGGGGGTTTGGATTTATATTTAAACACAAAGGACACGGCGCACGCAGCCGTTTCAGCTTCGGCGTTAGGGCTTCCCAAGCCCCCGGGGCTGTGAAAGGCGCGTAAAGGCGGAAGGAAGGGTGATTCCCGGTGTGGTGCGCCAAGCCGCCGCTCTTGCCGCCCCTTCACCGGGGCGTTGGACAGCGCTCCGGCCGCCGCAGCCAGTCTCACTCACTCCCAGCCGCGCCACTAATACCCCCCCCCTCCCCTCCCCTCCCTCCCCTCTCTATCTCTCTATCCCATCCTCAAGAGGAACCTCCCCTCCCCACACACCACCACCAACCCACCTTTCAAAAACAAAAAACCTGCTAAATAATAACAAAATAACAAAACGAAAGCGGCTTGCATATTTTTTTTCCTCCTGGCCCATTTTGGATGTTTGGGCTGCTGGCATTATTACTGTGAGTGTATGTGTGTGTGTGTGTGTGTGTCTGTGCATCAGTGCTTGTACTGCACAGTGCCCACTCTTGCTCACTGCCTGTCTTTGCGCCACAGACACTCTCTCTCTGGCGAGGGGACTGCAGACTTGCGGGGCACCATTAAACGCACACACTAAAAAAAAAACACAACCCTTTACAGTTTTGTTTTGTTGCCTTCAATTGTGCCTTTCATCAAGTTAATCTGCCTTTTTTTTAATGGTCCAACATCGAGTCCTTCCTTCCTTTTCCCCCCCCTCCTCCCTCTCTCTATTTATTTGTTGGCAAAGTCTCTCCTAGAGACCGTTTTTCTCTGTGTCCCGGTCTCTTCCCACCGTCCCCCTTTTGGCTAACAAGAGGGCGATGCAGATGGTGGCGGGGGTGAGGGAGGAGGAGGAGGAGGAGGAGGAGAAGGGGGCGGCTGTGGCGAGGGGTTTGCGTCCACAAGCGGGAAGCTGCGCCACCGACCGGCCCGTGGCCTTACGCACCCTGGGAGCTGCTCCGTGGAGCGGCTGCCTGAGAGAGTCCGGAGACCGGCCGCATCCGCTGCCTCTGCCCCGGCCCGGCCCCTTGCCCAGCCCGCTTCTCCCCGCCCCGGGACCGGGCACCCACACCCACACCCACACCCAGCCGCCGCCGCTGCCTGCGCGCCCGGGGAAGGCGGTCCACACCCCCGGCCGCTCCAAACTTTTCCACGGCGGGCGATGTTTCGCTGAGCTGCGGATAAAACGGCGCCCGGCTTTTCTCTCTCTCCCCCCCCCCCCCACCCCTACTGCCCCGCCGCCGACCCCGCTTGTTTAAAAAAAAAGAAAAGAAAGCGAAACACTTCCACGGCGGCGGCGGAGAAAGAGAGAGCGGCGCCCGGCCCGTGTTCCCTTCTCTCGGGCCGGGTCCCGCCTCCCGCCTGTTCTGGGTTGCGCCCCGCCGGCCGCGGACATCTCTGGCACGGCCATCCCAAAACAATCTTAAACCAACCCTCCCTCCCGCACAGCGTCCCCTGCTCCCCCCCCCCCCCATTCACTCCAACATTACGTCCAAACACCTCCCTCCCTCTCCCCATTCCTGCCCCATCCCTCCTCCCTATGACTTCCTCCCCACTGTCGCCACGACACCCTCCTTCCCAACCCCACATTCCGACCATTGCCGCAATCTCTCACCTCATTCCCACCCTCCCTCCTTGTTTCCTCTTCCCCCCCAACACCCTACCCGCATCACCCCAACTCTATACCCCTTCCTCACTGGTACCCCATCCTTCCTGCCCCACACCAGATGCCATCCTTCCCTCCCCTCTCCATCCCAACACCCCCCCTTCCGTCCCACCCTCAAATCACTCCCTCACCCCCACCCCACCCATGGTTTCCTCCACCCCTCCATCTCCACCCCTGCCTCATACCAACCCCGGGCCTCCCTCTAGCTCTGCCCCCCTACCTCCACACCTCCCTCCATCTCCCTCTCCCTCAAACCCTCCTTCATCCCCACCTTTACCTCTCCATGCCTCCTCGTGGCCCAACTGTGCACGATTGCCCCTCCTCTCCTCGCCTATGCTTGTGGTCTACCCTGCACTTTGTCAATCAAGTCCATGATCTGAACCATTCATCCTCTTTCCCTCACCACAGCCTTCATTAAGCGTTTCCAGCATCTTCAGTATTTTATCACAAATCCCTTCCACTAATAGCTCCCCAATCTTTCTCCACTGAATCATTTGCAAAGTGTTTTTTAAGATGTTATTGACATTGATCTCAGGTGGTACTTATCTGCTAACAGATCCTTAGCTTGAGTTTCACCTGGACCATTTGGTTTTCAGACGCTATTACAGTTTTGGCCCAAATATGGGCTTGTAAGATGACATCTGTGGGTACCAAAACACTAACCCTTGAGGTTAAAGTAGCATTAAAAAGCTCTTGTAAACTATTAGGTGGACAAAAATGCTGGAGAAACCCAGCAGGTGAGGCAGCATCTATGGAGCGAAGGAAATACGCGGTGTTTCAGGTCGAGACCCTTCTTCAGACTCAAGAAGGATCTTGTAAACTCTTTGTTGCTGGGGTAAAAAAATGTGGATTCTTGTGGGTGAAGGCCTGTCACCTCATCCCCAGGACTTGATTGCAGCAGGATCGAGGTTCAAGTCAAGAGTGTTAATTATCCTATGCATCTTGACTTGAACAACGGAATTCTTCTTTGCTGTGGATGTACAGGCCCATTAAATGAAACAATGCAACAAATAAAATATACAGTAAGTTACCAGTTGTTCTATGTAAAGTAGATCATGATGGTGCAAGTACATACTGTAGTCGTGCAAAGTCCATAGTATTTGGTGCTGTGGTAGGGTTGTGACGGTGGTGTGGTGTGGTCAGGATGGTGTTGGCCCTTTGATGATATTAGCCGCCTTCTTGAGGCTTTGCTTCCTGTAGATCCCTTTCGATGATGGGGAGGTCCATACGCGTGATGCACCGGTCAATATCCACAATCTTCTGCAGTCTTCTTCATTCTTGGGCCTTCTGATTATCGGACCAGGCCGTGGTGCAACCAGTCAGTATACCCTCCACTGTCCGCCTGTAGAAGATGGGTAGAGTATTTGCTGCCCTGCCGCATCTCCTCAAACCTCCAAGGATGTGAAGGCGTTGGCGTGCTTTCATTATAACTGCTTCAATATGCTAGGCCCATGACGGATTATCAGAGACGAGTGCGCCCAGAAATTTGGAGCTTTTGACTCTCTCCACCAAATTCCCACCAATTAAGACAGGTGCATGGTTCCACAGTTTTCCCTTCCTGTAGTCGGCAATCAGCTCGTTGATCCTGCTGACTTTGAGACCAGGATTGTTGTTCTGGTAACACTCAACCAGATCACTGATCTGCCTTCTGTACGCTGACTCATCATAACCCATTACGGGTCCAATGATAATGGTATCATCAGCAACTGTAAAGCTCGTGCTGGACCTGTGTCTGGTTGTGTAGTCAGGGGTAAAGAGAGAGTAAAGCAGGGGTCTCCAGTATATGCACAGAGCCTTGAGGTGCCACTGGGCTCATGGTCAGCAAGAAGGGAGTGTTGTTGTTAATTCATACTGATTGCTGTTAGTCAATGAGAAAGTTGAGCAACCAGTTGCATACGGTGGAGCAGAGACCCAGTACTCCGAGTTTGACGATGAGCTTTGAAGGTTGACCTCCGAGCTGCAGTCAATGAACAACAGGTTGGTGTAGCTGTTTCTATTGTCCAAGTGAACCAGTGCAGAGCGGAGAGCCAGAGAGTTTGTGTCCACTGTCCATTTGTTTAGTTTAGTTTCGAGATACAGCCCGCTGAGTCAGCGATCCCCTACAGACAATTTACCATTTTTACCAACGCCATATTATCCCGCAAACCCGTACGTCTTTGGAATGTGGGAGGAAACCGGAGCACCCGGGGAAAACCCATGGGGAGAACGTACAAACTACGTCCAGACGGTACCCGTAGTCAGGGTCTAAGCCAGGTCTCTGGCGCTGTAAGGCGGCAACTCTACCCATCCGCCACCGTGGCACTCTTGTGGTGGAAGGCAAATTGAGGTGGGTCCAGACCATTACTGAGGCAGGAGTTGATTTGTATTGTAACCAACCTCTCAAAGCACTTCATCACCATGGATGTGAGTGCCATCGTTCTGTCATTATTGAGGCAGAATACCTTGTTGTTCTTGCACTGTTAAGGATGTCCTTTTAGAGCAGGTTGGGACGTTGGACTACAGTCATAAGATGTCCGCAAAAACTCCAGCCAGTTGGTACATGTGGGTTTTAAGAACACAGCCTGGTGCACCTCCTGTTATGGGGAGAAGGCAGGAGAATGGGGTTAGAAGGGAGAGATAGATCAGCCATGATTGAATGGCAGAGCAGACTTGATGGGCCGAATGGCCTAATTCTTCTCCTATCCCTTCTAACCTTATGACACCACCTAGGCCGGATGTTTTCCAAAGGTTCACCGTCATGAAGGATGTTGTAATGTCGACTTTGGAGACTGAGATCATCATTTTGTCAGGGGGCGTGGGGGCTCGTTGAGATACATAGCTGTTCTCCCTTTCGAGGTGAGCACAGAAATCATTGAGTTCATCTGGGAGTGATGCACCGTTGACACAGTTTCACCTTGGAGGAAGTGACGTCGTGCAGGCCCTGCTAACGTTGCCCGGCATGCATCTGAGTCTACAGATTAGTCCGTAAGAATCTCTTTACGTTTGAGATGGCCTTCTGAAGGTCGTGCCTGGACTAGTTGTAGGACTCTGGTACACCTGACTTGAACAGGTGTCTTGAGGTTATGGGGAGGCGGCAGAAGAATGGGTTAGGAGGGAGAGATCGATCAGCCATGATTGAATGTCAGAGTAGACTTGATGGGCCGAATGGCCTAATTCTACTCCTATTCCTTATGACCTTATGACACTGCAGATCTGGCCCTCAGTAGATTGAGGACCTCCTGTTTAATCCAAGGCTTCTGGTTAGGGAACACTCAGATGATCTTGGAAGGAACGCACTCCTCCACACTTTCCTTTATGTAGTCAGTAACGACTGTGGCATATTCATTCAGGTTAATTGATAAGCCCTTGAAAATTGCCCAATCTCTGAAGTCACAAGTCACTACTTTAGATTTTGGAGCTACAGCGTAGAAATAGGCCCTTCGGCCCAGCAAGTCCATGCAAACCAGCGATCATCCCGTACACTACTTCCATCCTACACGCTAGGGCCAATTTACAATTTTACCAAAGCCAATTATCCTACATCTAAGTAATGTGGAAGGAAACCGGAGCACCCGGGAAAAACTCAAGCAGTCACAGAATGGTACTTTGTCACATGTACCGAGGTATAGTGAAATGCACAAATGTTTGTATATTGTTCAGTACTAGTATCACTATACCTAACACTTACCGTAGTACATCCTAGATAAGCATCTCAGATACAGTACAAGAGCATAGTATTAAGTACACTGAGACTGGAAACAGAGTTGCCAGATCTGGAGCCATTTTCAAGTCCCCATTGTTATAGGTGTAGAGTTCTTATCCTGACCATGAAGGCCCATTGTCCTGGAGGTGTTGTAGGGTCGTCCTGGCCAAGAGTAGCTGTTGGTACCCTCCACTGCACTGTGCCATTGCAGGCCACATCCAGTCCACGTGCTAGACCTCTTGATTCAGTCGAGCCCCAGGCTGTTCCTTCAGTGCATTGTTTACGCAGCAGGCAGGTTCCACCCCTCTATTACCATATTCCTCTGTGTCACTCTGTGTGCAAAATGATCTGTGGGATTGAGGCCTGTACCGCTTTGCTTGGTACCCATCCTCTGGACTATTAGTTTAATTTAGTTTTGAGATTACAGCGCGGAAACAGGCCCTTCGGCCCACTGAGTCCGCACCGGTCAGCGATCCACGCACATTAGCACTACCCTACACACACTAGGGACCATTTTACATTCACACCAAGCCAATTAACCTACAAACCTGTACGTCTTTGCAGTGTGAAAGGAAACCAAAGATCTCAGAGTAATCCCACGCAGGTCATGGGGGGAACATCCAAGCACCCATAGTCAGGATCGAACCCAGGTCTCTGGCGCTGTAAGGCGGCAGCTCTACCACAACGCTACCATGCCGCCCCTGGGCCACATTATTTCAGTGAGTGATCCAACTAACCTCTGGCCTGGATACCTCCTGCAATCTTTCTGGGTGTCTTTCCCCACACCCAAAAAAACCTTGAGAACATTCAGACCTGGAGTAATAATTAGGAAGTATCACGTGCAATTAATAAATGATCTGCAGTGAGCATCTCCAGCAAGAGACAGCGGTAGAGTGTGCGGCCCTACAGCACCAGAAACCCAGTTTCGATCCTGGCTACGGGTGCCTGTATGTTGTACGAAGTTTGAACGCTCTCCCCGTGACCGTGTGAGTTTTCTCCGATAACTTTGGTTTCTTCCCACACTCCAAAGACGTACAGGTTTGTAGGTTAATTGGTTTGGTATAAACGTGGAAATTGTCCCTACTATAGGATAGTGTTGATATGCGGAGATCGCCGGTCAGTACAGACTCGATGGGCCGAACGGCCTGTTTCCGTGCTGTATCTCTAAACTAAAAACGAAACTAAAGTGGGTCTTGTCCTGTCTCTCCATTAGCTTTCTCACATCTTAAACACCGAATCGACAACGACCAGCGATCCCCGCACATTAGCCCTACTCTACACACCAGGGATTTTTTTTTACATTTATACCAAGCTAATTAACCTACAAACCCGTACGTCTTTGGAGTGTGGGAGGAAGCCAAAGATCTCCGAGAGACCCACGCAGGTCATGGGAGAACCTACAAACTCCGTATAGACAAGCACCCGTAGTCAGAATCGTAACCCTGGGTCTCTGGTGCCGTAAGACAGTAGCTCTCCTGCTATGCCCCCATCTGGTCCTGATTGTTTGTTGAAGAAAAGGACCTCCTAGTTTTGTGAAGCAAAATATAAAATAATCATATCCAATGACTATTTGGGAATTCAAGTCTAATTGCTGCCATAACAATTCATGTAAAGAGATTTTTGAAAAAACACATTAGTCAAATTGAGATTATTGCCATATACACATGTGGTGGTACACATGCAGGTACAAAAAAAAGTAGACAAAAATGTGGGAGAAACTCAATGGGTGAAGCAGCATCTATGGAGCGAAGGAATAGGTGATGTTTCCGGTCGAGACCCTTCTTCAGACTGAAGAACAGGAACGTCACCTATTCCTTTGCTCCATAGATGCTGCCTCACCCGTTGAGTTTCTCCAGCATTTTTATCTACCTTCTATTTTTCCACCATCTGCAATTCTTTCTTATACAGGTACAATAAAAGCATCTTGCCTGCAGCAGCATCACAGGCATAGTCTCAGACAATATACAAAAACGTAAATTAGTCATAAATTCTACAGGACTGTGAAAAGAAAAAGAGAACACATTGCAAAAGACAAGATATTTGTGCAAAATGGAAAACCAGTCCATGAAGTTCATAAGTTTACCAGTTACAGGAGCAGAATTAAGCCATTCAGCCCATCAATGGTTAGGCCATTCAGCCCATCAATGGTTCATTCCAATCATGGTTGATCTAAATTTCCCTCTCAACCCCATTCTCCTGCCTTCTCCCCATAACCCCTGACACCCTTAACAATCAAGAACCTATGAATCTCCAGCCTGGTCTCCAAAGCCTTCAATGGAAATTAATTTCACAGATACACTGCCCTCTAACTAAAGAAATTAAAGTGGTTTGTAGTGTTCCATTGCTGAGGTAAGGTGAGGTTTGTGCAGGTTGGTTCAAGGATCTCATCGTTGTCGGAAAGTATCTGTTCCTGAGACTGTTGGCGTGTGACTTCAGGCATCTGTATCTCCTGTCTGACGGTAGGAGTGGGAAGAGGGAATGGCCCCAGATGGTGGACACATGTTGCCTTGAGGTGGCACCTCATGTAGGTGCTTTTGCTGATGGGGCGGGCTGGCCCATGATGGACCGGGCTGAGTCACATTCTCTGCAACCTCATGTGTTGGAATTGTTATATCTGACCATGATGCAACCACGTGGGATATTTTCTGCTGTGCCTCTCCACAAGTTTGTTAGAGTCGTGGGGACATGCCAAATGTCTTCAAAATTCTAGGAATATAGAGGCACTCCCTCCCGTCTTTTTCATGATGACATTTATATGCAAGGCCCAGGACAGGTTATTCATGATGTTATTGCCGAGGAATTTGAAACTGCTAACTCTCTCCATCATCGATCCAACAAAAAAAAAAAGTACTATGGACACAAAATGCTGGAGTAACTCAGTGGGTCAGGCAGCTTCTTTAGTTTAGTCCAGTTTAGTTTGGAGAGACAGTGCAGAAACGCCCTTCTGCCCACCCAGTAAATATCGCATTATCCCCACTATCTTACACACTAGGGAAATTTTACTGTAGCCAATTAACCTACAAACCTGTATGTCTTTGGAGTGTGGGAGCAAACCAGGGCGCCCGGAGAAAACCCACACAATCGGAGGGAGAAAGTACAAACTCCGCAGTCAGGATCGAACCCGGACCTCTGGCAATGTAAGGCAGCAACTCTACTGCTGTGCCTCTGTGCCGCCCTGAGGTGTATCTGTTCATGGTGTCAGTGAGGAGGAGATGTTACCGATTTTCACTGATGGAGCTCTGCTGATGAGGAAGTCAAGGATCCAGTTGCAAAGAGAGGTACAGGGGCCCAGATCTTAGTGTAACTCAGCAGGTCAGGCAGCATCTCTGGAGAGCATGGATAGATGACATTTCCAGCCAGGACCCTACCCACGTTCTCCAGAGGTGGTGCCTGACCCTCTGGCTTACTCCAGCACTTTGTGTGTCTGTCTCACCTGGAAGGGTTGTTGAGGGCCCTCGATGGAAGTGAGAGGTGAGGTGTTGACACAGTTGAGTTTGGAGATGATGATAGTGTTTAACGCCGAGTTGTATTCGATGAGCAGCAGCGTGGCATTATGTGATCCTGTTATCCAGATGATCCTGTGGAGAGGCAGTGAGATAGCATCCATTCTTGACTTGTCGGGGCAGGAAGCCACTTGAAGTGGATCCTGTTTCAAAAATGGCCTGGCAATAAACCACTTGAGGCACTTCATTACAATGGAAGTAAGTCCCACCGGATGGTGGTCATTGAAGCAGGTCACCATGCTCTTTGTGTACAATAGAGGCCTTACCTTTGCACCCCTCCGCCCCACCTCAACAAGCTCTGCATTTGCCATAACGTAGAGCTTTTCTTCCTTCGCCTCTGCCTCTGTGCCTTCTTCTATGGGAAGGAGTCCATTTCGCCCAGTGATGACCCCTTCTCTCATCTCCAACACCCCTCCTCTTGGACAGTACAATACATGCCCTTTGAAGCAGACCGCAAAAGTGAGAGGTCGAGAATGTCCTTGTATAATCCAGCCAGTTGGTAAGCATGAGGTAGATACAAAATGTTGGAGTAACTCAGCGGATCGGGCAGCATCTCTGGAGAAAAGGAATCGGTTTCGTTTCGGCTCGGAATCCTTCTTCAGACCCTGTCAGACCGAAGGATTCCAACCAGAAACGTCACCCACGGAGATACTGGCTGACCCGCTGAGATACTCCAGCATCATGTGTCGATCTCCGGTATAAACCAGCATCCGCAGTTCCTTCCTGCATGGTTGGTCAGCACAGGTCTTTTGTACTCGGCCTGAGCCGAGTGCTCTGTGTGCAATCACCCCCTTCAAGTATTCTCTGCCGGTGTGTCATTGTTCCCCCTCACAAAGTGAACATGAAAGGCGTTGAAGGTAGACACAAAATGCTGGAGTAACTCAGTGGGACAGGCAGCATCTCTGGAGAGAAGGAATGGGCGACGTATAGGGTCGAGACTACCTTCGATTTAAACCAGCATCTGCAGTTCTTTCCTGCACATAAAAGGTGTTGAGCTCACCTGCAAGCGATTCTCCCCAGTTGTGCCTTGTCGGAGGTGATACTGTGCTGTGTGAGACTCCAGCTCAGTCCAGAGTTATCTCTCTGTGCTCACTGTGGCCTTCGTGTGGTTGTACCTGGACTTCTAGTAAGATTGTTAAGGGCTTGGACACACTAGAGGCAGGAAACATATTCCTGATGTTGGGGGAGTCCAGAACCAGGGGCCACAGTTTAAGAATAAGGAGTAAGCCATTTAGAACGGAGATGAGGGAACACTTTTTCTCACAGAGAGTGGCGAGTCTGTGGAATTCTCTGCCTCAGAGGGCAGTGGAGGCAGGTTCTCTAGATGCTTTCAAGAGAGAGCTAGATAGGGCTCTTAAAAATAGCGGAGTCAGGGGATATGGAGAGAAGGCAGGAACGGGGTACTGATTGGGGATGATCAGCCATGATCACATTGAATGGCTGTGCTGGCTCGAAGGGCCAAATGGCCTACTCCTACACCTATTGTCTATTGTCTCTGGATTGCCAATCCTGAACGCTCAACAGGGTACCCGTCTCCTGGTTCTTCCATTGCTTCTGCTTGGGGAAGATGTGGAATGTTTTTTGAGGGTACACACTCATCAACCCATCTCTTTATAAAGTTGCCGATCACTGTGGCACATCGATACAGGTCCGCTGGTGCATCTTTGAACGTGGTCCGTCTGGGCCCACTGATTCGAAGCAGTCCTGTAACTGCTCCTCTGCCTGACCAGCATCTCATGGTTCTCTTCACCATTCTTTAGTCAGTCCCTGCCCATAGGCAGGAAGAAGAAGCACAGGCAGGTGGTCAGATTTACCAAAACACACCGAATAGTGAAAGGCCTGGATAGAGTGGATGCGGAGAGGATGTTTGCACCAGTGGGAGAGTCTAGGACCAGAGGTCGTAGCCTGAGAATTAAAGGAGGTTTCTTTCGGAAGGAAATGAGGCGGAATTTCTTTAGTCAGAGGGGGTTGAATCTGGAATTCCTAACCACAGAAGGCTGTGGAGGCCAGGTTATTTGATATTTTTAAGGCAGAGATAGATAGATTTTTGGTTAGTACGGTTGTCAGGGTTTATGGGAAGAAGGCAGGAGAATGGAGTTTAGAGGGAAAGATATGATTGAATGGCAGAGTAGACTTAATTCTGCTCCTATTACTTATGAACTTATTTTCCAAGGTTCTGGTGAAGGATGGAGCGATAGATGCCTCTGATGCTGGTATAGAACTGGTGAAATGCATTGGGGCAATCACCCTGTACACTAACGCTATCATGCACACTGGGGACAATTTACAATTTTACCAAAGCAAATTCACCTGCAAACCTGTACGTCTGGAGTGTGGGAGGAAACCGGAGCACCTGGAGAAAACCCACACAGTCGGAGGGAGAACGTACAAACTCCGTACAGACAGCACCCGTGGTCAGGATCGAACCCGGGTCTCTGGTGCTCTCAGGCAGCAACTCTACCGCTGCACCACTGTGTCAGGGCCCATGGTCTTAGCTGCATCCACTGGCTCGAGCTGTTTCTTGATGGCACGTGGAGGAAGGAGTGACACAGTGGCGCTCCGGTAGAGTTGCTGCCTCACAGAACCCGAGACCCAGGTTCAATCCTGACTACGGCTGCTGTCAGTATGGAATTTGTGCCTTCTCCCAGTGACCGCATGGGTTTTCTTCCAATGCTCCCACACTCCAATGACATACAGGTTTGTAGGTTAATTAACTTCTGTAAATTGGAAATTGTCCCTAGTGTGAAGGATAGAACTAGTGTATGGATGATCGCTGGTCGACATGGACTCGTTGGGCCAAAGGGCCTGTTTCCATGCTGTATCTCTAAAGTCCAAAGTCTAAATAACGACCTTTGGGGTGCTATTGATGTTGCAATAGTGGCATTTATGTGGCAGGTCACTGCTGACCCAAGGATATTAATGGTTAATTTGTCGTAAGGTTATGGTAATATCATTAAATGTCATGGGTGAATGGAGAAACTCTCTCTTGTTAAGAAATATACGTTGCTTGCCAATTTTCAGCTAATGGTATCGACAGGGAATGTTCATCTATTGAGAATGGAATTGTGACATGATGAAGAAAGGCCATTGATGAGGATGCTTTGACCAAGGATCTCTGGCAACAATGTCATGGAGCTGGAGTGATTTGACCTCCAAAAACCATAAGGGTCTTCCTTTGGCCAAGGTTGACTCCAGTTGTTGGGGTGATTCTCTCCTTGATGCTTGGTCATTTTCGTTTTCACTGGTTCTCCTTGATGCCACACCTGGACAAATATTGCCTTGATGCCATCTCACCCTCGCCCCAGTTTTGGAATCTAGATTTTTGGTCCATGTTGCGACAAAGTGTGTTGTAGTCTGGAGCCAAGTCTTGGCATCATACCACACGGAAACAGGCCCTGCAGCCAACTCGTCCATACAGACCAAGATACCCTCATCTAAGCTAGTCCCATTTGCTCACGTTTGGACCGTATTGCTCTTAATCTTTCCTATCCATGTATCTGTCCAAGTGTCTAAATGCCGTTGGTACCTGCCTCACTACCTCCACTGGCAGCTCGTTCCATATACAACACCCTCTGTGTGGAAAAAGTTCCTATTAAATCTTGCCCCTCTGAGCTTAGACCTATGGTTCTTGTTTTCCCTACCCTGGGTGAAATACCCTGTGCATTTACCCAATCTGGTGAGTAAGAGTTGTTATTGACGACTTCTATTACTGTTGACGATTTAATTTGTTTGCGATTTGTGTATTGCACATGCCAGGGTAATTGTCCACATTGTTGGGTAGGCACTAGTGTTGTAACTACATTGGATCAGCTTACAGGCGTGGTCAGTTCTGGAATGTATATCCTAAATGCTACAGGCAGGGAGTTATCAATGTGCACTATCATATTAATGCTGCAGTTCTTTTAGATTCTGTAGGTGGTGCTTTTATTTCATTAAAACACTTAAGTGTATATTATTCCTATAGATGGTGCTATGATACAGTTTCTGATTGTTAAGGGAGTTATACTATGTCACACATGGCTGCGATTTTATCTTAGAAAGGTATTGCCGTATACATGTGCATTTGGATATTGAGTTCCCACAAATTAGTCACTGACTTTGTGAGAATTGTTCGTTCAACTAAAGCGGTCCAAAATTAAACCTGAATCAGTGTCACAAAATCTCAGAATTATGTATTTCATAATAACACGATTAAATTTAGTCTTTTGGTGTTTGTATCCTTTAATGCTTTCATTAAAGTTTTTTAATTGAAGGTTTCAACATTTCCCAAAGGCCCAGGCATGAACCTGATATTCCCCCCCCAAGAGATTTGAGAACTAAATCTAGATTGGGCACACGTGATGTGTGTCTGGCTTTCACGTACATCCTATAACTGTACCCATGGAATATTCGATCTGTTACTCCAGCAATCTTTGCCTGAGAGTTTGTCATTAAATACCTGTTGAAGGTAAATGAATAATTTTAAAGTTTGAGACACAATAAAGAAAAAGTTGATTGTGTTTGTGGATATATTAACATCTTTGCTTGGGGAAAGAACATTTCACATTTGTAATTAACACAATATTTTTTGCTATGATCTATGTACCAGAGGATATTAAGCTGATTTGTTTGTTTTGATTTTGTGTGTGTGTGTGTGTGTGTGTGTGTGTATATAACCCCTGCATTCCCTCTCTCCATCCTTCCCCCACCCAAGTCACACCAGCTTTTCATTCTCAACTAGTTACAGCTAACAATGACCTGTTTCCTTTATCGTTGTTACTTTTTTGCATGTCTTTCATTCAATTGCTCTATATCTCGCCACATCATTGTCTATATCTCTTGTTTCCCTTTCCCGTGACTTTCAGTCTGAAGAAGGGTCTCGACCCGCAACGTCATCCACTCCTTCTCTCCAGAGATACTGCCTGACCCGCTGAGTTACTGGGATGTCAGGACTTTCATATGAAGAAAGACTGGATAGACTCGGCTTGTACTCGCTAGAATTTAGGAGATTGAGAGGGGATCTTATAGAAACTTACAAAATGCTTATGGGGTTGGACAGGCTAGATGCAGGAAGATTGTTCCCGATGTTGGGGAAGTCCAGGACAAGGGGTCACAGCTCAAGGATAAGGGGGAAATCCTTTAAGACTGAGATGAGAAAAAACTTTTTCACACAGAGAGTGGTGAATCTGTGGAACTCTCTGCCACAGAGGGTAGTTGAGGCCAGTTCATTGGCTATATTTAAGAGGGAGTTAGATGTGGCCCTTGTGGCTAAAGGGATCAGGGGGTATGGAGAGAAGGCAGGTACGGGATACTGAGTTGGATGATCAGCCATGATCATATTGAATGGCGGTGCAGGCTCGAAGGGCCGAATGGCCTACTCCTGCACCTATTTTCTATGTATCTATGTATCTATGTTACTCCAGTTTTTTGTGTCTATCTTCATTTCAAACCAGTATCTGTAGTTCCTTCCCACACACACATACATATATGTATAGATATGTATAGATACATACACACATACTTAATAATACATACATATATATACCAATATATACCAATATATATATATATAAATATATACACACACACACACACACACACGTGTGTGTGTGTATATATTTATATATATATATATTGGTATATATTGGTATATATATGTATGTATTATTAAGTATGTGTGTATGTATCTATACATATCTATACATATATGTATGTGTAAATATACACATACACACACATACATTACACACACACACACACATATATATATATATATATATATATATATATATATATATATATATATATATATATATATATATATATATATATATATATATATATATATATATATATATATATACGTGTGTAACACATGTGCGTGTGTGTGTATATATATGTGTATATGTATATTTTTACATAAATTCTTGCTTGCAGCAGCACAACAGAATATGTAAACATAGTACAGTGTAAACAATATAATAAGCGAGAAAAAAAAGTTTGGTGTGTATATATACACACACACACACAGAACTTTTCCCCTGCAGTTTACTATATATATATACACACACACACAGAACATTTTCCCTGCAGTTTACTATATATATATATACACACACAAACAGTGCTCTACAGAGCTTTATTGTCACATGTGGAAATGCACAGTGAAATTTATTTTCTTACAAACAGTTCAGTAAAGTATTGCCAAACCAGTTTAGTTCAGTTTAGTTTATTGTCACGTGTACCGAGGTACAGTGAAAAGCTTTTGCTGCGGAACGACAGTACAAGATTATAATCGAGCCGTTTACAGTGTATGGATACATGATAAGGGAATGACGTATAAGTATAAGGTAAGTCCAATCAAAGATAATCCAAGGGTCACCAATGAGGTAGATAGTAGTTCATGACTGCTCTTTAATACCTAAGCACAATCCCTGACTACCAAAGTGTAGAGAAATAGTGCATTGAGACCACATGCAGGAGGCTCCAGGTTTTGGCGCCCTCTACAAGTCCAGTCCACTGGGTCTTGTGGAGCAGTGCCCGATTCAGGCGAGCCCCAGGCTGCTGGGGGGCCTCCAGGGTTACCTTCCTTGGACGTCTGGATCTGTGGTGTGTGTCCTAATTGGGGCGCCACGGTGGCGCAGCAGTGGAGTTGCTGCCTCACAGCACCCGAGACCTGAGTTCGATCCTGACTACGTTTGCTGTATGTATGGAGTTTGTACGTTCTCCCCGTGAAAGCGTGGGTTTTCTCTGGGTGCTCCCGTTTCCTCCCACATTCCAAAGACGTACAGGTTTGTAGGTTAATTGGCTTTGGTAAAATTGTAAATTGTCGCTAGTTAGTAGGATAGTGTGGGGGGATTGCTGGTCGGCGCGGACTCGGTGGGCCGAATGGCCTGTTTCTAAGGTGCATCTCTAACGTTTAAAGTCTAATGTCCGACTGGCTGAGCAGCCTATCGCGGTAAAAATTACTATCAAACTGCAGACCAGGATGGAATAACACACCTTCAAAGAAGTGTGTTTACTAGCATGACATTAGTATGGGAATTTATGTTCCGATTAGTTTTGGGGAAAAAAAACCCTTTTTTTCTTCAATACAATTGATCTCCGGTGATTGTAGAGGCTGTGAAAGAGAACTGCATTACCCTCTACAACTTCGGGTTTTCCATGTTAAATGTGCGTGTGTGGATGTCCCAAAGTTACTCTTAGTTTCATGGAAGAATAATAGGAAATAGTGATAATTTCACCTGTAAGTCCGGCCAATTCAATTTTGCTTTTTCACCTCAATAAATAAATGAAACATACTCGGATTGCGATAGAGTTAAATACAAACAACATAATTCTACATCAGAAAACGCTGCTTGGAAAGAATGGACTGCAGGTGATGCTGCTTGTTGTTGTGTTAATATGTTTTATTGATAATTGTTTCATATGCATTGAGGCGAATGGTAAATAAATCTGAGTGGTAGAGCCATTACGTTAGCACCTTATCCAAATGTCATCTATTCCTTCTCTCCAGATAGGAAGCAGAGAGTGGGGATAAATGGTTCATACTCGGGATGGCAACCGGTAACTAGCGGGGTTCCGCAAGGGTCGGTGCTGGGACCCCAGTTGTTCACAATTTATATAAATGATTTGGAGGAGGGAACCAAGTGTAATATATCAAAATTTGCGGACGATACAAAAATGGGAGGAAAAGTAGGGGATGAGGAGGATAGGAAGAGTCTGCAAAAGGATATAGATAAGCTAGGTGAGTGGGCAACAACTTGGCAGATGAAATTTAATACTAATAAATGTGAAGTCATTCACTTTGGGGAAAAAAATGATAGGGCAAGTTATTTTCTAAATGAGGTGGAGCTGCGTTGTAATGCAACGCAAAGGGATCTAGGGGTAGTAGTACATGAATCACTAAAAGTTAGTATGCAGGTGCAGCAAGCAATCAGGAAGGCCAATGGAGTTTTGGCCTTTATTGCTAGGGGGATTGAGTATAAAAACACGGAGGTCTTGCTGCAGCTGTACACAGTATTAGTGAGACCACATTTGGAATACTGTGTACAGTTCTGGGGTCCATACTTAAGAAAGGATGTACTGGCCCTGGAGGCAGTGCAGCGAAGGTTTACAAGATTAATTCCTGCAATGAGGGGATTGACATATGAGGAAAGGTTAAGTAGGCTGGAACTCTACCCTTTGGAGTTTAGAAGAATGAGAGGCGATCTCATTGAAACATATAAGATCGTGAGGGGCCTTGATCGGGTGGATGCACCGAGGATGTTCCCAATGATCGGGGAAACTAGAACTAGGGGACATAGTTGTAGAATAAGAGGGGGCTCTTTTAAAACTGAGATGAGGAAGAACTTCTTCACCCAGAGGGTGGTTAATTTATGGAATTCACTGCCCCAGGGAGCAGTGGAAGCAGAAACATTAAATATATTTAAGTCTAAAATAGATGGTTTTTTAGCTGCCAAGGGGATAAGGGGCTACGGGGAGAGGGCAGGGATATGGACCTAGGTATGGTTAGTATAGTAAGACCTGAGTGATCTCCTGGACAAGTGTCGATCGCCTGGATTGGGGTCGGAGAGGAATTTCCCGGATTTTTTCCCCGAATTGGACCTGGGTTTTTATCCGGTTTTTTGCCTCCCCCAGGAGATCACGCGGTTCTTGGGGTGGAGAGGGGTGATAGCGATATAAAGGGGAGGGTAGTGTCTTGTGTTCTGTGTCTTGTGTCTACTGTTTGTGGGTAAGGGTGTCTGTTTAGTGTTCAGCCATGAGCGAATGGCGGTGCGGGCTCGATGGGCCTGGTGGTCTACTCTCGCACCTACTTTCTATGTTTCTATGTTTCTATGCTGTTTGACCCGCCGAGTTACTCCAGCATTTTGTGTCTATCTTCGGTGTAAACCAACATCTGCAGTTCCTTCGTACACACCTTATCCAGGATTCGATGAGGGAGCTTCTTGGGACTTAGTTCAAGTTTAGTTTAGTTTTGAGATACAGCACAGAAAGAAGCCTTTCAGCCCACTGTGTCCTTGCCAACCAGCAATCCCCGCACACTCACACTATCCTACACGCTAGGGACAATTTACAATTATACCAAGCCAATTAACCTACAAACCTGCACTTCTTTGGAGTGTGGGAGGAGACCGGCGATCCCGGATAAAAGTCACGTGGTCACAGGGAGAACGTACAAACTCCGTGCAGACAGCACCCACAGTCAGGATTGAACCAGGGTCTCTGTAAGGCAGCAACTCTACCACTGTGCCACCGTGTTGTCCACTTGTTGTGGATTTTTCTAACCAAGATACAGTTAGAGATGAAACAGTCAAAATGCTTCAATATGCAAAAATTAATTGACATTGTATTTGCTCTTTAAGAAAATTAATTGCTATATAAAGGTTGCAGAAACTTTAAATCGCTTCCAGGTGCTGCATTATTTACATAAATACATTTACGGCAGACTGGTTCTTTTTATGTCATTTAGGACATGTGGAAATGTAGCTGAGTCCAAAAGATCAGGATAAAATGATGAAACATTTAGAAGAAGATGTGCTTCATGTTATTAAAAGAGTTTCAATAGTTCCATTCTTATCCTGGCTACAAGTATGAAATTTGAAGGCACAGAATTTTATGTCACTTGTGAGCCCCTGGCCTACTCATCTCATCTGTCTTTCGACTTTAGAGATACAGTGGGGATACAGGCCCTTCGGCCCGCCGGATCCGTGCTGACTAATGCTCACACTGTACACAAGCACTATCCTACACACTAGGGAAAATTTACAATATTACTGAAACTAATTAGTCTACAAACCAGTAAGTCTTTGGAGTGTGGGAGGAGACTGGAGCAGCTGGGGAGAACCCACGTTGTCACAGGGAGGCTGAACAAAAAGTGCGTACACACAGCACCCGTAGTCAGGATCGAGTCTCGGGCACTGTAAGGCAGCAGCGCTGCGCCACTCTACCACCGCGCTACTCTGCTGCCCCTAAGCTAACCTAATTTGAACTGATCGCGCGACAGCAACTTCTGACATGACATTAGCTCCAACCTTGTTAATGAGGTCCTCTGCTGTGGCTTGTTAGTTTAGTTTACTGTCACATGTACCGAGGTACAGTGAAAAGCTTTTGTTGCATGTTAACCAGTCAGTGGTTAGACAATACATGATTACAATCGAGCCATCCACAGTGTACAGATATATGATAAAGGGAATAATGTGAATAATGTTTAGTGCAAGATAAAGTCCAGTAAAGTTTGATCAAAAATAGTCTGAAGGTCTCAAATGAGCTGGATAGTAACGCAGGACTACTTTCGAATTGTTGGTAAGATGGTTCAGTAGCTTGATAACTGGGCCTAATTAACAGATACAGCATGGAAACAGCCATTCGGCCCACCGGGTCCAAACTGACCATCAATTGCCTGTTCACACTTGCTCTATATTACTCTATTTTCTTACCCATTCCCCGCACACGAGGGGAAACCTACGGAGGTCAACCCACCTACAAACCTGCAGCCTTTAGGATGTGGAAGGAAACCGGAGCACCTGGAGGAAACCCAAGTGGACATAGGGAGAACGTGCAAACTCCACCCGGACAGACAGACACCAGAGGTCAGGATCAAAACTGACACTGTCAATTTAAAACTTTTTTAACTTAATATAATACAGAGCAGAAGAGAACGGAAACAGGCTCTGGTGCTGTGAGACCTAGAGTGAAAGTCTAGCCATGGGTGAGAGTGGGCATTGCAGTTACAAGGCCTGCTATAAGGAGCCAAGAAATAACTAACCCATTCAGTCAAAAGGAAAAGGAACAACCTGCTGAATGATTTTGTCAGGTCCGGCAGCATCTGTGGAGGGAAATAGATGGACAACGTTTTGGGTCGAGATAATAAGGTCAAAAGGAAAAGGAAAAGAATTAGGCATTTTGGCCCATCAACCACTTCGCCATTCAATCATGGCTGATCTATCTCTCCCTCCTAACCCCATTTTCCTGCCTTCTCCCCATAACCCCTGACCCCATAACAGATTTAAGGTCCATAGAAAGGGTCTCGATCTGAAACATTCTGTCCATTTTCCTCTGCAGTTGCTGCTTGATCTGCTGAGTTCCTCCAGCAGATTGTCTTTTGCTCAAGATTTCAGAATCTGCAGTCACTTGTGAGACCATACCTTCAGTCTTAACTGGTCGTCAAATTTTGTGCATGTTTCTGGCATTGAGAAGCATTCAAAAATGTACAAAATATTTAAACACTTCAATTTAAAAAGTTAATAAAGAACATTACAGCACAGGAAGGGGCTCGTTGACCTACAATGACTGTGCTGAACATGATGCCAAGATAAATAACCTCCTCTGTGTGCATGTGATGCACATCCCCCCATTCCCTGCAGAATCATATGCTTATTTAAAAGCTTCTTAATGCCACTATTGTATCTGCCACCTCTGGCAGCGTCATCTGGACACCCACCACTCTGTGTAAAAAGCTGCACAGTGCCGCAGCGGTAGAATTGCTACCATACAACGCCAGAGACCTGGGTTCAATCCTGACCAAGGGTGCTGTCTGTACGGAGTTTGTACGTTCTCTCTGTGACCACATGGGTTTTCTCCAGGTGCTCCGGTTTCCTCCCACACTCCAGACGTACAAGTTTGCAGGTGAATTTGCTTTGGTAAAATTGTAAATTGTCCCTAGTGTGCATGATAGCGTTAGTGTACAGGGTGATTGCCCCAATGCATTTCACCAGTTCTATACCAGCATCAGAGGCATCTATCGCTCCATCCCTCACCAGAACCTTGGAAAATAAGTAATAGTAGCAGAATTAGGCCATTCGGTCAATCAAGTCTACTCTGCCATTCAATCATATCTTTCCCTCTAAACTCCATTCTCCTGCCTTCTCCTCATAAACCCTGACAACCGTACTAACCAAAAATCTATCTAGGTTGTTTTCTGTAAACTGTCTTTATTGTTCAGGCTGCAAAACTGGGATAACAAAGAACTGGTGTGCGGGTGATCGATTTGTCAGCGCGGACTTGCTCGGCCAAAGGGCCTGTTTCCAGGCTGTATCTCTAAATCTAAAACTAAATTTAAAAACAAAAATAACTTGCCCTGCACTTTTTTAAACGTTGCCCCTCACATCTTAAAGCAATGCCCTGTTTGGGGAAAAAAATAACAGAATACATAATAATAAGAGTATTTAACAAAATAATTCAAATTTATCAAGCACTTAGTCCCTCATTCTGTTCTTGTTCATTACAATCAATGAAGATGCCTTTCTAGGTCCAACCTGGTAAAAAAAATCTGCCAGTGGATTTCATGACTTCAGTGCTGAGGAATTGAAGGAATCTTGCATTCACTTACTAAACTGAGTTGGAATGGCAACATTCTGGATGGTCAGGAATAGTGACATCAGGCACATGTTGTCAGACAACTGAACCATCCGACCAACTAGAGAGCAGTCCTATGTACCTCATTGGAGACCCTCGGACTAACTTTGATCAGACTTTACTGCCTTTATCTTGCACTAAGGATTATTCCCTGTATCAAGTATCTGTTCAATGTGGATGGCTCGATTGTAATCACCTTTTGTTTTTCTGCTGACTGGTGAGCATGCAACAAAAGCTTTTCACTGTACCTCGGTACACGTGACAATGAACTCAACTCAAATGTGCAGTAATGCAAAACTTGCTGATGTTTGTAAGAGGCTGGGAGTGGTGGAGAAGAGTGAAGTAGGAACCTCCTCGAGCAAGTCCAGACTCCTGTTCCATTTGTACCAGCATGATAAGCCGCCTTTTGCAAGTCAAAGAGACAAGGGAACGACATGCAGAGTAAATGATTTATTTCCTTCCCGGTCCACCGACAATGGATTCAAAACATTTGAACATAAAATATCGTACCGCAAATCCTGGCATTATCTTCGTAAATCTTCTTTGCATTCTTTCCAGCTTTAGAGTCAATAAAGCTGCTCTTTGGAGTTTTCGAATATAGTGGAAAGAAGTAAAGGTGAAATCTATTTATTTAAGAAGGAACTGCAGATGCTAGAAAATCGAAGGTAGACAAAAGTGCTGGAGAAGCTCAGCGGGTGCGGCAGCATCTATGGAGCGAAGGAAATAGGCAACGTTTCGGGCCGAAACCCTTCTTCAGACTGATTAGAGATTAGAGATTAGAGATTCCTTTATTTGTCATTCAGACCTTTCGGTCTGAACGAAATTTCGTTGCCTGCAGTCATACATATAATAATAAATAACAAAACACACAATAAACACAAATTAACATCCACCACAGTGAGTTCACCAGGCACCTCCTCACTGTGATGGAGGCAAAAGTCTTAAAGTCTCTGTCTCTTCCCTCTTCAGGCAGAAGGGTTTCGGCCCGAAACGTTGCCAATTTCCTTCGCTCCATAGATACTGCTGCACCCGCTGAGTTTCTCCAGTACTTTTGTTTACCTAAGGTGAAATCTATAATCTGCGGTTTTCAGGTTTTTCATTTAGAGGGAACAATATAAGTTTGGAGTTTAAGGCTTAAACCTCCAAGGGAAATGAGTAGCTGAATAGTGCTGATGGGAATAACAAGGAGCTGGCATTTTCTTGACAGGACAAAGTGTCCCCCCTATGATCAAAGCCAATATCAGAAAATATAAAAAAATTAGAAGATTCATAGTTT
This sequence comes from Malacoraja senta, assembly GCA_038087875.1. Taxonomy (NCBI): domain Eukaryota; kingdom Metazoa; phylum Chordata; class Chondrichthyes; order Rajiformes; family Rajidae; genus Malacoraja; species Malacoraja senta. Next base: position 81,665,765 of record CM075979.1, read on the forward strand.
CAATATTCATAAAGTTATTAATTCAGTTTGTGAAGCTGGGAAAGTGAAAGAACATTTTAAACACATACTTGAAATAAAGTCTCCTGATTATATTTGCATTTAAGAAATCATTTTAAAATTGCAACAAAATCAACGGAAATAGAAAATGAACTCGTTAAGGTTATTTGCGACTTTATTTTATCACATGCAATGACATTTTAGAAGCTTAGAGTCTTGATCTTCAAACATGCATGCTGAATGTATGAACCTTACTATGTGAGCATAATTTCATATAAAGAAAGATGCAAAGTGCTGGAGTAACTCAGCGGGTCAGGCAGCATCTTTGGAGAACATGAATAGGTGATCTTTCGGGGTGGGACCCTTCTTCGGACTGATTCAGAAGAAGGGTCCCAACCCAAAATGTCACCTATCCATGTTCTCCAGAGTGGCTGCCTGACCCGTTGAGTTACTCCAGCACTTTGTGACTCTTTAAAAAACAAATAAAACAGCCTCTGCAGTTCCTGTGTAGGAAAGAACTGCAGATGCTGGTTTAAATCGAAGATAGACACAAAATGCTGGAGTAACTCAGCGGGACAGGCAGCATCTCTGGAGATAAGGAATGGGTGATGTTTCGGGTCGAGACTTTTCTTCAGACTGATGTCAGGGGAGTGGGCGGGACAGAGATAGAATGTAGTCGGAGACAGTAAGACTGGTGGGAGAACTGGGAATGGGGAGGGGATGGAGAGAGAGGGAAAGCAAGGGCTATTTGAAGTTGGAAAAGTCAATGTTCATACCACTGGGGTGTAAACTACCCAAGCAAAATATGAGGTGCTGTTCCTCCAATTTGCGCCGGGCCTCACTCTGACAATGGAGGAGGCCAATGACAGAAAGGTTGGAATGGGAGGGGGAGTTAAAGTGCTGAGCAACCGGGCGATCAGGTAGGTTAAGGTGGACTGAGCGGAGTCGTTCAGCGAAACGATCGCCGAGCCTGCGTTTGGTCTCGCCGATGTACAGATGACAGCGAGACCAAGCGCAGGCTCGGCAATCATTTTTGGTTTATAACCAGAGGTGACATCAGAAACCGACCAGTATTCTTAGAGTAAGCCTCCCTGACAGACCTGATACCTCTAGCTAACCCTAATAATATCAACTTCAAGACATTATGCTGGGGAGGATGCAAGAGAACCAATAAGATGATTTGTTTTGTTGTCGTGACAGTTAATCTTGCTGAGCATCTTATTGAGTAACTGAGTTGTACAACACAGAAATGGGCCCTTCGGCCCATCATGTCCATGCCAATCGTTTTTTCTGTCAACATTAATCTCATTTGGCCACATGTTAATTATTAACTTTGGTTACCTCTTCATCATGTTTTAATTGCCACTCTTCTGCAAGGCTTCCATGCATCCAGGGTCTTGGATGTTCCAGCTTGGCCAGATTGAAAGAGTTCTTGCCCTTTGATTTAAACGTTGAGTCATTTAGTTCCCAATTATCCCATATCAAAGCTGCATACATTCATTTTCAAATAGGGTGCTATACGGGGAGGGCATCAATCCAAGTATACGATTAAAATAGATGATGACAAATTTTAACATTGTCGCTGACAACCGGGAAGTGGGCTGCAGAGGACCTGGGGAGGTGGAGGAAGGACGTCCAGGCAGCTGTGAAGCACCACAAGAGCATGTGGTTCATGACCCTGGAGACCAGGTGCAAAAGCAACAAAATGGTCAAAGGCAGAAGGAGGTCAGGACCCCACTCGAGTTGGAGAGAGGACGGTGCCGTTGCCTGATAACAGCTGGGAAGAAACGGCCCCTGAATCTGGAGGTGTGTGTTCTCACACTTCTATAAGTCTTACCAGATGGGAGAGGGGAGAAGAGGGAGTGACAGGGATGAGACTCGTCCTTGATTTTGTGGGTGGCCTTGCCGTGGCAACGTGAGGTGTAAATGCAGTCAATGGAACAGCGGTTGGTTTGTGTGTAGGAAGGAACTGCAGATGCTGGTTTAAACTGAAGATAGGCACAAAATGGTGGAGTAACTCAGCGGGACTGGCAGCATCTCTGGAGAGAAGGAATGGGTGACGTTTCGGAACAAGACCTGAAGAAGGGTTGGCTTGTGTGATGGTCAGGGCTGCGTCCACAATTCTCTGCAATTCCTTGTTATTTTATTTGTTTTGGTTTCTTCTCTTTACCTCTGGAATCATCACAGTGATTGCTGGTTTATTCAGACCTAAGGCCCGGATAATCTTTCCAAGACCCTGCACTGGTACCTGAGCAATGTATTTTAAATGTAGTCTGATCATTGTTCTGTTCAATCATATTTTAAATGTAGTCTGATCATTGTTATGTTCCTTTGCTTCCATCCACCTATTCACGTGGAATTCAACATTATTCCACCTGTGAGTTTGCTTCTAATCATCGTTATTCTCTCGATCTTTAATTGCCTTTGTTCATCGGCCTCCCCAGTGCTTTATTATTTGGGTTTGCCCCACCTGCGATCTACTAACTCTCTCTAAGTTACAGATGAATTTCAGAAAGGCGAGTGATACATGGCTATTGGTTTAAGAAACAGAGGCACAACGGGAAAAAAATTGGATTGGCAAATAATTATATTCTTAAACCATTTTACCCAATCAGAGAGGCATGGTGGCACAGCAGTGGAGGGTTGGTGCCTTACAGCACCAGAGACCCGGGTTCAGTCCAGACTATGGGTGCCATCCATTACAGAGTTTGTATGTTCTCCCCGTGACTGTGTGGATTTTCTCCGGGTGTTCCGGTTTCCTCCCACGCTCCAGAGACGTGCAGGTTTGTAGGTTAAATGGCCTTGGTAAAATTGTACATTGTCCCCAGTGTGCAGGGTAGTGCTAATGTGCAGACACTGCTGGTCGGCGTGGACTCGGTGGGCCGAAGGGCCTGTTTCTGCGCTCTATCTCTGAACTAATTTCCATCCTCTTGCCGAATTGATCTGTATAATTTTTCAATTTTGCTTGTCATAAAATACTGAATGCTTCCCAGTAGGTGGAGTCATTCCTTTCCCTTGTCGCAGTCAAATCATTAACAGGTGCTTAAAATCTTGGCCACTTCTTGCCACTGCCTTTCTTTCTATCTGAACATTTCTCCACAGTGTGGCTTGCAGCTCCTATTTTCCACCTCCTTCCCTATCTATGGCATGGATTGCCTCCAGGGAAAGGCAGGGCAGTTACAGCAATCCGTGTTACCCTGGACACTTGGAAGCCTTGCAGAAGAGTGGCGCATTAAAACATAATGAAGAGGTGAGCAAATGAGATTAAGGTGCAGATGGCAGTTACAGCTGGCAACGTGCAGATGCTGCAATTCTGAAATAAAGAATAAATAACTGGGAAGGCACCACAACATCTGTGGAGAGAGTAACAGGTCGATGACTTTCTCAATAAAAGATCATCAACTTGAAACATTCATTTTGTTTCTGACAGGTTTAGTTTGGAGATACAGCGCGGTAACAGGCCCACCGACCAGCGATCCATGCACATTAACACTATCCTACACGCACTAGGGACAATTTACACATACTTCAAGACAATTAACCTACATACCTGTACGTCTTTGGCGTGTGGGAGGAAATCGAAGATCTCGGATAAAACCCATGCGGTCACGGGGAGAACGTACAAACTCCATATAGACAGCACCCATAGTCAGGATTGAACCTGTGACTCCGGTGCTGCACGCACGATAAGGCAGCAACTCTACCACTGCGCCACCCTGGCCAGGTACATGGATAGGGGACAGGTGATGAGCTCAATTGAGATAATGGTACTGAAAGCAGAGCTGCAGTCTATGAAGGTGTGTCCGTCTCCAGGTGTTCCAGGGGTGAGTGCAGGGCTGGGGAGATACCATCAGCCGTGAACCTGTTGTGGCGGTAGGTGCAGTGGATCAAGGTTGCTTGACCTGGAATAAATGATGGTCATGGCAAAGATGCTTTCTGCAGTTACTGTTCAAAGGAAATAGACAATAGGTGCAGGAGTAGGCCATATGGCCCTTCGAGCCAGCACCGCCATTCAAAGTGATCATGGCTGATCATCCCCAATCAGTACCCCATTCCTGCGATATCCCCTGAGTCCACTATTTTTAAGAGCCCTATCTAGCTCTCTCTTGATAGCATCCAGAGAACCTGCCTCCACCGCCCTCTGAGGCAGAGAATTCCACAGACTCACCACTCTTTGTGAGAAAAAGTGTTTCCTCGTCTCCGTTCTAAATGGCTTACTCCTTATTCTTAAACTGTGGCCCCTGGTTCTGGACTCCCCCAACATCGGGAACATGTTTCCTGCCTCTAGTGTGCCCAAGCCCTTAACAATCTTATGTTTCAATGAGATCCCCTCTCATTCTTCTAAACTCCAGAGTGTACAAGCCCAGCTGCTCCATTCTCTCAGCATATGACAGTACCGCCATCCCGGGAATTAACCTTGTAAACCTACGCTGCACTCCCTCAATAGCAAGAATGTCCTTCCTCAAATTAGGGGACCAAAACTGCACACAATACTCCAGGTGTGGTCTCACTAGGGCTCTGTACAACTGCAGAAGGACCTCTTTGCTCCTATATTTGATTCCTCTTGTTATAAAGGCCAACATGCCATTCGCTTTCTTCACACATTCAGATCCCCTATCTCCCTGTTCCTGTCCTCATTAGCGCATGGTACTGGAAGCAATCCAGAGATAACCACCCTAGAAGTCCGGCATTTCAGTCTTCTTCCCAACTCTCTGAAGTCATGTCAACAGCAATCTGACAACAGCCTGGAATAAGCCCATGCAATGTAAAAGCAGAAGTTCAAAGGTGGCTTGCAGAAATACCAAGCCTTTCCACAGAGGGCTCTGTAGCAGTCTTTGCCGATTGACGTCAAGAACCAGACTTGCCACTTTCCCCACTTGTTCTACACCACATTGGGTGGTACGTTCAGGAGTAAGTAACTTTCGAACAGTTTCATAAATATTAATTGGGATTCAACCACTTCCCTAGCCATGAAAAGTTGCAAGAGAGCATTTTTGCTGGGGGGAAGGGGGGGGGGGGGGGGTTGAAAGGTCATTTACATCAATTCTTTTGATTTTGTTCATGGCATATTTTGGCATCATAAAACCCTTTGTTTATCTTTTAACATTTCTAAAATCCAGTGCCGTTGTACATTTAGAGTCACTCTTTGCATGACATAATACTTCCTCATTTAGCATGGTCTTTACTTCTGTTGGGTCATGCCCTCCTGAATTACTTTGTGACATTTTTTGGGGGGTTTCTTATTCAATTACTTTCTACTTTTCTTTCCAACCAAAGTCATTTCTCAACTTATAAATGCCCGATATATGTGTAGCTTGTACATACAATTAAACGTTTGGCAGATGGGCGGGGTTGAATAGTGAAAGGCCTGGAAAGAGTGGATGTGGAGAGGATATTTCAACTCGTGGGAGAGTCTAGGACATGAGGTCAGAACCTCAGGGTTCGATCCTGACTACAGCATTAAAGGATGTCCCTTTAGGAAGATGAGAAGGAATTTCTTTAGTCAGAGGGTGGTGAATCTGTGGAATTAATTGCCACAGAAGGCTGTGGAGGCCGTCAATGGATATTTTTAAAGCAGAGATAGATAGATTATTGATTAGTACGGGTGTCACGGGTTATGGGGAGAAGACAGGAGAATGGGGTAAGGAGGGAAAGATCGATCAGCCATGATTGAATGGCGGAGTGGACGATGGGCCGAATGTCCTAATTCTGTTCCTATCACTTATGAACATCTCGACTTTACCTTAGACTTTTGAGATACAGTGCGGAAACAGGCCCTTCGGCCCACCAAGTCCATCCCAACCAGCGATCATGCCAGACACTAACACTGTCCACTAGGCACAATTAACCTGCAGAACTGTACGTCTTTGGAGTGTGTGAGAAAATCGGAGCTCCCAGAGAAAACCCACAGAGAGAACATACAGACCCCGTACAGACAGCACCTGTAGTCAGGATCGAACCCTGGGTCTCTGGCGCTGTACGGCAGCAACTCTACCGCTGCGCCACCCTGCCGCTCGTCGTGTGGCAAGATCAGCAATTCTAGTCGTCTCCTGCGAGTTCAGAACAGTTCATAGGAATGAAGATGGACACAAACTGCTGGAGTAACTCAGCGGGACAGGCAGCATCTCTGGAGAGAAGGAATGGGTAATGTTTCAGGTCGAGACGCTTCTTCAGACTGATGTCAGGGGAGTGAGCGATACAGAGATAAAATGTAGTCGGAGACAGTAAGACTGGTTTTACATAGGAATGAAGCCCTGCCTGGTCCAGGTGAAGTCCTGCGTTGATCTCTGTGTCTTTTCATTGATTCACTAACACTGTACACCTCAAAAGCTTTTTTTATTCTTCCCCTTCTTTCAATACCCTTCATGTTCGCCCCTTCAACACAACTCTACCCCATCTCACTTTGTTTTCACCTCTGCTTTGTTGAGTATATTAGATGCTCTCTCATATATCTGCTGTAAGTTAGTCATTCTCCCATGGGGTTACTTTTGGGAAATCAATACCATGCTGTTTGGAGGAGAATTATGGCGAGAGGGCGGTAGCAAATTTGTGAAGATAAGCTTAGCGCTGCCACAATTAACACTTGCTTGTGTGTTAAATACGTTTTCAATTTCACAATACATGTTGCTCAGGGCAATTATTCCTCCACCATATCTTCAATTTTATTCTCTGGGGACCAGAGATGACGCGGCAAAGTTTTTTTTATAGCTGTCTTCCTCCCGAAAAGGATAGGCTGTTTGGCAAAGCAGAATATCAGGTTTTTTTTTCCCATGTTAAAATTGTAACTGCTGTACGATGCAGGTGAAGCTGTACTCTTGCTGAAGGTGGGAAGCTCGTTCTGTGACGAAAGGGGGACCTCCTTTAAAAATAAAACCTTTTCTACCCGTATCTCGTTATCTCACACTTTTCGTCTTTTCACCTCTGGCCTTTGTACAACCATCTGCCAATCATACCCCCCCCCCCCCTTACCCCTTCACCTGTATCCACCTATCACTCGCCAAGCTTTGTCCTGCCCCCACCTCTTTTCCAGATTTTTCCCACAGCCTGAAGAAGGGTCCCGACCCGAAACGTCACCTCTCCATGTTCTCCAGAGATGCTGCCTGACCCGCTGAGTTACTCCAGCACTTTGTGCTGTTTTCCGAGAAAAGAGATTGTTGTTCTGGCAAAGTTTTAATCAAATTACCCTTGCAGTTTCACTCATTGTCACCTGCTATTCATCCAACAATGAAGTTAAAGATGGCATTGGGCTACGCAGTAATGGGTCTAAAGAGGGTATAGTGGGGGAGGGAGCACACATCCTTGTGGTGCTCTTCTGTTTAATGTTGATCAAGGAGGAAGTGTGCTTGTTAATCCGTGATGTCAATTTACGGATGAACAATAATCGATTTAGAGGAAAAATTGAGGCCACAAAACATGAAAATGCATCATGGTGGATTTCTAAAGATCGGGGGGCACGGTGGCGCTGCGGGAGAGTTGCTGCCTTACAGCGCCAGAGACCCGGGTTCGATCCTGACTGCGGGTGCTGTCTGTACGGAGTTTGTACGTTCTCCCTGTGATCTGCATGGGTTTTCTCTGGGAGCTTCAGTTTCTTCCCACACTCCAAAATACGTGCAGCTTTCTGGGTTAATTGGCTTGGTAAAGTTGTACATTGTCCCTAGTGGGTGTAGGACAGTGTTAGTGTACGGGGATCGCTGGGCGACGTGGACTTGGTGGGCCAAAGGGCCTGTTTCCACGTTGAATCTCTAAACTAAACTTAAGCTAAATTTGGATCCGAAGACGTACAGGCTTGTAGGTTAATTGGCTTCAGTAGAAAATTGTAAAATGTACCTTGTGTGTGTAGGGTAGTGTCAGTGTAAGGGGATCACTGGCCATCGTGGACTCGGTGGGCCGAAGGGCCTGTTTCCACGCTGTATCGCTGAAGTATAAAGTAAATTTAACTGTCTTTATTTCCCACAGTGCACGCTAATGTAAGTTTCTATTCCAATTGTATAGGGACAGTATGAATAGAAATGTGTGGCTGAGCCTGTGCTTCAGTGATCAGTATGATCATCAGCATTGCACACTGGTCAGTATTCTGGGAGCACATGATTTAACACTGGTGCAGGTAACGTTTCTCGGAGATGGATTACACAGGACTCCTCATGATACTAAAGATCAAGGCACACGGTGGATTTGTGCAAATAACAGCAAAATGACCCCTTGCTGTTATATTGGAGGACCAACTCTTGCGTGAATTTCTCTGGGCCTTGTATTGGTTAAGCTTTAAGCCAAATGTCAGTTTCTTGCATTGCCACCTTCGGGTGGCATGGTGGCGCAGCGGTAGAGGTGCTGCCTCACAGCGCCTGAGACCCGGGTCCCATCCTGACTACGGGCGCTGTCTGCACGGAGTTTGTTTGTACACCTACTCCAATCTTCCGCTTTCTTTCACTTCACCGTGTACTTTCCAGTTTAGATCCAATATGTATCAGTCTGATTGGTCAGAGAGTTCCATTGGCCTGCGTTTTCCTGAGAAATGGAGACACCCGGAACTGTAAACTACAAAGACCTAAAACACAAAGTGCTGGAGTAACTCAGCGGGTCTGCAGGGAACGCCACCTGTCCATTCTCTCCACAGGTGCTGCCTGACCCGCTGAGTTACTCCAGTACTTTGTGTTTTCCTAAGAAGTGCCAGTTACTCCATGTCGAGCTGCCTGCACTTCCCCCATTTAACTGCCGGAAACTCTAGGGTGGCTATAGAAGTACGTCCGAAGGGGGAAAAGGCTGAACTCCTGGAGAAGTTGAGTTTAGTTTAGAGATACAGTGCGGAAACAGGTCCTTTGGCCAGCGATCCCCGCACACTATCTAACCTCCACACACACACTAGGGACTGTTTTACATTCATACGAAGCAAATCAACAAACAAACCTGCACGTCTTTGGAGTGTGGGAGGAAACCGAAGGTCTCGGAGAAAACCCAGGCGGTCATGGGGAGAACGTGCAAACTCCGTACAGACAGCACCGTAGTTGGGATCGAACCCGGGACTCCGACGCTGTAAGGCAGCAACTCTACCGGCGCTACCAAGCCACCCTGGATGTTATTCCAGACTGTACTCCATGGGTTCAGTGGCAGGGTGTCAACTTCCCGCAGCTTCCCAGCAGTTACGTTGGGAAACGCGCTCTCTCTGAACTTGGCAAGGATTCAGCAAATCCATTCATTCAATGGTGAGGAGAGGCAGAGAGAGGGGCATAAATTACAGGTAATTTACATGTCCTTGAATTAATTAAGTTGGAAGTGCCCTGAAGAAATTGCTGGTGCCTTTCAACTTTAGCATTTTAACTTTACGACTTCCAACATCCGAGCTCCAACAAAGTTGAGAGATGATCAGGTGATCAGCTCGGATGTTGCAAGTCATAAAGTTAAAATGTGGGTTAAAAGGTGGGTTTAGCTTAGCCGACTTTCGAAGAATTTCTGTCAGCGGGGTTTACTGTTACAGAATCTCGGCTAACTGCGTTAAGCTGGCCAATGTTCAGGAACTTGTTGTGGGAAGATTGCTCTGGATAAACAAGGACAACAGTGGTTGCTGGTTGCTCACTTGGAAGTCTGGTCTGTTCAGGTCATAAGGAATAGGAATAAAATTAGGCCATTCGGCCCATCAAGTCTACTCTGCCATTCAATGATGGCTGATCTATCTCTCGCTCCTAACCCCATTTTCCTGCCTTCTAACCCCATAATCTTGCGTCAAGACGAGAAGATTAACCATAACTAGTCTGAAGTCTGAAGAAGGGTTTCGGCCCGAAACGTTACCTATTTCCTTCGCTCCATAGATGCTGCTGCACCCGCTGAGTTTCTCCAGCATTTTTGTGTACCAACCATAACTATTCCTTGTGTTCTTGAGGCATTCCAGTAATGGCATGATGTGACTCTAGTAGTTTGATTCATTTTAACAAAATCTGCCAATGGTCCACCCAATACCTGATTACATTTTGTTAGGGTCGTTGCAATTGACTGCTTGGGTTCAAATTCTCATTTCACACTTGCAATATTCGGCAATATGTGCTTTTTGCATCAATGTACATCACCTTTCAATCGTTCCCATCACACCGTATTGGCCATAACAACCCGATCACCAAACTGGTCCAATCTTTGATGATGCTGCAAAATGTCTAAAACAACAGTTTTCCTCCGATTTAAGTTATAGACAATAGACAATAGGTGCAGGAGTAGGCCATTCGGCCCTTCGAGCCAGCACCGCCATTCAATGTGATCATGGCTGATCATCCCCAATCAGCACCCCGTTCCTGCCTTCTCCCCATATCCCCTGACCGCTATTTTTAAGAGCCCTATCTAGCTCTCTCTTGAATAGACAATAGGCACTAGTTTACGTTTCTGAAATCCAGTTGATGTGGATTATTTGCGCTTTGCGTGTTGTTTTAAAATTCCTTGTGATCAAAATGTAATTTCTTGTCCAAGGGAAAAACAGATCTTGGAGCTGCATTCAGGAATTATACACAGTGCTGTGGTCGGGAGGCCTCGGGCTTGTGTACATTGGTGATGGGCATAAATCCACAGCATCAGTTGTCTGAAGTTTGGCACCATTAGGAGATCTCTCAATTGCTTGGGAAATAAACAGCATGATTGTACTGTTATGTCACAGTTGTTGGAATTTGCATTCCATTATTGGAGTGGGCAAAGCAATGCCCAAAACGGTGATAAACAAATCCAGATTTAAATGCTGGCAGAAGTTTCGTTTTCAGTGTTGCGATTTTGTAGTTGAACGCTTCCTACAAATTTTAGAACCAATTCCCAGTTGCTCACTTTTCATCCTTATTTATGAACTGACCTTCGCTGCATTCATTCCCCAACATTTATTGTTTCACCGAGTCTGTTTGCCATTTTCTCAGACCCTTTGCATAACCGATTCTGATCCAATGAATTTAATTTAACGGTGGCAGGATGAGTAGAATATGGGCCCTTTTTTTCCATCGCATAGAAGTTAAAACATGTATTGCAGCAGTTTAACCCCATCATTACCCCCAGAAAACTGGATTGAATGTTTTTTTTTTTAACTTCGGTGCTCAGTTGAAGGTTTTATCCTTTGAGTCTTTTGAAAAGTCCAATGGACCACGTCAGTAAAAATTTCAAAGCGCCTTATCTATCTATCCACATTGTTATGCTGTTCACCACAATTGCTCCTTTAACGGTAGGCCATTGTTTAGATTCAATCAAACAATCTTGTTGCCATGAAGTGATTGAATCAATGGAAAATTGCTTGGTTTCACAAGACCCGAATGTATTGATTAATTAATGCCTAAAATATCTGTGAACAATGTTGCTTTATTCTGTAGTAGGATTATGGGCAGAACCTAGCCTTTACTATTCAACACAAGTCACCACATACTGTACATCAGAGGTTTATTAGATTTTCTTAATGTGAAATTCCAACACATTCCTTTTTTTCGGAGTTTCCTTTGTGGGGACGAGGGGTGGTTTTGCGGAACCTAAATGCCATTCAGAACCCCATCACTTGATGATATGCAAAAAGCAGCCCTTTTCTGCTTCACAACTGGACAAAAGTATGTATGGGGCAGAGATAAATGTTAATTGCTTTCATTAGATAATGAGTATTTGGCGGCATTCAGATGGTAGGGATTGTGGATCAGCAGGAGACTTGGCAACCTCATTCTCTGATGGTCTCAGTGACTTGGAATCGCAGAAGATGCATGTGACTGCGCGTTTGTGGCGAAATATGCATTGTCCCAAGCCCATAAGTCTGCTTGCAGCTTGTGCCTTGAGGATAAGCACAATAGTTTTGTTTAGTTTTGTTCTGTTTTACTTTAGTTTAGTTTACTGTAGTTTATTGTCATGTGTACCGAGGTACAGTGAAAAGCCTTTGTTGCGTGCTAACCAGTCAGCGGAAAGACTATACGTGATCACAATCGAGCCATCCGCAGTGTCCAGACACAGGATAAAGGGGGTAATGTTTAGCTCCCCTCCGGTCTGGGGAGTGGTTTCGACCCGAAGCGTCACCCGTTCCTTCTCTCCAGGGATGCTGCCTGTCCCGCTGAGTTGCTCCAGCTTTTTGCACCTATCTTTGGTTTAAACCAGCATCTGCAGTTCCAACCTACAGATAATGTTTAGCTTACTGCACTTTAACAGGACCTGGCAAATCCCACAGTTCTTGAATTTGTTCCTGCTAACTTTTAATATCAGTTTAGTTTAGTCCAGAGATACAATGCTGAAACAGGCCCATTGGCCCACCGAGACCAAGTCGACCAACCATCACGAGTTCGATGTAATCCCAATTTCACGTCTCCCGTACTAGGGACAATTGACAGGAGTCGATTAACCTACAAATCTGCATGTCTTCGGAGTGTGGGGTGGGGGGGGGGGGAAACTGGAGTACCGGAGAAAACCCACGTGGTCACAGGGAGAACGTGCAGACTCCGTACAGACAGCGCCCGTAGTCGGGATCGAACCTGGGTCTCTGGCACTGTAAGGCAGGAAGTCTACCGCTGCGCCACTGTGCCACCTGAGCACTGAACACAGTAACTAGGTGCTAAATGGTGATGCTTTTGTCCAAGTTGATGCTGGCAACACATTTTTTTCTTACTCCCTATCAGTTTAAAATGGTGACTCTTTGGCAAAGCGACCCTGCCGACTGACAATTCCTTTAATCTCCCCGGCACTGAGATGGTGGGAGTGTGCGGCGGGCAGGATTTAGTGTGTGCGTCGACTGGCGGGAAGGTCTGAGGCTCGCCAGCTAACATATTGAAGGAGAAGGCACCCTACATCATTTTGCACATGCAGATTTTTCTTTCTCCTCCTTGCTTGTTCGGGAAAAACCCCACCTAAATCTTAAAAGTTTGAAGTCCTCAGCGTGACAACTTTAGCCAGCAGCTGAATTAATAGATTTCTTGCGATCCAATTTAATAGCCTTTCATTGTGTTGCCCACCGACTCAAGAACGTTTGAAAGTGCGTACAAAAGGACCTAATTATGTGAGTATTATTTGCCTGTATTTTCACCTGCAGTGGTCCCACACGGCCCGCGCGCTAGGCCATGGCTACCATTGTGCACCTTTGGCACTGGAAAAGGCCACTTACAAAAGAGCATCTGCATCCTGTTAGCAAAGACTGCAACTGAAGAAGCAAAACTTTGACTGCAAGAATGTCAACTTTTCTCTTCAGATGCTGATCATCTATATTAACTGACGTTTCAGTAGGAATGGAGAAAGTTCCCTTCTCACTGAAGCGAAAGATTTTGGCTATCATTCACTCACTTGCATTTTTGTCTGCTGCAGTGGGTAGCAAGTGGGTTCCCAGCTGTTATCAGGCAACTGAATCATCCTACCACAACTAGAGAGCAGTGCTGAACTACTATCTACATCATCGGCGACCCTCAGACTATCCTTGATCAGACTTTGTTGGCTTCACCTTATTCCCTTATGTATCTATGCATTGTAAATGGCTCGATTGTAATCATATATTGTCTTTCTGCTGACAGGTTAACACGCGACAAAAGCCTTTCACTGTACCTCGGTACATGTTACAATAAACTAAAGTAAACTAAAAGAAGTTAGTGTATTGTTTGAAAAGTAGAAGTCCAGTGATAGTGTGTTGGCTACTTAAAGTTGGCATTTCTCTGTCCTTCGGAGCGGGTTATATTTTATGTCTGCAATGAGGTTGTATTCTTTCCCTTCCTCTTGCATTGGTTATATAGTAAATGCAGTGAGACTAAACTCTGTTTTAGTTCTCTGTTTAGTTTAGAGATACAGCGTGGAAACAGGCCCTTCGGCCCACCAAGTCCGTGGCGACCATGATCACCCGCATACTTGTTCTATCCTACATCCTAGAGACAATTTACAGACTCCGTACTGTCAGCACCCGTAGTCAGGATCGAACCGGGCTCTCTGGCACTGTAAGGCAGCAACTCTACCGCTGCGCCACCGTGCCGCCCCTGCTTAGATTTACACAAGAAGGCCAAAGTTAAATTCAATTGATTCAATTAATTCAAATGTCTTTATAACACCTCTCTTCCAGCTTTCTCCCCCCTACTCCATCACACTGAAGGAGGGTCCTGACCCAAAATGTTGTCTGTCCATTCCGTCCCCAGATGCCGCCTGACCTGCTGAGTTCCTCTCATTTAGCTCAAAATACCAGCCTCTCCTTGAATAGCCATGATATTAAGATCATTTGCTTGGCTGGGAAAGTTTTAACAGATGTCTGACGTGCAGTAGTGTTTTAAAAATGGAAAGTTATCTTGTCCTTGTTGGTGTAAATTTTAAATGGAGACAACTTTGCTGAGAATATATCATCTAATTTCACAATAAATGTCAGTTACGTCATGAATTAAATTCAAATAAAGCTCAGAATTTGGTATGTCCAAAAAAAAGTCATATGGAATCACAATAACCCAAGCTACGATGAAGCTGAATGGTCTTGTACAATAGGACACAAAGTGCTGCAATAACTCAGCGGGTCAGGCAGTATCTCTGGAGAACATGGATAGATGATGTTTCGGATCAAGCCCTTCATCAGACTGATTGTGATGGGAATGTGGGGGGGGGGAGAAGACTTTGATGAAGGATCTCGACCTGAAATGTCACGTGTCCATGTTCTCCAGAGAGGCTGCCGGCCCACTAAGTTTCTCCTGCACTTTGTATCCTTTTGTGTATTAACCAGCATCTGCAGTTCTTTGTTTCTACTGAATAGTCATGTGGCAGTTTTGGAAAGGGCCCTTAATTTTGGACTAATTTGAGTTGTAGACCAAGCAGAGTTTAAGTAAAGTCGGGATGGCACGGTGGCGCAATGGTAGAGTTGCTGCCTAACAGCGCAAGAGACCCGGGTTCGATCCTGACTACAGGTGCTGTCTGTACGTAGTCTGTACGTTCTCCCCGTGACCGCATGGGCTTTCCCCGGGCGCTCCGGTTTCCTTCCACGCTCCAAAGACGGACAGGTTTGTAGGTTAATTTGGCTTTGATAAAAAATAGTAAATTGTCCCTAGTGTGTGGGATAGTGTAAGTGTACGGGTCGGTGCGGACTAGCTGGGCCGAAGGGTCGGTTTCCGCGCTGCATCTAGAAAAAACAAGTCGTTTTGTGGAGCGAGGCAGGCAACCTTTGGGTATGTGTTGCTGTTGGCAGTATAAAGTAGACTTCATGCATGTGTGCGAAGATGGTGAACTTGATTGATGATTTTGAAGCTTGGCATTCACACTGAGGATACAGCTTAAAATAATTCAATCGGTTGAGTGGGGGGGGGGGGGGGGGGGGGGGGAAGAAAATTGAAAGATATTGATTTAGTGGACCTTGCAGAGAAACATTTAATCCTTAAATTTATTGCGCAGTTTGCTGCAATCCAATTTAAACGATTCCTCTCTGTATCGCGAGCAAGTATTTTCATGACCTAGATCTATCCAAACTAAAAGGAGTTCCTGCAGACATTGTACTGGCTTTGAGACTGATGTGGTTTTAGTTGCTGAGCAGTGCACCAGTTGCCACCGCTGACTCCAGCAACACACACAGCTGCTTTTATATTTCCACCTTTAGTTCTTCGAACAAGTAGTAGATGATACGAAAGCACCTTCCCCACAGTTGACCTTTGATGTACCAACAGATAATGGCAGTTCATTTCAAAGCCTATTTTTTTTTATTTCTAAAGTTAATTAAAAAACTGTTTTGCTTTAAGGCGACATGGTGGTGCAGCTGATAGAGCTGCTGCCTCACGGCGCCAGATACCCCTGGGTTCGATCTTGACCTCGGGTGCTCTCCGTGTGGAGTTTGCACGTTCTCCCTGTGTCCCGCGTGGGGTTCCTCCGGGTGCTCCGGTCTCCTACCACTTCCCCAAGACGTACTGGTTTGTGGGTTAATGTACCTCTGTAAATTTCCGCTAGTGTGTCGGTTGTGGATGGGAAAGTGGGATAACATAAACTCGTGTGATGGTCGGCCTGGACTCGGTGGGCAGAAGGGCCTGTTTCCATGCTATATCTCGAAACCTCTGTTAAAGTAAGCTTTTCAATCTGGAAGCACGGTAATACAGCACGGACAGAAACCTAATGGAATGTTCTTTTAAAATAGTCAATTGTTTTTCTTTGAAATAAGAACAGAAAATATTAGAAACATTCAGCAGGTCAGTCAGCATCTGTGGTAAGAGAAACCATTCACACTTCAGGTAGAAGAACTGTTGGGTTTTTTCATAAGGCATGTTTTAATTGATAAACATCAAAGTAGAATGACTTTAGGTTTGCAGTCAGTACAGTTTTGTCACCCAGGTGACAACGATATTCTTCTGCTATATATAGATATAGATTCCTTTATGGATAAAGGCATAAGATAAAGGCATAAAATAAGGGATACGGTGAAGGGGAAATATTTAATAGGAATAGGAAGAGGGGGCAAAAGATGCTGTGTTTATCCCATTTTTTCCTCTCATGATATTGTGCAACTCAATAAGACCACCCCTCATGCTCGTTTGCTCCAAGGAATAAAGCTCAACCTTGCTCAACCTCTCCCTATAGCTCTGGCCCTCGAGTCCTGGCAACATCTGGTAAATCTTCTCTGCACCCTTTCCAGCTTGACAACATCTTTCCTACAACATGGTGACCAAAACTGAACACAGTACTTGAAATGTGGCCTCACTAATGTCGTATATAACTGTAACATGACCTCTCAACTTCTATACTCAATACTCTGGGTGAGCAGTGAACGACGTCTTGACTCAATTTATTATCTTCCAATGTTCTAACTCTCGATAGGAAGTCGACTCAAGATGTTACTCTCTGTTCCCTCCTTAAATCCCCCCCCCCCCCTAACAGTTCAAAACGCAAGTCCATGGCTTTTTATCGGGTAGTTATTCCTATTTGACGGGGGTTTCCCTGCAGAAAGTTCCATCACAACTTCTCTTTTTATTGAGTGATACAAAGAATTTGTGTTTTATTGTCATTGTATTTTACTGACTCCGATAAAAGTATATATTGGGAAGTGTATATAAGTTACTAATTAATTCTCAAACTCAAACTATTCGTATACTCAAACTGAATGAATTCCTGGAATTTTTTTATTTTTGAGTCTCATGTTCATCCAGTCCTGTTTAATTCATTTTCAAATGATGACGCTACCAATTTTTAGGACCATAAAAAATGGAATGTGCTCTGTTATTCAGTGACGTCATGGTTTGGTCAGTGTAACTCCATTTACCAACCATTGCTCCATATTCTTCAGACTTTAGAAACACAGCATGGAAACAGGCCCTTCGGCCCACCGAGTCCGTGCTACCCCGTACACTAACGCTATCATACACACTAGGGGCAATTAAAACATTTACCAAAACCAATTGACCTATGAACCTGTGTGTCTTTGGAATGTGGGAGGAAACCGGACTTCCCGTGGAAAATCCGCGTGGTCACAGGGAGAACATGCAAACGCCGTACAAACAGCTCCCGTAGTCAAGATCGAACCCGGGTCTCTAGTGTGGCGCCATTGTGCCACCCATTAATTTAGTTTGCCTGCATTAAACTTTACAGTTTTGTTCAATATATTAATATCTGTGCTTTCATTAGCCTGCATTAGCACTCCTTACAACACTACCAACTATACCTTTGTGCAATAAGAAAACTTGCATACAAGGCTTTTTGACCCTTCAGTCAACTTGTTTGTAAAGATAATAAATAGTGGGGGCTGCCAGCTTGGATCCTTATGGGACATAGGGCGGCACGGTGGCTTAGCCGTGGAGTTGCTGCCTTACAGCGCCAGAGACCCAGGTTCAATCCTGACTGCGGGCGCTGTCTGTACAGAATTTGTACATTTCTGCGTGGGTTTTTTTCCAGGAGCTCTGCATTCCTCCCACACTCCAAAGGCATACAGAGGTTTGTAGGCTAATTGGTTTGGTATAATTGAAAATTGTCCCGAGTGTGAGTATAGAATAGTGTTTGTGTACAGGGATCACTGGTCGGCGCGGACACAGTGGGCCGAAAGGCCTGTTTCCATGCTGTATCTCCAAACAAAACTAATATAGACAGCAATTCTGGTAGCTACAACACTTGCTATTTATCCCTAACGAGCCTTGCTCCTCTGTCAGTATCCTAACCGGGTTAATCATTTACTTTCAATGCACCGAGCTTCAACTTCCAGTATTTCCTGTGAGAGCCCTTATCAACTGTGTTCTATGAAATCTGTATTAATAGCATCTAGAGATGCTCTTTCTGTCCGCTGGCTTTTAAAAACAGTCCAAAGACATGATCTGCCCTTTGCACGTCCTCACCACCTCCCTCTGATCAGCTGAAAATGTTCAAGGTGTTCAGCCTCTCTCCCAATAGTTTCCAGACATTCAATCTCCACTTCTCAGGTTTCCGCCTCTGAACTTTTATGATTTCCTTCAGCCAGTGATACATTTCTGTGTGGGATTACATTTGCACAATGGTGACCTATTCCGTGCATGAATATTAATAAGAATCCACTGTGAGAAAGTGTGGCCTGGTCGAAGTTTTCTATCAGGCATTAAGCATTGAAGGTATTGGCATTGCAATAAAGGTTATATTATTGTCCAGAATTTTTTGCAATTACCAAATTATTTTGTAACTGTATATATTAAGGCCTGATTTTGGAGGCAAAACTTTGGCTGGTGGGCTAAATGTTTTCTGGAGCAGCAATAGTGTCACATGCAAAGTTAGTTTGATTTTTTTTCCTCTTAGTTTAGTTTAAAGATACAGCACGGAAACAGGCCCTTCGGCCCACTGGGTCTGCGCTGACCAGCGATCCCCGTCCACTCACGCTAACCCAGACACACTAGGGACAATTTACAATTTTACCAAAGCCAATTAACCGACAAACCTGCACGTCTTTGGAGTGTGGGAGGAAACTGGGGCACCTGGAGAAAACCCATGCAGGTCACGGGGAGAACGTACAAACTCTGTACAGACAGCACCCGTAGTCAGGATCCAACCCAGGTCACTGGCACTGTAAGGGAGCAACTCTACTGCTGCGCCACCGTGCCGCTTGGAGTTTAGTGATGAACCTTTGGCTTGTGGGCTAAGTGTTTTCTGGAGCAGAGATAGAGCCACATGCTAAGTTAGTTAGATTATTTTATTCTTCAACAATATTTTGCTTTGTAACTACTTGATGGGTAAGCTGATAATCGCGCAACAGAGGCACTGGGGTTATCTGAGCTAGGGCTGGCAAACTAGCTTTCACCAATGATAATTAATGGTTGTAACAGGATAAGTGGAAATGGAGGGTGAATTTAAGTAAAGTTGGGTGCAGAAAATGAGGGGAAAAAAGAATTGATTTTTGAGAACAAAGAAGCAAAGAAGGTCAGAAAGAAATAATAAGAGAAAAATGCAAAAACAAATGTAATAAGTTTTAACGTATAACATAGACATAGAAACATTGCCATTTGGGCCTTCGAGCCAAATATTCAACATGATCCAATATGATCATGACTGATCATCCAAATCATCCAAAATCAGTACCCCGTTCCTGCTTTTTCCCCATATCCCTTGATTCTGTTAGCCCTAAGAGCTATATCTAACTCTCACTTGAATACATCATAGAAATAAGGAACTGCAGGTACTGGTTTACGAAAAGCAACACAAAATGCTGGAGTTACTCAACGGATCAGGCAGCATCTCTGGAGAACATGGATGGGTGACATTTTGGGTTGGGGCCCCTCTTCAGACTGATGACGGGTCAGGTTGGGATGCTTCTCAGACTCTACAGTCTGAAGAGAGGTTCCGACCCTATAATGTCACCTCTCCATGTTCTCCAGGGACGCTGCCTGACCGCCGCGTTACTCCAGCACTTTGTGTTGTTTTTATCTAATACTACCTGGGGCAATGTGCAGCCAGACTTTAAATTGTCCTCCTGGAGCAAGTAGATTAATATTGCAGGAATACACAATTGTCGTATTAAAAAAGGGATGAATGGTGTCAGATACTGACACTAACTTTCTGTACTAAATTGAGTAATGTACCATTATTGTTCAAATACTAATTCTGACACTCGGAGGAAGGTAGAAGGAGAGGTGGAGTGTTCTTTTAAAAAAAAAATAAGGGTAACAGCAAAACAAAACAAATTACTGAAGGAAATGTGCAGTGTTCAGCCAACGACAAGTTGTTGGACAATTTACACATTTAACAGCGGTGTAATCAATTGAAATTTGGCAATGATGTTTTGGCCTGTATGCTCTTGGAGGCTTTGTACTTCCAACCGTGCAATTTTGAGTTTTATTGACCAGAATTAATTTGCAGCTTAAATGTGTGTATGATGAGGTCTCTGTATGATTTTAAAATTTAATTTTAGAATATGATTACTCTTTTGAGTGGAGCTTGTTAAACATTGAAGCAGAGTTCAACAAACGCATATTAATACATTTTAAAATATGTATTTATTAAATGAACTTTTGTTTAAAGCGGGGCCAATGCTGCAGTTTGATCCTCTGGGGTGCAGTTAATTATGCTTTTAGTTCAGTGGAGTTTAAAGTTTGTACTTCCCTTCCATGGAATAGTTTTGGGAACCAAAGTGCACAATGAGTGTACTGGCATTCAGCAAGCACACCCACTAAAACTGGCACAACAGCTCAGATCTTTCGTCAGGTTAATTGTTTTCATAAAAAATCAGCAATCTGCCATAAAATCATTTTTATTTCATCTTTAGTCATAAGGGTTATCAGATGAGAGTTTGTTTGCATCGTTACTGCAAAGCTGGCTTAATTTTGGAGATGTAATTAACTGTAGTACTGCTTACCCATGTTTCCATGTATCCCATGCATAACTGGGATAGGAGCATCTTTTGAAATGTAGATATGCTAACATTAGTTAACGGTTTTACAGCGCGTTTCGCTGTACCTCGGTACTCGTGACGATAAACTAAAACTGAAACGGTTAACATTTCCACATTTGAGTTGCCATTTAGTTTAGTTTTAGTTTAGTTTATTGTCACGTGTGCCGAGGTACAGTGAAAAGCTTTTGTTGCGTGCTAACCAGCCAGCGGAAAGACAATACGTGATTATGATCGAGCCATTCGCAGTGTACAGATACATGATAAAGGGGATAACTTTTAGTGCAAGGTAAAGTCCGATCAAAGATAGTCCGAGGGCCCCCCCCGATGAAGTAGACAGTAGATTTGGGCCACTGAGCTGAAATTCTAAGTGGAATTTAACACATTATCATATATTGTATTGTTAAGAGACTGAAGCAAATGGTGTTGTTTGTATCTCAAAAAGTCTGGGCCTCAAGTTTTGATGACAACGATGATCAACTGATCAGAATTAACCAGCACCGTGCAGTCACGAGATTAATACAAGTTAGACGCTGATGATTTTTCCCTTCTCCCCCCCCACCCAACCCACACCCACACTGCATCGCCTGCCCGTCTTTCTTTGCAGTTTTATGAATAAGGTAACCCGAGTTTTTTTTTTTTTTCCTCCCTTCTTTCTCCAGTGAAATGTGAACAGAGCTTTTTTTTTCTTTTTCCGGGGTGCGGCACTCTACAAAAGCGAGTGTCACCAGTGTTCTCTGCCGTCTTTATTTGCATCCCTTGTGTTCTTGTCAATATTAATGGGCAACTGGAACATGATTGAATAATACTGAAACATTTGGCGGGCAGTTTGCATTGTTGCGGGGGTTCGGGCGACAAATGCAGATAATAAATTATAACAGTGGAGAAAAGCGCCGAAAAAATCCATCAGTTTTCCACCTGTTTCCTGCAGTTCCAGAGAATACATTTGCTTATTCAGTGAAATCCAGATCTAAGTGCAAGAGTTAAGCTCTGTTTATTCTGCAGCTGTACGTGTGATTTTTGTCGAAGGTCCTACAGCTGCATCGCACTGAGGCCAAAGGTAACGGTGGAGATGTAGCTCGGTGCTAAGTGATTACCTCTGTGTCTCGCCTCTTGCATTATAACTTCACTCAGCAAAAACTTTGTATTCATCCTGCAATTGAATTGTTGAAGCTGGCCGATTCGTGCCTTCGCAGCACAGGCAGCCTTGTGTCGCTCTGGAGGGGTCCCAGTGTGACACCCTGCGTGGGCGCACTTGGGGTCGGCGGGATCCCGTTGCAGCGATCCATTTTGGCACGCGGCCAGATTATTGAATTGAAACCTGAATTGACATCCTTGAATAGATCCTTGATCAGTATTTGAAACAGCAAGTCTTGAGGCGAAAGATTTAAAAAATATATAGTTCAGTTTCATGTTGTAGGAAGGAACATGATATTTATGAACATGATATCTCTCTATATTTAAGAGAGAGTTTCTATATTTAAGAGAGAGTTAGGTAGAGCTCTAGGGGCTGGTGGAATCAAGGGATATGGGGAGAAGGCAGGCATGGGTTATTGATTGGGGACGATCAGCCATGATCACAATGAATGGCGGTGCTCGCTTGAAGGGCCGAATGGCCTCCTCCTGCACCTATTTTCTATGTTTCTATGTTTTTAACGGCGCATGCTGGTTTAAACCGAAGATGGACACAAAATGCTGGAGTAACTCAGCGGGACAGGCAGCATCTCTGGAGAGAAGGAATGGGTGACGTTTCAGGTTGAGACCCTTCTTCAGAGAAGTCCTGACCAGAAACGTCACCCGTTCCTTCTATCCAGTGATCTGCCTGTCCCGCTGAGTTACTCCAGCATTTTGTGTCTATCTATAGTTCGGCTTAGTTTAGTTTTGAGATACAGCACGGAAACAGGTTCTTTGGCCAAGCAAGTCCGTGCCGACCAGCGATCCCCATACACTAGCACTATCCTACACATGAGGGACAATTTACAATTTTTACCAAAGCCGATTAACCTGCAAACCTGTAAGGACACAAAGTGCTGGAGTGACTCAGCAGGTCAGGCAGCATCTCTGGAGATCATGGATAGGCGACATTTCAGGTCGAGGCCTTTCTTCAAACCCTTCTTTGTTTTTACATTATAACACTCCACTAAACCTGGATAGTGAAAAGCTAACGTGAGTGGGTTTAAAATCAAGACTAGTCACATAGTGCCTGTGTAACTCAGCGGGGTCAGGCAGCACCTCTGGAGAAAAAGGACAGGTCTAACAGTGAGGATAAAATGGGATGAAATCGAGAATATTTGCAAAAAGGAAACTACCACTTTTAAACTACAGAGGTTATGCACAGTGGAGTTGCGCATTGCAAAGCAATTGCAGGGTTAAATGTCACACGGCCCGATTTTGTCGTGTGAGATTTTTCTATGGGCTGCAGAGGAGAATACACAAATGTCATGCGAGCAATTGCTGCGGACTTACCTCCAGCCCCTTCAGCCAGAAAAGAAACTCTACGGTGGTGCAGCGGTAGAGTTGCTGCCTCACAGCGCCAGAGACCCGGGTTCACTCCTGACTACGGACGCTGTCTGTACGGAGTTTGTATCTTCTCCCCATGACCTCGTGGGTTTCTCCGGGTGCTCCGGTTTCCTCCCACACTTCAAAGGCGTACAGGTTTGTAGGTTAATTGGCTTCTGTAAAAAATTGTCCCTGGCGTGTAGGATAGTGGTAGTGTGTGGGTGATCGATCGCTAGTCGGCGCTGACTCGGTGGGCCGAACGTCCTGTTTCCCTGCTGTATCTTTAAACTAAACTAAACCACACAGCCACGATCTTAATGAATGAATGATAAAGCAAACTGCAGGCACACAGGTAACTTTTTGAAGGAATCCTGTTTAATATTTTTGTGAGATTGCATTGAATTCAAACAAAGTACGCCGTGTGTGTGTGTGTATTGCAGAGTTTTGTATGTTGATGGAATTCGAAGCAATTTTGCCCATGAATCTCAAGGTTTAATGGAGCTGATGGGAACGATAGTGCTGGGTGTTGGCAGAAGTGATTCAATTCTCAGGTTTCTAGGCGCATGCAAGCTTCTCCACCACCACAAGGTGGCGACTCTCGAAGGAGGCACCGTGCTACTCTGGCAGTAGCTGCAACATCATCTCATTGTGGTGTAGATAAAGGCCATTTGGCCCCTCGGGTCAATGGCAACTCACAGGGAAGAAATTCCACCAGTCCCATTTCTCCTTCCTATTTACCTCTATCCCTTCTTCTTCTACTTCTGTACAGCGTGCACAGCCTAACGTTGTTCGTCAACTTGTTCTATTTGATCTTTTTTGTGCACGTCGGGTTTATTGCATTAGTCGAAACAGGGTGGACCACGTGAAGGTTGCAATCTCCCACCCCATCTCTATCCCTGAATTTTATTCTCACCCACATGCTCAATAATTCCTCTCTTTTATTTTGCCTCTAACTGACACCAGTTAAGGAGGAGGTTACATAATCCAGTTAACCTGCCAGCATGTCTTTGGGATGTGATTGATTGAAAGACACAGCATGGAAACAGGCCCTTCAGCCCACTGAGTCCACACCGACCATTGATCACCCCGTTCACAATAATTCTGTAATCCCACTTTCCCACCTCACAAGCTGCCACACGTTAGGCTGCTTAGGAAGATGTGCCATGGAATCAAAGGGCAGATACTAGCATGGATAGCAGGTTGGCTGGATGGCAGAAGACAAAGAGTGGCAATAAAGGGGGCTTGTTCTGGTTGGCTGCCAGTGACTAGCAGAGTTCCGCAAGGGTCTGTGCTGGGGCCGCTACTCTTCACTTTGGACGAGGGGATTGAAGGCTTTCTGGCCAAATTTGCAGATGATATGGAAATAGCTGGAAGGGCAGGTAGTGTAGAGAAAGCAAGGACTCTGCAGAAGGACTTGGACAGGTTGGGAGAGTGGGCAGAGAATTGGCAGATGGAATATAGTGTAGCAAAGTGTGGAGTCAAGCATTTTGGTAGTAGGAATAAGGGCATAGACTATATTCTAAATGGGGAGAGAATCCCGAAATCGGAGGTGCAAAGGGACTTGGGAGTGTTGGTGCAGGATTCCCAAAAAGTTAATCTGCAAGTCGAATCGGTAGTAAAGAAAGCAAACTCAATGTTAGCATTATTTCAAAAGGGCTTGTATACAAAAACAGGGATGTAATGTTGAGGCTCTATAAGGCGCTGGTAAGATCGCATTTGTAATATTGTGAGCAATTTTGGGTACCATGTTTGAGGAAGGATGTGCTGGCTCTGGAGAAGGTCCAGAGAAGGTTACAAGAATGATCCCAAGAATGAGTAGGTTAATCTATGATGAGCATTTGTCGACACTGGGCCTGTACTTGCTGGAGTTTAGAAGGATGAGGGGACTCCTCATTGAAACATACAGAAGAGTGAAAGACTTTGATAGAGTGGATGTGGAGAGGATGTTTCCACTAGTGGGCGAGTCTTGGACCATAGGTTATAGCCTTAGAATTAAAGGACATTCTTTTAGGAAGAAGATGAGGAGAAATGTATTTTGTCCAATCCTTTAAGAATTTGATATGTTTCTATAAGATCCCCTCTCATCCTTCTAAATTCCAGTGAGTACAAGCCCAGTCGACCCATTCTTTCATCACCGTGCTGACCAGCGATCCCCGCACACTAGTACTCTCCCATTCTAGCGACAATTTACAATTTCACTGAAGCCAATTAACCTACAAACCTGTACGTGTAGGAAGGAACTGCAGATGCTGGTTTAAACCGAAGACAGACCCAGAAGGCTGGAATAACTCAGCGAGCCAGGCGGCATCACTGGAGAGAAGGAATGGGTGACGTTTCGGGTCAAGGCCCTTCTTCAAGAAGACAGGAATGTTAAAGGAAACTCTTCAGTCACCCATGACACAGGTATTTACCACAAATACCTGTGTTCCTGAAGAAGGGCCTCGACCCGAAACATCACCCATTCCTTCTCTCCAGAGATGCTGCCTGCCCAGCTGAGTTACTCCAGATTTATGTCTTTGGAGTGTGGGAGGGAACTGGCGCACCCAGGGAAAACCTGCTGGGCTTGCTGGCTGTCTTCCAGCACCAGAGACCCAGGTCGGGGTCTTATGTAAGTCAGATTTTATGCATGTGGGAATCTCCGTCCCTATCCCATGCCTGAAATAACTTACTGAGAGTATTAACGCCTCAGCGGCGTCCAGGGCACTTTCTGTGGCGCATGGCCATCTGGGTAAGCACCGCCGCCATTGCCGACTTGTTTCTGATGTGAACTTAAGCGATTGTACAGTGTTGAGGAAACAGCCTTGATTGCACTAGCGACTGAGTACAGAATTGTCCACGTGTGCGTGAGTTTACATAATTGCCTTTTGCATATGTCGGGGAGTGTCTGTACAGGTTTTTGCAGCTGCTTTGTTTTCTGTTTTGCCTTTTCCACGAACCTGTATCTATTAACCAAAGGAAAAAGTGCAAAGTCAACGGCAGCATTTATCACCGTGCCTGATCATCTGATCTCCTTCCCACCTTGTTGACGCTTCTCCACTGAGCAAACCAGGGACCTCCTTCATCTCGAGCAATGGGGAAGGTCTGGTGAATGCTCCCGAAATTATTAAATGGACCTGTGATTTGAAATGATTAAACAGGACAGTTGAGTTGGAATCATTACATAGGGCCATTGATTTGGATTCATTACACAGAATTGTTGATTTCAAGTGATTGCAAGGGGCCGTTGATTTAGATCATTACTTGGACTGTTGATCTGGGATTATTGTACAGGATCGTTGTTTTGGAATCATTGGAGGGAACAGTTGATTTGGAATGTAATTCCTAGTTCGAGAGTAACATGCGCCTCATCTGTAATTTAGTAACTATTTAATAACTTAATTAAATAGCTGAATCATCGCGTGAAAATGGCCCCCTTTCTGTACACGAAGCCTGAAAGATGAGGCAAATACCTGTGTCATGGGTGAGTGAAGAATCTCCAATAACATTCATGTTTGCAATACGCCCTTCCCAAGCTGGCCACTTGAAGCAGTTTGCTTGTGTTTTTACCACATTCAATGTAACATTCACAGTCTCCGTGGATGTTATTTAGGTTCTGCAGACAGTGAAGCTATCAGTATTGACTCGTGATGTGCCGAATAGAAGAAAAATGACTCCACAGGCGTTTAACATTTAAAAAAATGACTGGTTGAAAGTTGTAGGATGAAGTCTTGTAGCAGGGTTAAACAGGTGATCTGTTTTAAATACCTGGGAGTCCACATCTCTGAGGATATGACATGGACATCACACGCTGCAGCACTCGTGAGTAAGGCAAGGCAGCGCCTTTATCACCTCAGGCAATTGAGGAAATTCAGAGTGTCTCCGAAGAACCTCCAGTGCTTTTACTCAGCGGCTGTGGAAAGCATCTTGTCCAGAAATATTACAATCTGGTTTGGGAATTGCTCTGCCCAGGACAAGAAGGCTCTGCAGAGAGTAGTGCGTTCGGCCGAACGCACTATGGGAACTACACTCGCCCGTCTGCAGGAACTATACATCAGGAGGTGCAGATCCAGAGCCAATAAGATCATGGGAGACCCCTTCCACCCCTGCAACGGACTGTTCCAGCTGCTACGGTCAGGCAGACGCCTCCGTTGCCATGCTGTGAGAACAGAGAGGTTGAGAAGGAGTTTCTTCCCAGAGGCCATTAGGACTGTAAACTCCTACCTCACCAGGGACTAACATTACTGAACCACTCTACTGGATTTTAAAAATTGCTGTTTTTTCCCCTTGTTTTTTTCCCCTTTTTCCTTCCGCCCACAATATTTAATATGTAAAAGAATATGTGATTCTATTCTTCCATTCTGTTTGTAGTTTGTTTGTTTGTTGATTTTTTTTGCACAAAGTTCGCGAGCATTGCCACTTTTCATTTCACTGCACATCTCGTATGTGTATGCGACAAATAAACTTGACTTGACTTGAAATATCACACTCTGAGAACACCCACTGCCTGGGCCAGTACCACTCTCCTATCTATACTGAACTGTCCAGGGCTGCTTATGTTGGGCTACTAGTTTTCCCATCGTTTTGCAAGCCTGTTGTTCCCAGTTTGCATCCATTTGTAAAAGCAAGCGTAACTGATACTGGTGTCAAGACAGTGCAGGGACTGAGTCCACACACAGTGTAGAGGGAGAACGATTGATAGGTTTTGTTTCCAGAAGAATGTCACATAACCTGCGTGGTGGCGCAGCGGTAGAGCTGCTATCTCACAACGCCAGAGATCCTGACTATGAGTGCTGTCTGTACAGAGTTATAACGTTGTCTCCGTGACCTGCGTGCTCCGGTTTCCTACTACACTCCAAAGACGAAAAGGTTTGTAGGTTAATTGGCTTCGGTAAAATTGTGAATTGTCCCCAGTGTGTGTCGGATAGTGTTAGTGCATGGGGATTGCTGGTCGGCACGGGCTCGGTGGGCTCAAGTGCCTGTTTCCGCGCTGTATCTCTAAACTAAACCAAACTAACCTAAACCTAGTCTGAAGAAGGGTCCCGACCCGAAACATCAGCCATTCTTTCTCTCCAGAGATACAGCCTGTCCCGCTGAGTTACTCGAGCATTTTGTGTCTATCTTCGGTGTAAACCAGCAACTGTACAGGATTTTGACAGCAGTTTGTGATCTTATTCACACGAGCTTGTGTTGGGAGTTTTGGTCTCATGTCCACTGGATTAAGAGTCAAGTCCAAAATCCGCTGAACAACTGCATCCGTGATCAATACTTGAAAAAATTTGCAAACATTTATTAAACTGCGATATGTTGCCATGCTTTAAATTGTCACTTAATGGTCACCTGTAATCAATGCCTCTATATTGTTAGACGTCTTGGTGAGGAGGTAACTCCAGTGTTACCTGTTTCCAGCCAGGCTGAATGCGGTGGTCTGCACAACGGACAAAGCAAGAAGCAATGAGTGAGTGAAGCATGCAGTGGTTCATCAGTTCGTAAGTGATGGGAGCAGCATAAGGCCATTCGGCCCATCGATCATTCGGTGGGAGGAAGGATGAAACCGAGGGCTGAGTGCCGAGATTTGTCGAACTCAGTAGTCTGAATGAATTTCCATTGCAGACAGATAATTCTGCCTGTGGGATTGGAACAATACGTCGTCAGTTTATAGTGCCAGTGCTGTTGTGATTTGGTAATCTTCTCAATTAAACATTCCTTTGCTGAAGAATGGGGCAAGTGTAGGGTTTTTATTGGGACACACACCGTTTCAATTAATAGGTCACAGTAATACATGAAATATATAATTATTTTATAAGGGTGTATTTTTTTTTATAGACAACCACTAAATGTGAACTAAAACGGACTGGACAAGCAAGATGCAGGAAAAAATGTTTCCAATGTTGGGGGAAAAACTTTTTCACCCAGAGAGTTGTGAATTTGTGGAATTCTCTGCCACAGAAGGCAGTAGAGGCCAATTCACTGGATGAATTTAAAAGAGAATTAGATAGAGCTCTAGGGGCTAGCGGAATCAAGGGATATGGGGAGAAGGCAGGCACGGGTTACCGATTATGGATGATCAGCCATGATCACAATGAATGGCGGTGCAGGCTCGAAGGGCCAAATAACCTCCTCCTGCACCTATTTTCTATGTTTCTATGAACCTTATTCTTCAACAGGTTTTTATTATGCTTTGAAGCCTGTTGTTGCAGGAAGTTCTATTGTGATGAGCAGCCTCAGACTTTGTCTTGAATATAAGAAGAATTTACATTTCAACTTGATCTAACTTCTCTCAGGGGTACAGTATCTGATTGGTAAACATGGAGTCATAGAGTCTTACAATGTGGAAACAGGCCCTTCGGCCCAGACAGCACCTCATATTTTGCTTGGGCAGCTTACACCCAGTGGTATGAATATTGATTTCTTTAGTTTCAAGTAACCCTTGCTTTCCCACTCTCTCCGTCCCTCCCCCACCCTACTTCTCCGACTAGTTTCACTGTCCTTCTGATTAATTTTACTGTCTGTAGGCCTCGTTGTCACCTTCCCCTCAGCCAACAATGAACCATTCTACATTTCCTGATCAACATCTGCTTTGATCTGTAGTTTTCACGCCCTATCCTCCATATCTCTGGACTCTCTCTCCCCTGACTCTCGGTCTGAAGAAGGGTCTTGATCCGAAACGTCAACCATTCCTTCTCTCTAGAAATGCTGCCTGTCCCGCTGGGTTACTCCAGCATTTTGTGTCTACCTTCGGCCAAACTTGTGCCCAAACTGGCCAACATGTCCCATCTACCCAATTCCCTCTACACCAGTGCAACCTGCCTGTGTTTGGCCCATATCCCTCTAAACCTGCCACATCCAT
Organism: Malacoraja senta; assembly: GCA_038087875.1. Lineage (NCBI taxonomy): Eukaryota > Metazoa > Chordata > Chondrichthyes > Rajiformes > Rajidae > Malacoraja > Malacoraja senta. The sequence continues at coordinate 81,695,833 of CM075979.1, forward strand.
GTCATGTTTAATTGTCATATGTACCAATAACAGAACAATTAAATTCTTACGTACTGCAGCATAACGACCCTGTAACACGATAAATTCATGTTCATAAGTTCATTTATTGTCACATACACCAATTGGTGTAGTGAAATTCACTGGTCAGGTCAGTCATACAATTTAAAAAAGCAACAGACTCAGAAAACACATTTTAACATGAACATCCACCACAGTGACTCCTACACATTCCTCACTGTGATGGAAGGCGAAAATAAAGTTCAAGTCCTTCCTTGGTCGGGGGCCTCGGGCCCCCCATTGACGGGACGGTCTTGAGTCCCGTAGCCGGCGGCGTTCGGGCCCTCCGCGTCGAGGCGTTCAGCTCCCGCATCGGGGGGGGGGGGGGGGTGTCAGCTCCCCCACGCCGGGCGATCGAACCTCGCGTCGGGGCTGGACGAACCTTCTGCGGCGTTGGAGCTCCCGACTAGCCTCTCCCGAGACTGTGAGCCCTTGATGGTAAGTCCGCAGGCCGCGGTGGGTGCGATCCCAGGCAAGGGATCCGCTCCGATGTTAAGTCCGCGCCCCGCGGTGGGGCTCACGACAGTCCGAGGCGGCTTCCAGCTCCAGCGATGGTAGGCCGCAGAGCCCGGAGAATGTGACCCAAAAATTGATCACATCTCGGGAAGGTAAGAACTTGAAAAAAAGTTTCCCCCGACCCCCCCCCCCCCCCACATAAAACAAACAGAAGAACATTAAAACAAACTTTAAACAAATGCTAAAGATAACAAAAAGGATGAAAAGAACAAACAGACTGCCGGCAGGGCTGCCATCTCCCTCCCCCCACATTGATATGCATTGATATTAAAATAAATAAAAGTGCAATAAATTAAGATCCTCATTACTAGTGCAAAAATAGCCCAAAGTCCTTAGTACAGTCAAAGACAGTCCATAGTTCATAGGTTAGTTGTGTATTGTTCAAAAGCCCGATCATTATTGAGGAGAAGCTACTCTTGAACCTGGTGGTCACTGTTTTCAGACCTTTCTGAGCTGGAACGGATACAGAGAAGATTTACGAAAATGTTGCCAGGACTAGAGGGCCTGAACTATAGGGAAAGCTGGAGCGGGCTGGGACTCTATTCCTTGTAGCGCTGGAGGATGAGGTGATCTTATAATAATAATAATAATACATTTTATTTATATAGCGCTTTTCAGGACTCGAAGTCGCTTAGGGGTATAAGATCATGAGAGGAATAGATCGGGTGGATGCACAGGGTCTCTTGCCCAGAGTAGGGGAATCGAGGACCAGAGGACATAGGTTCAAGGTGAAGGGGAAAAGATTTAATAGGAATCCGAGGGGTAACTTTTCCATACAAAGGGTGGCGGGTGTATGGAACAAGCTGCCAGAGGAGGTCGTTGAGGCTCGGACTAACCCAATGTTTAAGAAACAGTTAGACAGGTACATGGATAGGACAGGTTTGGAGGGATATGGACCAAGCGCAGTGATCCACTCTGTATCACCCTACGACTCTAGATCTATTTGGCAACGTTATTTGCGGGGTTTGGAGGTAATTGTTGCTGTCTTGTGAGCTGTGACATTTGCAGTAAATGGCTCCCTCGTGTGGCCACTTTAAATCATGCAGGTACTTCTCAGTGCTGCACTGTCGAGGAGATATACCTGACACTGCGTATGGTTCTGCATTGACCACTGATGGGAGGACTCATCCTCACAGAGTGTGTGCAGGAAGTCAGTCGCTTTACCTCAGAGACTGTGGGCATGTTCAGACATAGAGAGTAGAAACAAGGAACTGAAGATGCCGGTTTACAATACAAAAGGATATAAAAGTGCTTGAGTAACTCAACGGATCAAGCAGCATCTCTGGAGAACAAGAATAGGCGACGTTTCCAGTGGGGGCAGAAAGGCCCCGACCCGAAACGTCACCTAACCACATTCTGCAGAGATGCGGCTTATTTCTGACCTCACCATTTAATATGTGATTTTAGGTTCTTGAAAGTTGATGTCTTTTAATCTTTCAACGCATGCGTTTCCAACCAAGTACTTGAACAGTTTGAGGCTGTTGTAAGCTAACTGTTGCACCATGGCTCACCTGTCACTGTATTCAATATGAATTTCCAAGTCACTTCATCTGGAACTATTCCTAAAAAAAACTCCTTCTACACTTCTGCCCTGTGCAAGCATCAATATAATCATGGTCCTGTCCCACACTGGTCATTCTTTCTTCTCTCCGTTTCCGGAGCGAAGAGAAGATACGGAAGCGAGCCCCACCAGACTCAGGAACAGCCTTTTCCCCTCTGTTTGTGTGGGAAGGAACTGCTGATGCTGGTTTAAACCAGAGATAGACACAAAATGCTGGAGTAACTCAGCGGGACAGACAGCATCCCTGGAGAGAAGGAATGGGTGACCTTTCGGGTCGAGACGTCAGAATGAAGAAGTGTCACGACCCGAAACGTCAGCCGTTCCTTCTCTCCAGAGATACTTTCTTCCCCTCTGTTATCAGGCTTCTGAACGGTCCTTCCATAAGCTGCGGTACTGTCCCAATTCACCAGTTAAACTTCATTGTAGACATTGGACTTTTGCTCTGCAACTACTGCAATGCTGGAAACTATATTTTTCTCTTTTACTCTGGCTGTTGTACTTGAGTTTAGTTTGATTGTATTCATGCATGGTAATATCTCATTTGATATAAATAGAACGCAAACAATGTCAGTACACGTAACAATTCTAAACCTAAACCTAAATTATTTGTGAGTGACGATGTTCTTGTATATGTAAAATAAAACTCTGCCACTTGATGTGTACAATTTAAAGTCTGTGTTGTTAAAATGTCTGACTATAATAATAATAATAATAGATTTTATTTATATAGCGCTTTTCAGGACTATGCCCCTCCCCAGCCAAATGTATATTTTATCTGATGCACTTGAGTTTAATTTGAGTTTAGTTTATTGCCACATGGACTGAGGTACAGTGAAAAGCTTTTTGTTGCGTGCTAACCAGTCAGTGAAAGACAATACATGATTACAATCGAGCCGTCCACAGTGTAAAGATACATGATAAAGTGAATAACGTTTAGTGCAAGGTAAACCTAGTAAAGTCCGTTCAAAGATAGTCCGAGGGTCACCAATGAGGTGGATAGTAGTTCAGCACTGCTCTCTGGTTGTGGGAGGATGATTCAGTTGCCTGATAACAGCTGGGAAGAAACTGTCACTGAATTTGGAGGTGTGCGTTTTCACACTTCTGTATCTTTTGCCAGATGGGAGAGGGGAGAAGAGGGGGTGGCCAGGGTTGAATCATCCTTGATTATGCTGGTGGCCTTGCCGAGGCAGCGTGAAGTGTCAATGGTAGGGAGGTTGGTTTGAGCGATGGTCTGGGCTGAGTCCACAATTCTCTATAATTTCTTGCGGCCATAGATGGAGCTGATCCCAAACTGTGCTGTGATGCATCCCGATAAAATGCTATCTACGACACATTTGTAGAAGTTAAGGGCCTGTCCCACTTATGCCGTCACTTACGCGACAGGCTGGTACTGACGGTCCAGCGAGAGTCGTGCGCGTCATCATGCGCCCGCACAGCTGTCTGGAGCGCGTGACGTAATTTGAAGATGGACACAAAATGCAGGAGTAACTCGGCGGGACCGGCAGCATCTCTGGAGAGAAGGAATGGATGATATTTCGGGTCGAGACCCTTCTTCAGTCTGAAAGAAGGGTCTTGACCCGAAACGTCACCCATTCCTTCTCTCCAGAGATGCTGCCGGTCCCGCTGAGTTACTCCAGCATTTTGTGTCCATCTTCAATCTTCTTGGCCCCGCTCTGGGAGTAGGAGTGGGGGCGGATCCGGATCGGCAACGGCCGTGAGCCCCAGGCTGAGTTCGGCGATCGTTTGCCTGCTTCTGCTCCTGTTGGAGGTGAGATGTTGCGTCGCGCCAGGGTCTTGGGCCTGTCCCACTTTGGTCGTCAGTTACACGACAGGCCGGTGGTGCGCAAAGATTTCTTGCAGGATGAAGTCCACACTCCTCCACATCACTCCATGCGTCCGTCCCCGCGCCGGCAGGTCGCGTAAATGGCACGTGAAAGACAGCCAAGTCGGACAGGCCCTTCAGTGAGAGTTGTTGGGCTCATGCCGAACATCCTAAGCCTTCTAAGGAAGTAGAGACATTGTGCGCTGAAGGACAGAGAGTGGTGTGCCTGAAATGTGCAGCCGGAGGGGACGGTGGAGTCAGCCATGACAGTGGTGTTTAAGAGGCTTTTAGATGGTCACATTGATATGCAGGGAATGGAGGGTATGGATCATCTGCAGGCAGATGAGGTTAGTTTATCGTGGCATTATGTTTAGAATAGACATTGTGGGCCGAAGGGCCTGCTCCTGTGCTGTACATTTCTCTCTTTTTCTACGTTATAGAGTCGTATAGTGTGGAAACAGGCCCTTTGGTCCAACTTGCCCACACAGAGCAACATGTCCCATCTACACTAGTCCCCCCCTGCCCGTGTTTGGCCTATATCCCTCTACATCTGTCCTATCCATGTACCTTTTGATTTGTTTATTAAATGTTGCAGTAGTCCCTGCCTCAACTACCTCCTCTGGCAGCCTGTTCCATACGCCCACCACCCTTTGTGTGAAAAAGTGACCCCTCAGGCTCCTATTACATCCCCCCTTCACCTTCAACCAATGTGCTCTGGTTCTCTACTCTGGGCAAGACACTCTGTGCGTCTATCCAATCTATTCCTCACATGATTTTATACACCTCCATAAGATCACCCTTTATCCTCCTGTGCTCCAAGGAATAGAGTCCCAGCCTGCTCAACCTCTCCCTATAGCTCAGGCCTTGACTGTGTTGTTTATTTTCACTGTACTTCAGTACCATACGACAATAAACTAAACTAACAAACTAATATTTTTAAGAGTTGGTTTAAGACTTTCGTGTGCTTCTCAAAATATGATTGTTTTTGTAATGTTGTAATGTCTTTTGTGTAAAGGGCCTGTCCCACTATACGAGTTTACCCAAGAGCTCTCCCGAGTTTAAAAAAAAATCAAACTCGTGGTAAGTACGTAGAATGTACGTAGCGGGTACGTCGGAGCCCGGGACGTCTCTTAGCGGCTCGTAACGCTAACGGCAGGTTTTCGGGAAACGCGGTAAGCTCGTGAAGTTTTTTCAACATGTGGAAAAATGTCCACGAGAGCCCCGAGTACCTACGAGCGGCTATTATCGTAATTCTCAGAATTCAAATCGGGGGAAACTCGGGAGAACTTGAATTACCTCGTACAATGGGACAGTCCCTTAAGCCTTTGAACAGCGTTTAATCATACTTGATTAGTACGGGTGTTAGAGGCTATGGGGAGAAGGCAGGAGAATGGGGTGAGATGGATCAGCCATGATTGAATGGCAGAGTAGACTTGATGGGCTGAATGGCCTAATTCTACTCCTATCTCTTATGATCTGCCCTAAAGCCGTCACCGGAATGACTTATTGACTTTTTATTTGACCGTTTGTTCGCAGATCTGTGAAAGAAATCTGCTGCTTTGTGACGATGGAGAGAGCAAATGCTGCCCTGCGGAAGCGAAGTCAGGTAAGCACAAGTTGTGGACGTAGCCCAGACCATCACGCCCAACCAACCTCCCTTCCATGGACTCTCTCTACCCTGCACGCTGCCTCGGCAAGGCCACCAGCATAATCAGGGAGCAGTCTCACCCGGTCACTCCCTCTTCTCCCCTCTCCCACCTGGCAAGAGGTACAGAAGTGTGAAAACGCACACCTCCAGATTCAGGGACAGTTTCTTCCCAGCTGTTATCAGGCAACTGAACCATCCTCTCACCCGCTAGAGAGCAGTGCTGAACTACTATCTACCCCATTGGAGACCCTCGGACTATCTTTATTCGGACTTTATCTTGTACTAAACATTATTCCCTTTATCATGTATCTATGCACTGTGAACGGCTCGATTGTAATCCTGTATAGTCTATCCACTGGTAGACACAAAATGCTGGAGTAACTCAGCGGGTCAGGCAGCATCTCTGGAGAGAAGGAATGGGTGACGTTTCGGGTCGAGACCCTTCTTCTCTCCGACGAGAGTTCAGCAACATGGTCTATCCACTGACTGGTTAGCGCGCAACAAAAATGCTTTTCACTGTACCTCATGCCAATAGGCGAAACTAAACGTAGCTAGTCGCCATTAAAATCAGGTTGTATAACATGGCCAGCAGAAGATCTTAGTGTGGGGATCATGTGTGCAGCGATCAAGAGCATTTCGTACGGAGTCTGGACACGATGAGATTTTTCTAGCCTGTAAATTCTCTGCGCTCTAATCTAACTGGGATTGTTTGCTGTTCTTTCCATCAAAGTCATGAAAGTAAGGGGTAAACTAGTGGAGGCATGACGGCACCTGGGGTGATTCAGATCCATCTGCTGTGGTACAGTGCTTCACATAGCAAGGCACAAATGTCTGAAAAATGAAGAAGAAGAACATGGAATCATAAAGACATTCACCGTTGAAGCAGACCCTTCGGCCCAACAAGTCCAGCTAGAGTCACTGCTAGAGTCACTTATTAAAGATGGGATAGCAGCACATTTGGAAAGTGGTGAAATCATTGGACAAAGTCAGCATGGATTTACGAAAGGTAAATCATGTCTGACGAATCTTATAGAATTTTTCGAGGATGTAACTAGTAGAGTGGATAGGGGAGAACCAGTGGATGTGTTGTATCTGGACTTTCAGAAGGCTTTCGACAAGGTACCACATAAGAGATTAGTATACAAACTTAAATCACACGGTATTGGGGGTTCAGTATTGATGTGGATAGAGAACTGGCTGGCAAACAGGAAGCAAAGAGTAGGAGTAAACAGGTCCTTTTCACAATGGCAGGCAGTGACTAGTGGGGTACCGCAAGGCTCAGTGCTGGGACCCCAGCTATTTACAATTTATATTAATGAACTGGATGAGGGAATTGAAGGCAACATCTCCAAGTTTGCGGATGACACTAAGCTGGGGGGCAGTGTTAGCTGTGAGGAGGATGCTAGGAGACTGCAAGGTGACTTGGATAGGCTGGGTGAGTGGGCAAATGTTTGGCAGATGCAGTATAATGTGGATAAATGTGAGGTTATCCACTTTGGTGGCAAAAACAGGAAAGCAGACTATTATCTAAATGGTGGCCGATTAGGAAATGGGGAGATGCAGCGAGACCTGGGTGTCATGGTACACCAGTCATTGAAAGTAGGCATGCAGGTGCAGCAGGCAGTGAAGAAAGCGAATGGTATGTTAGCTTTCATAGCAAAAGGATTTGAGTATAGGAGCAGGGAGGTTCTACTGCAGTTGCACAGGGTCTTGGTGAGACCACACCTGGAGTATTGTGTACAGTTTTGGTCTCCAAATCTGAGGAAGGACATTATAGCCATAGAGGGAGTGCAGAGAAGGTTCACCAGACTGATTCCTGGGATGTCAGGACTTTCATATGAAGAAAGACTGGATAGACTTGGCTTATACTCGCTAGAATTTAGGAGATTGAGAGGGGATCTTATAGAAACGTACAAAATTCTTATGGGGTTGGACAGGCTAGATGCAGGAAGATTGTTCCCGATGTTGGGGAAGTCCAGGACAAGGGGTCACAGCTTAAGGATAAGGAGGAAATCCTTTAAGACCGAGATGAGGAAAACCTTTTTCACACAGATAGTGGTGAATCTCTGGAACTCTCTGCCACAGAGGGTAGTTGAGGCCAGTTCATTGGCTATATTTAAGAGGGAGTTAGATGTGGCCCTTGTGGCTAAGGGGATCAGGGGGTATGGAGAGAAGGCAGGTACGGTATACTGAGTTGGATGATCAGCCATGATCATATTGAATGGCGGTGCAGGCTTGAAGGGCCGAATGGCCTACTCCTGCACCTATTTTCTATGTATGTATCCATGATCCCCCTTTACACTAATCCTATATTAATCCTACTTTCTATTAGTCTTAGAGTCATACAGCATGGAAACAGGCCCCTTGGTCCAATATATCCCAGCTATTCTAGTCCCACCTGCCTGCAGTTGGCCCAAATCCCTCCCGTCCTATCCATGTACCTGTCCTCATTCTCTCTACATTCCCGACAACTATCCCAGATTCTACCACTCACTTGAGCACGTGGGGGGGATTTTACAGCGACCAATTAACTCCCCAACACTCAGGTCTTTGGGATGTGGGTGGGAACCAGAGCGCCCAGGGGAATATCCACAGGGAGAATGTGCAAACTCCACACAGACAGCACCCGAGGTCAGGTTTCTGCTCTACCAGCTGTGGCAAGTGTGCCGCCCTGTTAGACACGGAGTCGTTGAAAGATGAGAATAAGGTGCAATTAAACCCTTGCTCTGGGTTCAAATATAGTGCTGTGAAGTCGCTTGGTGCTCAACACTCACACAGTGGCGCAGCGATAGAGTTGCTGCCTCACCGCGCCAGAGACCTGGGTTCAATTCTGACTATAGTATTGGTGCTGTTTGTACGGAGTTTGTACGCTCTCCCTGTGGCCGCGCGGGTTTTCACCGAGTGCTCCGGTTTCCTCCCACGCTCCAAAAACTAGCGGGTTTGTAGGTGAATTGGCTTCTGTAAATTATCCCTGGTGTATAGGATTGAACTAGTGTTTGGGTGATCACTGGTCAGCGCGGACCCGATGGTCTGAAGGGCCTGTTCCAAGGCTGTATCTCTAAACTAAAATTAACTGATGCAGGGAGCTCCATGTTATACGGATCATGGGAAAACTTCCTCGGATAATTAACTTGGAAGTCCATTTATAACACCGCAGGCAAGAGACCCATTATAAGCTCAAATGTCCCTCGTGGCTGAGATTCAATCTTCCCTGTCTTTAATTGAGGAGGCTTCTATCCCAGGTACAAGAGGATCATTAAACAGAGAGAGTACTGTACATCCACATTTAAAACCCGTTCCCTCAATGAATTTCTTTTTAATTAAACATTTCTCTTTTTCTTATCAATTTTGTGAAAGGGCTAGGTTACTGTGTAAACGTTGACTATATTTCAGGAGTACTATTTGTCAATGGAGCACAAGAAATCAAAACCGTAGTCAGCCAGTGGACCTAGTGGTGGTGAATCTGTGGAATTCATTGGAGGCCACAAAAATGGGTATTTTTAAGGCAGAGATAGATAGATTCTTGATTAGTGCGGGTATCAGGGGTTATGGGGAGAAGGCAGGGAATGGGGTTGAGAGGGAAAGGTAGATCAGTCATGATTGAATGGCGGTGTGGATTTGATGGGCCGAACGGCCCTAATTTAGGCTCCTATCACATTATGAATTATGCCTTTAATGCTGCTGTTTTAAAGCCCTGTCCCACTGTACGAGTTCATTCCAAGAGCTCTCCCGAGTTTGCCCTGATTCGAACTCGGAGATTTACGGTAATGGCCGCTCGTCGGTACTCGGGGCTCCCGTGGACATTTTTCAACATGTTGAAAAATCTTCACGAGTCTTCCCGTGCTTACCTGCCATTAGCGAGTCTTCCTGAGTACCTGCCGTTAGCGTTACGAGCCGCTAAGAGACGTCCCCGAGCTCCGACGTACCCGCTACGTTCATTCTCCGTGCTTACCACGAGTTTGATTTTTTTAAAACTCGGGAGAGCTCTTGGAATGAACTCGTACCGTGGGACAGGGCTATTAATCACACATTTACTTGCTTCTTTAATTTAATTTAGAGATTCTGCGTAGAAACAGGCCCTTCAGCCCACCAAGCTGAACAGCAATCACCCATACTGTAAGTCTATCCTACACACTAGCGACCATTTTTTTTACAAAAGCCAATTAACATACAAACCTGTATGCCTTTGGAATGTGTGTGGAATACCAGAGCACCCGGGGAAAACCCACGAGGTCACAGGGAGCGGGTACCATCCCCGAACAGAGAGCCCACGTAGTCAGGATCAAACCCAGGTCCCTGGCTCTGTAAGGCAGCAACTCTACCGTTGCGCCACTGTGCTTGTTCCTTGTATTCTGCTGAAAATATTACTACCCAAAGTAAAAGCACTGAGAAATATGAGAAATGAGTGCCTTTAGCGATGTATTTTAATATCTACATGTGATAAATTATTTTGTGGTTTGTAACATTTTCTCTCCCACCTTGCTCTTGATAGCATAATAATCAGATTGAATCAGACATCGAAGAGAATAAGATGCGGGTTCAAAAAACACCATTGAAGGACAAATGTTGTCAGACGGATATCCACCACTATGGCTGCTGTGGACCAGGTACTGTCAAACTCTTTGCTAATAAATTTCCTGCTTAAATTAGCAATCAGGGGAAGTTCTCCACTATTAGAATCATCTGATCTTTACCCTGGTAGGATTAGTTTAGTTTAGAGATACAGCATGGAAACCAGTCCTTCAGCCCACCGAGTCCGGACCGACCAGCGATCCCCGAACGAAGGCACTATCCTTCACATTATGGACAATTTACAATTTCACAAGTTTACAAGTTACAGGACTAGATTTAGGCCATTCGGCCCATCGAGTCCACTCCGCCATTCAATCATGGCTGATCTCTGTGCCTCCTAATCCCATTTTCCTGCCTTCTCCCCCATAACCCTTGACACCTGTTCTAATCAAGAATCGTTATCTTTATCAAAGCCAAACAACCTACAAACTTGTACGTCTTTGGAGCGCGGGGGGAATCCGGAGCTCCCGGAGAAAACCCACGTGGTCACTAGGGGGAACGTACAAACTCCGTACAGACACCACCCGTAGTCGGGACCGAATCCGGGTCCCTGGTGCTGCAAAGCAGAAACTCTAGCACTGTGCCACCGTACCGCCCTAAATGATGCCAAATGCTGCTCAGGACACTGCTGAAATGTGCACAACAACTGCACAATAATAGTTAGGAGGCTGTGCTATCTTGTATGATGATCTGGGGCAGCGATAACAGCCCTATTTGCTGTTAATAACAAAAGCAGTGCAGTTGTGGAAAGCACGATCCAATATCTATGTAACTCCTTTAAGAAAGTATAATTGGCTTAAATCCGCTGGTATCCCCAATTACAGTATTATTGCAGGGAAATGATTTTTATAATGAGACATTTAGCAGTAATGATACATGTGTGGTTTTTTTTTGGTGACACAGTGTCACAGCTGGTAGAGCTGCTGCCTCTCAGCACCAGAGACCCGTGTTTGATCCTGACCTCGGGTGCTGTCAGGGTGAATGAAGTTTGTACATTCACCCTGTGACTGCGTGGATTTCCTCTGGGTGCTCCGGTTTCCTCCCACATCACAAAGACACGCATGTTTCTAGTGTGCATTAAAGTAAAGTATCCTTTATTGTCATTCAGACCTTCCGATCTGAACGAAATTTCGTGCCTTGCAGTCATACATATAATAAAATAACAAAAACACACAATAAACACAAATTTAACATCCACCACAGTGAGTTCACCAGGCACCTCCTCGCTGTGATGGAAGGCAAAAGTCTTAAAGTCTTTGTCTCTTCTCTCCTTGTTCTCCCTCTGCGCTGAGGCGATCCAGGCTTCCGATGTTGTGACCCCGCCGGGTGATGGTAAGTAAGTCAGTCCCGCGGCTGAATCCGAGCTCCGCGAACAAGCCGGTTCAAACTCCGCGGCCCGGGGTGGTCGAAGCTGCCGCCCTCCAGTCCAGCGGACGCAGCTGTTGTTGCGGGAGCTCCGGAAAAACAGGTCACCAACCTGTGACCTGCGAGCTCCCGACGATGTCGTCCACTGGCCCGCGGCCGAGCCTCCGAGGCTCCGAAGTCGGGTCGCCGCCGCTGGAACGCCGCCACAGCCCCGAAATCGGGCCGCCGCCGCTGGAACGCCACCACAGCCCCGAAGTCGGGTCGCCGCCGCTGGAACGCCACCACAGCCCCGAAGTCGGGTCGCCGCCGCTGGAACGCCACCACAGCCCCGAAGTCGGGTCGCCGCCGCTGGAACGCCACCACAGCCCCGAAGTCGGGTCGCCGCCGCTGGAACGCCACCACAGCCCCGAAGTCGGGCCGCCGCCACAGCCCCGAAGTCGGCCAGCCTCGCGCTGGTAAGTCCTGGGTGGCTCTGCCTCCGGAGCCTCGAGGTCGGTCCCAGTTGGAGGCCGCCAGCTCCGCCATTAGGCCTCAGCGCAGACGGAGACGGAGACGGGGGATACAACAAGAAAAGGTCGCATTCCCCCGAAGGAAGTGGCTAAAACAAGTTTCTCCCAACCTCCCCACACATACACAACCTAATAACTAAACTTAACTAACTAAAACAGGACAAGAAAACAACAAAAAAGTAAAAAACAGACGGACTGCAGGCGAGCCGCAGCTGCTAAGGCAGCGCCCGCCACTTCCGAGTGGATGGAAAAGTGGGATAACATAGAACTAGTGTGAACAGATGATCACAGGCCAGCGTGGACTCGGTGGGCCAAAGGGCCTGTTTCCATGTTGTGTATCTCTGAACTGACTACTAGACCAACTACCAAACCAACCACTTTGTTCTCTTAATATGAGGACAAAAATTTACAACTACTTACCAGTTTGCAGCTTCATGAAGGAAATAATATTTATATCATGTTTCTTCTCCTGCACTAAGATTATATGGCCTCAAACGAGATGTCTGGCCTAAAACTATTCCATCTCAGCAGTACTATATAGCATTGCATTTCTATCATTAAGAAGCATTATAACATCTAACGTATTGTACGCAAAACTATGGGGAAATCTATTAGCAGTAATAGTTTCATTAATGGTGCTTGAGGCCAGTTTATTTTAATGTTAAACAAGGGCAGCACAGTGGTGCAGTGGTAGAGTTGCTGCCTTACAGCCCCAGAGACCCGGGTTCGATCCTGGTAACGGGCGCTGTTCTGTATGGAGTTAGTTAGTTCTCCCCGTGACCTGCGTGGGTTTTCTCCTGGTGCTCCGGTTTCCTCCCACACTCCAAAGGCGTATGGGTTTGTAGGCTAATTCGCTTGGTAATATTGTAAATTGTCCCTAGTGGTGTGTGTAGGATAGTGCTAGTGTGCGGGGATCACTGGTGAACGTGGACTGGGTGGGCCGAAGGGCCTGTTTCAGCACTCTGTCTCTGAACTAAACTAAACAATAAACAGCAGGCATACGATGACACTGCTGGGCTGTAGGGAAATACTTCTGCCAACTTAATGCAAAGCAGAGACAAGCTGCAGAAACCTGCTGGAACCAGCAGATGAAGGAGTTTTATACAAATAAATTGGGAGGTTTGTTGCAATGTAACCCACAGCATCAATTTATTTTTAACCCTGGATGTGATACTGATTTGGTTCTAAATCAAGTGTCAGAGACCGTGATAACTTTATCTCTAAAGCTTTTGTTTGTTTGTACATTTTCCAGCCTATGTTCAGGAACTAGGTGATCCTCCCTTGTTACAACAACAGCTTCCGACGTCAAAATCAGGAATTCAGCAAATCATTGAGTGCTTCCGTACAGGTAAAAGTTGACGTAACAAGAACTGTCTTTGATGCATACCCTTTTTTCCCCTCGTTTATTATATTGTTTACGGTGTACTATGTTTACCTATTTTCTGTTGTGCTGCTGCAAGTAAAAATGTCATTGTCCTATCTGGGACATTAAAACACTCTTGACCCTTGTGTCTTGCTGAAACTGCAGTGTCAAAAGAGTTCCTCTACATCAGGGAGTGTCAAACTCATTTTAGGTCACGGGCAAAATGCGACTTCATGTACGCCGGATTGCGCCGTGAACGCAGTCCGATCCGGCACCGCGGACAGCAGCTGCCCGCTCTGGCATCGGGGAAATCATCCCGCGGGCCGGATCGGACCCCTTCGCGACCGCATTGGGCTCGGGGGCCGCGAGTTTGACACCCCTTCTCTACATAATGGCGCCTGATCTCTATAACTGACCTTAATAGACGATTTTGTTCTTAAGCCATGATAAAAATAAAAATAAGTGATTGTGTTCTGGTTAGATTACTGAAGCACACCTATGGAATTGCCAGGGATTCCTATTGAAGTGTCAGAACCCTATTATTATCTGCAACTCAAACAGAATTAAATTACTGTCACATATGGAATGCTTAGTTTTACTTTTATCACGGTCCTTACTCTCCATGGTCCCAGTACAGTCTTTAGATAATGATAGAGTCTGAAGAAGGGTCCCAACCTGTAACATACCATAGAACATAGAACAAGAACTGGCCCTTCGGCCCACAATGTCTGCGCCGAACATGATGCAAGACCAACATTGATCTTCCTGCATGCAATCCATATTCTTACGTACAAAATTCTTATGGGGTTGGACAGGCTAGATGCAGGAAGATTGTTCCCGATGTTGGGGAAGTCCAGGACAAGGGGTCACAGCTTAAGGATAAGGGAGAAATCCTTTAAGACCGAGATGAGGAAAAACTTTTTCACACAGAGAGTGGTGAATCTCTGGAACTCTCTGCCACAGAGGGTAGTTGAGGCCAGTTCATTGGCTATATTTAAGAGGGAGTTAGATGTGGCCCTTGTGGCTAAAGGGATCAGGGGGTATGGAGAGAAGGCAGGTACAGGATACTGAGTTGGATGATCAGCCATGATCATATTGAATGGCGGTGCAGGCTCGAAGGGCCAAATGGCCTACTCCTGCACCTATTTTCTATGTATCTATATCCCTCCACTCCCTGCATATCCATATGCCTATCCAAATGTCTCTTAAATACCACTGATAGACACAAAGTGCTGGAGCAACCCAGCGCGTCAGGCAGCAGCTCTGGAGAAAAGGAACAGGTTATATTCCTGGTCGGAACCCTTCTACCCTTCTTCAGCTTAAATGCCACTGTTGTATCTGCCTCCACCACCAACCCTTGCAGTGCGTTTTAGACACTCACCAAACTGTGTAACAAAAAAAATTACTCTGCACATCTTCTTTAATCCTTGCCCATCTCACCTTACCTTTTATGCCCTCTAGTATTTCCCTCCACAGATGTTGCCTGACCCGCTGCGTTACTCCAGCACTTTGTGTTTTGATCAAGATTCAAGCATCTGCGGTTCCTTTTGTCTCTCTTGACAATGTAACTGGCTATTTTAAGGAGATATTCAAATTGGTACAAGCTGATGCAGCAGTGAACAATTAGCTCGTTCATTTTGATAATTTCCCCAGGTACACTTTGTGTTTGTTGAAACAAATCTCCAATTAAAAGTAAATTCTTGCTGATTTTTATTAAAAAAGACCAGAAAGTAATAAACAAAAATTAAATGCAAAATGTAAGGAAATCTTTATTTAAGGGGTTTTATTGACTGCAGGTAGTATTTTAAGGATATTGATTATCTGTTATTTATTATGGATGTTGTCTCTTAAGTACTGTGTTTACAGGCGTGTTATGCTGCTCCAAGTAAGAATGTCATTGTTCCATTTCAGTACAAATGACAATGAAAGGTTCTTGACTCATGATTTTGTGCCCACAGGAACCACACAATTGAAGCATCTTTTACTGAAAGAGGTGGACACTATCTTTGAATGCAAGTTGTGTCGAAGCCTGTTCAGAGGTCTGCCCAATCTGATTACACATAAGGAGTTTTACTGCTTCCAAAGTCACAAGATCAATGAGCGTAAGTTTATGGAAGGTTTTCTTGTTGAAAAGAGGTCAAAATTTGTTGATCACTCCGAACAGTTCAAGCCACTGAATTCTCACGTTCGATAGCTCACCGTGTCCCAGTGGGCTTGGTCGCAAATGAACTTACTCTTTGTGTTTCTGGCTTTATTTTTAAAGCCAGTGTTATTCTCTATTTTGATGGCATTTTTCTGCGGCAGGGACTTAAGGTGCATTAACTTGTTACGTCTGCTGGCCTGGAAATGGCAGCTGATCAGATAAGGAATCCTTGGTGACAAAGGACATCTAAATTAATTTTCACTGTAAGACAACTGCTTTCTCATCCTTACAAAATCGACATCAGGTATAAGACATAGGAGAAGCCCATCGAGTCTGCCCAGCCATTCAATCATGGCTGATCTATTTTTTGCCTATCAACTCCATAGGGGTTTTTCCCCATAACCTTTTTAATGCCCTTACTAATCAAGAACCTATCAACCACTGCTTTTAAAAATACCCAATGACTTGGCCGCCACCACCATCTTTAGCAATGAATTCCACAGATTCACCACACTCTGGCGAAAGAATTGCCTCCTCATCTCCATTCTAAAGGTACGTCCTTTCATTCTGAGGTTGTGCCCTATGGTCCTTGACGCGCCCTCTAGTGGAAACATCCACTCCACATCCACTCTATTTAGGCCTTTCATCATTCGTGAAGTATCTAATTAAATGAAGAGAAAAGTGCCATTGTGTACCTCTGATCTATTCTCTGTGACCAAATTATGTTTCATACTTTGTTCCTGCGCCAATCAGATCTTCAATTAAGACTGCGCAGATAGTAATGCATTGGTAAGCTGTAGCAGGTATCATACTTGAACCAGTTTGGTTTAAAGTTATGTCCATGACTTTTAACTTTGCGTACGTATGCATTGATGTTTTAATGACCCAATTACCCTACCCCCCCCCCTCCCCCTCCCCCTCCCCCAAATATCTTTGCCTTATCAAAAACAGAAAATATTTGAAACACTCAGCAGGTCTCTATGGAGGGAGAAAAACAGAAAAACTCTTTACATTAATGACCTTGTGGAGTCTGAAGAAGGGTCCCAACCTGAAACGTCACCTATCTACGTTCTTCAGATATTGTCTATTGTCTATTGTCAGAGATGCTAGCTGACCCGCTGAGTTACTCCACAACTTTGTGCCTTTTGTTAATACAGGGCATTTGTGAATCAACAATTTTTCTCTCTATCTGCCTCTTTTATTCTCTCTCCATTTCCTTTGCTTCAAATGTGTTTTGTGGTATTAAAAGCTGCAAAGCGACTGTTCCTGAACCTGGAGGTAAGAGTTTGAAAATACATACCGAAGATAAAAATAAAAAGCTGGAGTAACTCAGCGGGTCAGGCAGCTTCCCCTTCTTTAGACCCGAAATAAAATATCACCTATTCCTTTTCTCCAGAGATGCTGTCTGATCCGCTGAGTTACTCCAGCTTTCTGTGTCTATCTTTGGTTTAAACCAGCATCTGCAGTTCCTTCCTACACATTTAGAAAACATACACCTCTAGATTCAGAGACAGTGTCTTCCCAGCTGTTATCAGGCAACTGAACCGACCTCTCACCAGCTAGAATGTGGTCCTGACCTCCCATCTACCTCACTGGAGACTTTTGAACTTTTTTTAATCGGACTTCAATGTTATATCTTTGCACTAAATGTTGTACACTTTATCCTTTTACTTGTACCATGGACAGCTGGATTGTATTAGTGCATAGATTTGATAGCACGCAGACCAAAGCATTCATTGTAGTTCGGTACACGTGACAATAATAAAGGAACAAACAAAGAAACAAAATATTCTTAAGACACAAAGAAAGTCAGTCATTTTGCATTGATTTCTACTTGACCTGATCAATTTATAAATGGCACCCTGCAAAGTCTTTGCTCTTTTGAATCGTATTTCGATCCAGATGCGGAGAAGGGCGGCACAGTGGCGCAGCGGCAGAGTTGCTGCCTTACAGCACCAGAAACCCGGGTTCAATCCTGACCTCATCCACTGTGGCTGCATCAACCAGCGATCCCCGCACACTTACACTGCCCTGCACATACTGGGGACAATTTACAATTATACCAAGCCAATGAACCTACAAACCTGTATGTCTTTGGAGTGTGGGAGGAAACCGGAGATCCTGGAGAAAACCCACGTGGTCGCGGGGGGGAGGAACGTGCAAACACGTACAGGCAGCACAGGTAGGCAGGATCGAACCCGGGTCTCTGGCGCTGTAAGGCTGCAACTCTACCGCAGTGTCGTCATGCCGCCATCGATATCCAAGGCAAAGCCTGATCCAGATCTCTTCTGGCAAGCACTGTAGACCACGTGCCCCATCTTGGCATGATATGTGTGTGTTGTCGTGTGTGTGTGAGAGAGGGAGAGGGGGAGAGTACGCACTTGTAATGATAGATATAATTAATGATATCTGTAATTATCAGAGATCGTTTACAGTGCATTGCCATACGGTGCAAAGTAGCGGAGTCTAACTCTGCGGAGTACTACTTCCATGGAGAGCTAAACACGGAATGTGTGTACATGCATGAGGCTTTCACCAACACATGGAAGGCCTGGATAGAGTGGACGTGGTAAGGATGTTTCCAGTAGTGGGGGAGTTCAGGACCAGAGGGCACAGCCTCAGAATAAAAGGATGTACCGTTAGAGAGGAGATGAAGAGGAATTTAGCCGGAAGGTGGTGATCTGTGGAAATCATTGCCGCAGATGTCTGTGGAGGCCAAGCCATTGGGTATTTTAAGACTTTAGACTTTAGGGATGCAGCATGGAAACGGGCCCTTCGGCCCACCGAGTCCGCACAACCCAGTGATCACCACAGACACTAGCACTATCCTACACACTGAGGGACAATTACAATTTTATCTAAGCCAATTAACCTACAAATCTGTACATCTTTGGAGTCTTTAAAGCAGAGATTTGTAGTTTCTTGATTCGTAAGGGCATGAAAGATTATGGGGAGAAGGCAGGAGCATGGTGTTGAGAGGGAAATATAGATCAGCCGTGACCGAATGGCAGAGCAGACTCAATGGGCCGAATGGCCTGACTCTGCTTCTATGTCTTATGATCTTAGTCACACGGAATCCAGTTCATGCCGTAGAGACTGTACAGGGCACTAAACATGGGATTGGATAAGTGGGGAATTTTAAGTATTTAGCAGTTGAACGCTTTCCAAGATTTAATTGCGTTTTATATTTGTGTTTAATTTTAACCTTGAACTTTTGTTTGCGTTGCCAGTCAGTACGAAACAACCTCCCTGATATTGGCAGTCTCACTATTAATTAAAGGGCTGGAATTGATTTCCTGGTAATTACTGTCAGTGGGATCTGACTTGGATCTTTGGAATTTTTGCCAGTATAAATATTGGACGTCTTTGCTAATGTAAGTGGCAGAGCAGCCAGCTTTATGCAATTAAAATAAAGTCTCGATGGAAAGAAAATATCAATGTGTAGCTAACCTAGGAAATTGAGATGGCATCAGATTGGGGAAAAAAAAGAGGCAAAGAATTTTAGACTTTAGAGATAGACTTTTGGGATACACCACGGAAACAGGCCCTTCGGCCCACCGAGTCCACGCTGACCAACGATCCCCTTGTACACTACACACCAGGGACAATTTACGATGTTTTACAGTAGCCAATTAACCTACAAACCTGTATATCTTTGGAGTGTGGGAGGAATGCCAAGCACCCGGAGAAAACCCACTCGGTCACAGTGAGAGCGTACAAGCTCTGTACAGGTAGCACCCCTAGTCAGGATTGAACCCGGTCTCTGGCGCTGTAAGGCAGCAACTCTACCGCTGCGCCACCGTGAAGGTTTGGTGAAGGTTTAGGTTTATTATTGTCATGTGTACTGAGGTACAGTGAAAAGCTTTATTTGCATACTCTCCCATGAAATCAGATAATACCCTACAGCAGTTAAAAGACACTTGGAGACGTACATGGATAGGAAAGGTTTAGAAGGATCTGGGCCAAACAAGGGGAAATGGGACTAGTGTAGATGGGGCATCGTGGTCTGCATGGACGAGTTAGGCCAAAAAGCCTGTTTCCGTACTGTATAACTATGGTATCTGTAATTATTACCCTGTGGACCAAAAATTCACCAACTCAGCTTTGAGTCTGTTCAGTGACTCAACAGGACATGGTGAGAAGATTTGTTTGCAATCATTTGACCTATCAAATCAGATAAAACTAAGCATGAATGAAGCCAAACTCAAGTACAATAGGTAGAGTGAAAAGAAAGATACAGAATATAGGTTCTCAGCATTGTAGTGTAACACGTCTAGAGAACACGTCTATTGTCCACGGTAAGATAGGTTGGTGAATCAGGTCTGTATCCTGGCTTATGGAAGGACCATACAGAAGTCTAATAACAGAGGGGAAGAAGCCGTTTCTGAGTCTGGTGGTGCACGCGTTCAAGCTTCTATATCTTCGGCCAAATATGGTGGGGAGAAAGAATGATCGGGCTGGGAAAGGTCTTTGATTATGTTGGCTGCTTTCCCAAGCAGCAGGTAGTGTAGATGGAGTCAGTGGTGGGGAGTCTGGTCTGTGTGAAAAATGGGCTATTAACATAGAAACATAGAAAGGAGCCAGCACCACCATTCATTGCGATCATGGCTGATCATCCACAATCATTAACCCGTGCCTGCCTTCTCCCCGTACTCTTTGATTCCGCTAGTAAAAATTTCCGTGGACATTTTGTGATGGAAAATATGTAGCTCATGATTAAATACGGTGACTGCTGATAATAGGTAGGTTAATTTAATAGGGATTGTATTTATACTGAATTTATTAAGGTATTTTAGGCAGAGTAGCTCTCTTTACAATAAGCAGAATATTACTTTCTAATAATACTGCATGCGCTACCAGGACTTAAGGGCCTGAGCTATAGGAAGAGGTTGAACTGGCCGGGACTCTATCCCTGGAGTGCAATAGGATGATGGGTGATCTCACAGAGGTGTATAAAATCATGAGAGGAATAGATCGGGTAGACGCACAGAGTCTCTTGGCCAGAGTAGGGGAATCAAGAACCAGAGGCCGTTGGTTTAGGTGAAGGCGAAAAGATTTAATAGGAATCTGAGGGGTTACCTTTTTACACAAAGAGAGGTGGATGTATCGAACGAGCTGCGGAGGAAGTAGTTGAGGCAGGTACTATCGCGACATTTAAGAAGCAATTAGATAGGTACATGGATAGGACAGGTTTAGAGGGATATGGGCCAAATGCTGCAAGTGGGACCAGTGTAGATGGGACATGTTTGTTGGTGTGGGCAAGTTGGGCTGAAGGGCCTGTTTCCACACTGTATCACTCTGTGACTCTATTACTTTTCTTTTTGATTATTACTTTTTATAATACTGAATGTATCTCTCAATATCTGGTTTACAAATAGTAAAATAAACATGGGTTGTTTGTGTATTTTGGATAGCGAACAATACGATGTGTTTGCAAACTCTTATGATTGTGTTGTTTTGTGGACTGTAGCTATCCCAGATCTAAATATTTACAAAGGTGTTAGTTCGTGAATCTAAACTTGTGTTAAAACATACACAGACTGAATTAAATTGTATGTTTTTCCATCCAAAACATTTTATTACGATTGTTTAATGTACTAAATGTTCTGACTTCAAATCCTGAATGTGTGCTCTCTAGTTCTAATCGTGCCGGAAATCCTTTAGTCAGAGGGTGGTGAATCTGTGGAATTCGCTGCCACTGACAGCTGTGGAGGCCAAGTCAATGGATATTTTTAAGGCAGAGAAAGATAGATTCTTGATTAGTACGGGTGTCAGGGGTTGTGGGGAGATTCAAGATTCAAGAGAGTTTATTGTCATGTGTCCCAGATAGGACAATGAAATTCTTGCTTTGCTTCAGCACAACAGAACATAGTAGGCATGAATACAGAACAGATCAGTGTGTCCATATACCATTCTATCAATATATACACACATGAATAAATAAACAGATAAAGTGCAAATAAACAGATAATGGGCAATTAATGTTCAGAGTTTTGTATGAGTTGAGTTTAATAGCCTGATGGCTGTGGGGAAGTAGCTATTCCTGAACCTGGACATTGCAGTCTTCAGGCTCCTGTACCTTCTAGCTGAAGGTAGCGGGGAGATGAGTGTGTGGCCAGGATGGTGTGGGTCCTTGGTGATGCTGACAGCCTTTTTGAGGCAGTGACTGCGATAGATCCCCTCGATGGTAGGGAGGTCAGAGCCGATGATGGACTGGGCAGTGTTTACTACTTTTAGCAGTCTTTTCCGCTCCTGGGCACTCAAGTTGCCGAACCAAGCCACGATGCAACCGGTCAGCATGCTCTCTACTGTGCACCTGTAGAAGTTAAAGAGAGTCCTCCTTGACAAACCGACTCTCCGTAATCTTCTCAGGAAGTAGAGGCGCTGATGTGCTTGCTTTATGATTGCATCAGTGTTCTCGGACCTGGAGAGATCTTCAGAGATGTGCACGCCCAGGAATTTGAAGCTCTTGACCCTTTCCACCATCGACCCGTTGATATAAACGGGACTGTGGGTCCCCATCCTACCCCTTCCAAAGTCCACAATCAGTTCCTTGGTTTTGCTGGTGTTGAGGGCCAGGTTATTGTGCTGGCACCATTTGGTCAGTCGGTCGATCTCTCTTCTATACTCTGACTCTTCCCCATCAGTGATACGTCCCACAACAGTGGTGTCGTCAGCGAACTTGATGATGGTGTTCGCACTATGACCGGCTACGCAGTCATGAGTATAGAGTGAGTACAGCAGGGGGCTGAGCACGCAGCCTTGAGGTGCTCCCGTGCTGATTGTTATCGAGGCTGACACCTTTCCACCTATTCGAACAGCCTGTGGTCTGTGAATGAGGAAGTCGAGGATCCAATTGCAGAGGGATGTGCAGAGACCCAGTTCTGCGAGTTTGGTAACCAGCTTGGAGGGGATGATTGTATTAAATGCCGAGCTGTAATCAATGAATAACAGCCTGACATATGAGTTTTTGTAGTCCAAGTGGTCCAGAGCGGAGTGGAGAGCCAGCGAGATCGCATCCACCGTTGATCTGTTGTGGCGGTAAGCGAACTGCAGTGGGTCCAGGATTTTGTCGAGAAGGCAGGAGAATGGGGTTGAGAGGGAAAGATAGATCAGCCATGATTGAATGGTGGAGTAGACTTGATGGGCCGCATGGCCTAATTCAGCTCCTACGTAAGCGATATGTCAATTACAATACATATATGCATAATTCAATTAATGATGTCATAATTATTATGTCATAATTATATGTCATAATCAATAATGAATGTTGTGCCTCACATGGTAAAATGTACCTACTTTTAGAAAATTGTGACACCTATAATATAGTAATATTTCCATGGGCCGAATGGCCTAATTCTGCTCCTAGAACTTATGAACATGAACTAAATGAGCCTGGAATTTTTCGGGTGCTTTACCGTACACTGTTTAAATGGCACCATTTAGTCATGTCTGCCACAGTTTAGTTTAGTTTATTGTCGTATGTACCGAGGTACAGTGAAAAATCTTCATTAGTATCACATTATGTGATCAAGCATTCTATCAAGCTGTTATAAAAGGTTTTTTTTCTATCCCCTGGAACATTGATTGTGTCTGAGGCATGTTATATGCAACAATAACAGCTTGCCAAACTTTGAAACTGATACAAAACTTGGATTTGGCCACCAATGCGGATTATAATTAAAATGTAAAAATCTATTTTATTCAGTTTGAGTTCAGTTAGTCGCCAAATCCCTCCCAATGGCTCCATGGAAATGGGTTATTAGAGTGCAGGCAAAACATTCAGCATTGTTTTCATTTTATAATGGAGTTGGATAAATTCCTAGACATTAAAGGAATGAAGAAATAGACGAATAGTGTTCGAAAATAGTGCTGAGGTTAAAGAACAGGGCGGCACGGTGGCACCCGACCGTAGAGCTGCTGCCTTACAGCGCCAGAGACCCGGGTTCGATCCTGACTACGGGTGCTGTCTGTATTGGGCCCCATAGCTGAGGATGGATGAGAGGGTCCAGAGGAGGTTTACAAGAATGATTCCAGGAATGAGTGAGTTAGCATATGATGAGCGCATGACAGCACTAGACCTCTACTCGCTGGAGTTTAGAAGGTTGAGGGGGGGACCTCATTGAAACTTACAGAACAATGAAAGGCATAGATAGAGTAGACGTGGAAAGGATGTTTCCACTGGTGGAAGAGACTAGGACCAGAGGTCATGGCCTCAGAATTAAAGGGCGCTCTTTTAGAAAGGAATTAAAGGGCGCTCTTTTAGAAAGAAGGTGAGGAGGAGCTTCTTTAGTCAGAGGGTAATTTGTGGAACTCATTGCCACAGATGGCTGTGGAAGTCAAGTCAGTGGATATTTTTAAGGCAGAGATTAGACAAATTCTTGATTAGAACGGGTGTTAATCCATTTTGGGGAGAATGCAGGAAAATGGGATTAGGAGGCAGAGATCAGCAATGATTGAATGGCGGAGTAGACTCAATGGGCCTAATTCTACTCCTACAACTTGTGAACGTGTCCGTGTCACCTGAGCCCGGGTCTGTAGCTCTATGAGACAGCAACTCCACCCTCCGTGCCACTCTGCTGCCCTGACTATGTTTGGCTGCGAGCGGTAGAACATTTCCTGAAGCTCTTTCATCTGGTATGTGGTCAGGGTTTGCTTGGAAGGTGCAGTTGAGCATCTCTTTGGGCATGATGGAATGGGATCACAGGGCCTCCTGGAACTGTGAATGAGCAAAATACTGAAACAGTACCAATAGATTTTAACCCAGCAAAGGAGCCCCCTAATTATATCATTTGGTGCCCTTAATGTAAATTGACATCTTACAATTAAGTTGTCCATGGAATTACCTGCACACCAAGTAATCATGTTTGGAAAGCCGCAAGACCACAGAGTTTTCACCAGGAGTGACAGGTACAATCAGTGAGGTTGGCGTCAAAAGAAACAAGGTTCCGCTTAACAATACCGTGATTCTTGGGTGTGTGACAGCTATCAGGGTATTGAGACGTGATTAATTTATGAAACTGACTTGTAAGCACCAAAGGCAGGTGTAATAATGACACCTGTGGTGAGGAGAAATAGAGTTGCAGAATTAACGTGGCTGGAAGGAGCAGCTGAAAAAAAAAAAGCTTTGTTAAAACCAGAGGTAAAGCATAAAACAATGGAACATTGTGGGTACACAAAAATGCTGGAGAAACTCAGAGGGTGCAGCAGCATCTATGGAGCGAAGGAAATAGGCAATGTTTCGGGCCGAAACGTTGCCTATTTCCTTCGCTTCATAGATGCTGCTGCACCCGCTGAGTTTCTCCAGCATTTTTGTGTACCTTCGATTTTCCAGCATCTGCAGTTCCTTCTTAAACAATGGAACATTGTGAATGGCTGGTGTGTTTTTACAGAAGAAAGGTTTGGGGTGCCTATTTGGAGAAAGAATAAACTATTCTTATTGAGGTGTTTGAAATCAAGAGAGGAATAGATAGCGAAAATGAACGAGTCTTTTCACGGAGTAGGGGAATCAGGAACCAGAGAAACCACCTTAGGTGTGAGGTGAGTGGGGGCGGCGGGGAGGGGGGAGATTTAATAGGAGCCCGCGGGGTAACATTTTCATACAAGGGGTGGTGGGTGTATGGAACGAGCTGACAGAGGAGGTAGTTGAGGCAGGTATTATCACAACATTTAAGAGCCGTTTAGATAGGTATATGGATAGGATAGGTTTAGAGTGAAAAGGGCCAAATGCAGGCAGGTGGAACTAGTATAGATGGGATATGTTGATCGGTGTGGGCGAGTTGGGCTGAAGGGCCTATTTCCATGCTGTCTGGTTCTATGACTCTGAACCTGGAACAGTTATAGAACGCTTCAATTTCTCACTATCTGAGAGGAAGTGTAAACCTTCCTGCCTCTGGTGTGACCATTATTGGCTTGTAATCAGGTAGTGTCACCTGGCTGCAGTCAGAAGGCTTGTCCCTTTTTGAAGCTACATTGCAGTGACTTTGACGACTGAGTAACAGAACATGGGGCGGCACGGTAGCGCAGCGGTAGAGTTGTTGCTGCCTTACGGCGCCAGAGACCCGGGTTCAATCCTGACTACGGCTGCCGTCTGTACGGAGTTTGTACGTTCTCCCTGTGACCGCGTGTGATTTCTCCAGGTGCTCCGGTTTCCTCCCACATTCCAAAGACATGCAGGTTTGTAGGTTAATTGGCTGTTGTAAAAATAAAATGTCCCTCGCGTGTAGGATAGAACAAGTGTATGGGGGGATTGCTGGTCAGTGTGGACTTGGTAGGCCGAAGGGCCTGTTTCCACACTGTATCTCTAAATTGAAAACATAATCTTGGGATATTTCAGTCAGCAAGTCACAACAAAGCTGCAAGTGATGAGTAGTTTGAAATATGATCACAATTTAGTTTAGTTCAGAGATACAGCATGGAAACATTAAGTCCACGCCAACCATTGATCACACTTCCAAAGTAATTCTATGTTATCCCACTTTCTCATCGACTCCGCCCTACACACTCGGGCCAATTTAAAAAAGGCTAATTAACCTTCAAATCTGCATGTCTTTGAGATGTGGAAGGAAACCAGAGGAAAACCCACATGGTCACAGGGAGAACGTGGAAACTCCACACAGCCAGCACCCGTAGTCAGGATCGAACCCGGGTCCCAGGTGCTGTAAGGCACCTACTCTACCAAGATGAGGTGTTAAGGAACAGGGGAAGCAGAGTAAAGATGGGACTTGAGGCAGAGAAAAAAAACAAGCAACAAGAGCCACAAAACATCCCAGAGGTTTGCATTAAAATTCTGCCGGGTTTATTTCCTTTATTAGTAAAGAGAGAATTGCAGTGCAAAAAAAAAATCCACTTAGTGGCATCGTAGCATTGAACATCCTGGTTTTAATGAATTCACAGGCCAAGTGCAAACAAAATAAAGCTGTAAATTTACTTTAGACTCTGGAGATACAGCGGGGAAACAGGCCCATCAGCCCACCGAGTCCACGCTGACCAGCGATCACCCCATACACTAGCACTATCCTATACACTAAGGACAATTTACAATTTTACAGAAGCCAATTAACCTACAAACCCGCACGTCTTTGGAGTGTGGGAGGAAACCGGAGTACCGGGAGAAAACCCACGCAGTCACAGGGAGAACGTGCAAACTCCGTGCAGTCAGGATCGAACCTGGGTCTCTGGAAGGCAGCAACTCTACCGCTGCGCCACCGTGTCGCCCTTAAATCTTGCTCGATTCTGCTACCACGGACTCCCGTCTAGCAACATTCTCTTTCACAAAGTGCAGAAAGAATCGTGTTGTGAAGTCGATTTGGTAATTTGCAAGACCTCTTGGCCTAACGCCAGTGGAGATTTTGTGAAGGGCTGCCAAATAGTAGCATGCGAAAAGCTGTGTCCAACTAAAGCTCTCAATGTTAAAACATCAGTTGGAATTGAATGACTGTTCGATGCCTTGTGTTAGACTTGGGAATTCACATTTTCTGCCAAACTGTATCATGTGGCGAGAAGCTTTAATGTATCCTTCCTTGGCAGCAGATGAGATGATGCATGTGGCCACTCTGGCAGTGACACTCGTGTGCGGTGTAATGGAATATTTGATGTTCGGGGAAGTCCTTGCAAGTCTGGCGTCGTTCCAGAGGCTTGGAACTTGTTTTTAGCACACAGTGGGATAAACTGAGACTTTAGGCTCGGCACAGGGAGCACTGCTTGGCATTCTGACAGCATCCCAACAACAACGGATGAGGATAGTGCATCTCAAGCAGTATCTGGACAATTGATTGGAGCAGAACCACTGCACCACACGACAATGACATCTGAATGGCAAAGATGCACATGCAATGAATGCTGAATCTACGGTCAACTCTGTGAAATCTCAACCATTGTTCTTGGTGTCAACTACACTGACCGGATAGCACGCAACAAAATAGCTTTTCACTGTACCTTCGTACGCTTGACAATAATACATTAAACTCAACTAAAATTTAGTTCACTACCTGGTACGATAACATTTAAAGACATTTGGAACCGCACGTGAATATGAAAGGTTAGAGGGATACTAGACCAAGTCCCCCAACGCACCTGTTCCCTACCCATAGCACCCACGGGAGGCATGGTCCTCCAACAAGCCGTTCCCGAATGTAAGATTCCAGCACTCCCCAGCCTCCCTCAGCAGTGGGCTTCAATAAAAATTCCAATTGCACTTGCCCTGCGTGTTGCAATAGCAATTTGCCCTCTCCCCCTGTGAGGTGAAAAGTTCAGAGTGTCCCTGTGTCGCAACATTGTATCAAAGTGTATTGGAAGCCGTCAGGAATGATTTTAACAGTAAAAATCTTGTGAAAGTTGGCATTTTTAAAGCTTTAATCGGGAATAACATGAAATATAGGATGAAATCTTCAGTGAAGCTGATCACTGCTAGCCGAGCTATTGTGACATCATCAGTTGAAGCTATGTTGGTCTTTTTAAAAATCAAAGTCTTTTGATTTTTTAAAACTTTAATCAGTAATGTCGAGAAATAAAGCATAAAATGTTCAGTGAGGTGATCTCTGCCAAGAGGGGAAAAATGTGAATCAGAATATGTAAAAATCTTGTGAAAGTTGGCATTGTTAAAGCATTAATCATGAATAACGTGAAATATAGGATGAAATCTTCAGTGAAGGTGATCACTGCTAGCCGAGCCATTGTGATGTCATCAGTTGAAGCTATTCGTTTTAAATTCAAACTCTTTTGACTTTTTTTAATGTTTAATCAGTAATGTCGAGAAATAAAGCATGAAATAAAGCATAAAATGTTCAGTGAAGGTGTTCTCAGCCTCGAGGGGAAATATTTCAATTGGAATATGTAAAAATGTTATCGTTACCGCGTAGTGTTTTTGCGAAGATGTAAAGGCAACCACATATACACACACAAATCCACACGTGCAAGATCAGACTTTTAATAGGTATATGATGAAGATGGGCCAAACACGGGCAGGTGGGATTAGTGCAGATGGGGCATCTTGATCGGCATGCGCAAGTTGGGCCAAAGGGCTTGATTCCATGCTATATGATCTAATATATCCTTCAGAACTGTGGTTCAACACAGGTTGGATTCATCTTGAGATTTTTAAACACTTTCTAGTCGTCCTTGAGAGAATAATTGAATTCGGTGCATGGTTCCAGTTCTAGATATTTTCTCCACATCCACTTTTTTTAATCTTCTTTCTGAGTGTCTCTAAGAAGGCTTAGTGGCAATGAAGGACGAGATAATGGATTGAATCATGGAGCTCCAGTCTCCTGAATCGGGACCTCTCCCGTGTAGAAACGAGAAACTGAAGATGATGGTTTACCAAGGTAAGATACGAAATGCTGGAGTAACTCAGCAGGTCAGGCTGCATCCCTGGAAAACATGGATAGGCGACTTTTCAGGTCGGGATCCTGACCTGTCCTCCTGACCCCCAGGAGAACATGGATAGGTGACCAACCTCTCCAGATGGTCTCCGTTTGCCAATGACCTCCATTTAGATGAGGAAATGTCCAGATTCCCATTGAGTACAGCTTATGCAGAAACCAGTTTATAAAAATGGAAACTTAATGTCAACTTGTGAAATGGAATATTACTAAAATGTACTCGTTGGAATAATTCTGCGAGCATTGGCCTAATTTGTACTAGACTGTTAATACTTCATCTCAAAGTTTCTTGCTGTTTATAATCATTTGGTGGATCGAATGCAGGATACATTGGTCTTCTGGAATAATTCTAAACACTATGGGGAGATTTCAAACTACATGTGCAGTACATCCAAAGAAAATCCCCTCTTCCCTCATTTTGCATGCGAGTATTGTGAATGTGCAGAGCCAATATTTTACAGTGTAATGAGAATTTTAAGTAGAAGCTGCCTTGTAAGAATGATTACTTGAATCAGCTGGGAACACTCAAACTGAGGGGGTGACAATACCAGGAGAAAAAGTAACCCACGAATAATGAGAGGAAAAGTTCTTCAATCAAAACCTCACTTCTCCAAATTAGTCCTCTAGATTTGACTGCAAACTCTTCTTTGCAAATGAGATTAATTTAACTTGGCATCAGGTTCAGCACAGGCATTGTGGGCTGAAGGGCCTCTTCTCATGCAATACTGTATTATGTTCTATGTTAATACTTCGTAGTACTGAGAAATTTCTGCACAGTTGGGACATGTTCTTATCCAAATGACACATTTACTTAAGACATTATCTGTTTGGTTGGGCTTTTCTGTATGGCGATATGGAGAGATTTAGCAGGCTGGGACACTGTTCCTTGGAGAGCAGGAGGATGAGGGGTGATCTTATAGAGGTGTACAAAATCATGACAGGAATAGATTGGGTGGGCTTGTTTTCTTGCCCAGAGTGGGGGAATCGAGAACCAGAGGTGTCCAGAGGAAAGATTTAATAGGAACCTGTGGGGTAACTTTTTCACACAAAGGGTGGTTGGGTGTATGGAATGAGCTGCCGGAGGAGGTAGTTGAGGCAGGTACTATGGCAATGTTTAAGAAACATTTAGACAGGTACATGGATAGGACTGGGTCAGAGGGATATGGGGCAAACGCAGGCAGGTGGGTTGGTGTGGGCGAGTTGGGCTGAAGGGCCTGTTTCCACGCTGTATGACTCTTTGGCTGGCATTATTGAGATAAATTGACACAGGTTTTAGGTGAGCAGGGAAAAATGTAATAGGGACCTGAGGGGCAACCTTTTCACTCAGAGGGCAAAAATGATTTCAGAGCAGAATGTTTTGTATTCTGCCTGAAAACCCTTCTTCAGCTGCCCTTTGTTGCACCTTCATGGCTCCTGCTGCAGTTGTGTAAATATTCACAATGTCATACAATGATAAATGAGGATAGATAATTTACTGTTATGGGCCTGTCCCACTTAGGAGATTGTTTGAGTGACTACAGGCGACTGCCGCAAAGTTTTCAACATGTTGGCGACAGTGGCGATAATCTTTGCTGTCGTAGGTTGACATAGGTGTTGTCGTAGGGTGTCGTTGGTGAATTCCATTAAAATTAATCCCTGGCAGTCGCCTAAGTGGGACAGGCCCATTAGTGACACATATTGGGACACGTTTAACAGCTGAGGCAGTTGTGCATAGCTGTGGTTCCTCTCCCTTTGCTCCCAGAAGTTAAAACTTTTACTGTCTGTGACTGCTTACGAGGAACATTTGAATGCCTGAGGTGTTAGTAACCACTTGGTCTAGCACTGGAATGTTAGATGGATCCTGTTAACTGCTTGCTTTTAACTGTTAACTGTTTAAGGTCCTCTATGGTGACATTGGAGGATCCTCATTGATGTGTCATATTGCCTGATGGTTTCCCTGCAGTAGATCTGTGAAGGATGGTTGTGGCAG
Organism: Malacoraja senta; assembly: GCA_038087875.1. Taxonomy (NCBI): domain Eukaryota; kingdom Metazoa; phylum Chordata; class Chondrichthyes; order Rajiformes; family Rajidae; genus Malacoraja; species Malacoraja senta. The sequence goes on from CM075979.1 coordinate 81,726,740, forward strand.
AGTGGATGGTATTTGTTGAGACTTTGGACTTAAGAATTAATGATTGAGTCACAGAGTCATATAGCATGGAAACAGCCCCCTTTGGCTCAAATCGTTCATGCTGACCAAGATATTCCATTTAAGCTAGTTCCATTTGTCCACGTTTGGCCCATCTCCCCCGAATCCTTTCCTATCCATAGCTCTCCAAGTTTCTTTTAAATCTTGTTAATGAACCTGCCCCAACTTCCTCCTCTGGCAGCTCGTTCCATATATCCACCACCCTCTGAGTGGAAAAGTTGCCCCTCAGGTTCCTATTAAATCTTTCCCCTCTCACTTTCAACCTATGTCTTCTGGTTCTTGATTCCCCTACTCTGGATAAAAGATTGTGTGCATTCACTCTACCTATTCACCTCATGATTTTATACACCTCTATAAGATCTCCCTGCACCTACTGCATTCCACGGAATAAAGTCCGAGCCTGCCCAACCTCTCCCCATAGCTCAGGTGAATGAGCTGCAAGAACACTGACATCTTCCATGCAGGCTGTGATACAAAATTATAGCTGTTGCTGTTTTTGCCAAACCAGCCTTAAAACAAGTGAGGGCTCATTGCTTGAGGGGTTCGAAGCTTTGAGTCCTTTATCAACAAATATGGTGAAAACATCACACCTCTCTTCCATTTGGCACCTGGCCAAAAGGCTTCATTATTCACCTCACCCATTGTGTGCAGAAGTGCTACCCAACCATCAATCTTCAACTTTAACAGTATATCTTGTGCCCGTGTGGAAGTTGGCAAAGTACCTGTTCAGTTTGTGTAGGAAGGAACTGCAGATGCTGGTTTAAACGGGAGATGGACACAAAATGCTGGAGTAACTCAGCGGGAATGGCAGCATCTCTGGAGAGAAAGAATGGGTGACGTTTCGGGTCGAGACCCTTCTTCAGACTGATGATCAGTCTGAAGAAGGGTCTCGACCCGAAACGTCACCCATTCAATCTCTCTCCAGAGAATGCTGCCTGTCCCACTGAGTTACTCCAGCATTTTGTGTCTATATGTTCAGTATGATGCGAGTTAAAACAAAGATCAGATAGCTAAGATAAGTTTTGTAGAACATAGAACAGTACAGCACAGAAACAGGTCCTTTGGCTCACAATGTCTATGCCAAACATGATGCCAAGTTAAACTAATCTCCTCTGCCTAAATGTGATCCATATCCCTCCATTCCCTGCATATCCATGTGCTTATCTAAAATCCTCTTAAATGCCACTAAGCTTACCCACCTCCACCGTGACCACCCCTGCCAAGTATGTTCCAGGCACCCACCACCTTCTGTGTAAAAAAATCTTGTCCTACACATCTCCTTTAAACTTTTCCCCACTCACCTTAAAACAATGCCCTTCTAGCCTGTGACATTTTCACCCCGTGGAAAAAGGTTCTCACTGTCTATCCTATCTATGCCCCTCTTAATTTTATAAACTTCTATCAGGTCTCATCCCAGCCTCTGACACTCCAGAGAAAACAATCCAAGTTTGTCAAATACCTTGTAATTCAGGCAGCATTCTGGTAAACCTTTTCTGCACCTTCTTCAAAGCCTCCACATCCTTCTTGTAAATGGGGTGATTAGAGATGCACTCAATACTCAAAAAGCGGTCTAACCAAAGTCCTATAGAGCTGCAACATTACTTCCTGACTCAATGCTCTGGCTGATGAAACAAGCATATGACATGTCTGTATAACTCGTTATCACCTAGCCCACAGCCAACAATGGGCCATTGTGGGCTCTACTTTCCCTTGATCATCATTACTTTTCACTTTTTATGTACATCTTTCATTCATTTGTTCCATATCACCGTCAATACCTCTAGTTGCCCTTTCCCCTCACTCTCAGTCTGAAGAAGGGTCTCGACCCAAAACGTCACCTATTCCTTTTTCTCCAGGGATGCTGCCTGACCCGCTGCGTTACTCCAGCTTATTGTGTCTACCTTTGGTTTATTCCAGCATCTGCAGTTCCTTCCTACAGATACTCTATGTCTTCTTTACCACCCTAAAGTTAGGATTTTAAAGGCACATACAGATATCCGAATCAAGTGGAGCGCAGCGGCTGTCTAATGTTTATTGAATCAATGGGAGTTTGGGAATGGCTTCACTGTGTCTGCAATCATAAATGTAAATGCTTACACAATAACCACAGTTATTGTTTCCTTTCTTACGAATTGTCACAGTCCACACCATTTAACTGATGCACAATTGTTGTAATGGTCACCCAAAGATTCACTTCTTCCAGCCACTAGCTCCATCCATATGTTGTCACGCTGGAAAGGGTACAGAGAAGACTTATGAGGACTAGAGGGTCTGAGCTACAGGGAGAGGTTGAGCAGGCTTGGACTCTATTCCTTGGAGCGCAGGAGGATGAGGAGTGATCTTATAGAGGTGTGTAACATCATGAGGTGAATAGATCGGGTAGGTGCACAGAATCTCTTGTCCAGAGTGGGGCAATCGAGGACCAGATGACATAGGTTTAAGGTGAAGGGGACAAGATTAAATAAGAATCTGAGGGGTAACTTTTTCACACAAAGGGTGGCAGGGATACGGAACAAGCTGCCAGAGGAGGTAGTTGAGGCAGGCATTATCCCAATGTTTAAGAAACAGTTAGATAGGTACATGGAATAGGACAAGTTTGGAGGGATATGGGCCAAACACGGGCAGGTGGGACTAGTGTAGCTGGGACATATGAGCCGGTGTGGGCAAGTTGGGCCGAAGGGCCTGTTTTCACGTTGTATCGCTCTATGACTCTATAACAGTGAAACAAAAACAGGTGGTTGATAAATTAATACATTCTTGTCCAATGCAAGTCATGTACATTACTTATTTGAGTCATCTACAACCAAGGCATCAAATAAAACGTTGCTGAAATAAGCTATAGAAATATTCATAAGGTTTTTTATGGATTTATTCATGTGAGTAAATTAAGAGTCTCAGGTTTTATGTAATGTAGTCAACTGGATATGATTATTGTAAATCTCAGTGCAAATATTGTCTCTGAATATGTTACCATTATTTCACACATAAATAAGAGTGGTTCCAAAAACTGAGCGTGTATATTGTGTTTATTTCTGGATTACTGCCAAGAAACACCTTGTGAAATAGCATCTTGCTTCTACTTTCATAGTTAGACTGGCAGCAGTTTAAAGCAGTAGCCTTGAACCACACTCATAATTTGCTTGGGCAGTTGCCATGAGTATTGATTTCTCTGAGTTCAAGTAGCCCTTGCATCCCCTCTCTCTTCATTCCCTCCCCCACCCAAATCGTGCCAGCTTCGAAGTCGTCTCGTTGAGTCTCATTTGTCTGCGACCCGTTCTCACCCAGTAGCAATGTTACAAAATTTTGAGATTTTAAAAATAAAGTCTGCAATTTATCCCATCAGATAAAGCATAAAAAGAAGTTTAATTTGACACCTAATTCACTTTCATATCTTCAGTATTAAAGAAGTTATGGCCATTTTCATACTCGGAAATTAGCATCTTGTTCCCTATTGCTTTTCCATTGACTTAACACAAAAGCTGTGATCGAGGACAGTTAAAAGCCCATAACTTTCTTAAAAATTAAGATAACTGAAAGAAACTTTCAGTTATTATAGATTGAAGCATTCTGAAACAAATATGAAACAATCTTACTTAGAAGACATGAAAGTAAAGCATATAATTAGTTAGTTACCTAATTGTAGCTAATTACAAAATTCAATTACTAGATCTAAACATCTATCAATTTCTTAAGAATAGATTAACATTTTTAAATAGCCTAAGTGTCCAAATAACATTCACACAATAATTCACAATATAACATAATTTTTTAATCTCATTTTCATGAATTTACAGGCCAAATGGAAGGAATTGAATGTTTAATACCTGTAAATTAATGGGGGTTTAAATCATCTTGTGAGTGAGGATTTCTGGAATGCGATCTTTTGGAACGTTCATTTGCGGTGAATTTAACCCCGTATTGGCATGAAAAATACTGCCGTTAATTCGGGGAATAAAATCACCGTGTCGCATGAAAAAATGTGAATTAAAGGCTTCTTAAGAAGCACTTTTATACATTTAAAGAAACCACTTTCGTTTACCTGTCCCGTGTGTGAAATCCGTCCCCGTTATCGGCGTTGACGCTTCAGGAGCTGATTTTAAAATTACTCTAGCGCTGACATTGACGATTTAATAAAAATAAAAAATACACAAAAGGCCACTAGGAACGATTCTTCAGCCAACGCTTGTACTCCAACAAAATATTAACCAGGACAAGGGAGGAGAAACCCGCATTTTAACCCCGCCCCCCCTTAAAGGCGCCAAAATCGCGCACATGGCCAGTGGCAGAATTACAGCGCGACTGAAGGTAAGTTTTGTAACATACCTACACCCAGCCCATGGCTAACAATGACCCGTTTCCTTTATCATCGGTACTTTTTTTGCATATCTTTCATTCTTTTGTTCTATATCTCTCTATTATATCTCTCGTTTCCCTTTCCCCTGTCTCTCAGTCTGAAGAAGGGTCTGGACTCGAAATGTCACCTATTCCTTTTCTCCAGAGACGCTGTCTGACCTGCTATGTTACTCTAGATTTTTATGTCTATCTTCGGTTTAAACCAGCATCTGCAGCTCCTTCCTACACCACACTTATTTATGTTTGAAGTAGTGGGAACTATTATAGAATAACAATTAAAGTGACTGCATTTCCCTCCGATTGTACACTCGATGAGTAATTGCTTCATCTACCAACAGCAGTAATTTTGTTCAACTTGCAATTTTACAATACTAATAATTAAAAGACTGATTGGAAATATTGTTGGGAGCATTGTTAATCTAGTGCTGTGGCTTAATTATAATGAAAGCAATTCATCGTTTTTAATAACTTTGCAATGGCTGTTGCAGTGAGACAGAAATTTTGTTGAGATAAATAAATGTATTGGAATATGAAAGAGGCGTACAATAATAGTTTTTATCCTTACCAGCTTGGGATGTATCTTTGATGATCACTTTGAATGTGCCACCACAGCGCGGCACTGCAGGGGCGGCACAGTGGTGCAGCGATAGAGTTGCTGCCTCACAGCGCTAGAGACCCGGGTTCAATCCCGACCTCGGGTGTTGTCTGCACGGAATTTGTACGTTCTCCCCGTGACCGCGTGGCTTTTCGCTGGTTTCCTCCAACATTCCAAAGACATCCAGGTGTGTAGGTTAATTGGCTTCTGTAAATTGTTCCTAGTGTGTAGGATAGAACTAGTGTATGGGTGGCCGCTGGTCGGCGCGGACTCAGTGGGCCGAAGGGCCTGTTTCCACGCTGTATCCTTTAAACTACAGGCTTCTGTTTAATTATTATGGTAACTATCTGCTGTGTTCTAACATGGTCCATGCCAAAAGTACTTTATTACCTTCAGAGAACTTAGGGACATCCTGATGTCAAGAGTCAAGAGAGTTTTATTGTCATGTGTCCCAGATAGAACAATGAAACTCTTACTTGCTGCAGCACAACAGAATATGTAAACATAGTACACTGTAAACAATATGATAAACGAGAGGAAAAAAAGGTCAGTGTGTATATATTATACACATACCCACAAGTGCACATACACATATATACATACATATATATATATATCCACGTACACACACACACACACACACACACACACACACACACACACACACACGCACACACACACACACGCACACACACACACACACACACACACATATATCTTTACATACACACACATACTCAAAAAACAAACAAGAGTAGTGCAATAATAATAATAATAGTCCATTGACGTTATTTGAGGTTGTGGTGTTTGATAGTCTGATGGCTGTCATAAGGATATTGCTTGAACTTGAGGGTCTGAGCTATAGGGAGGCTTAGGGCAGGCATTGACTTTATTCCTTGGAGTGCAAGAGGCTGAGGGGTGATCTTATAGAGGTGTATAAGATCATGGGAATAGATAGGATGGATGCACGGTATCTTTCACTTGTAGGGGAATCAAGAACCAGAACCAGACATAGTTCCGTGACTTCTGTTGCTCCAGAAAAACGGATAATCCGGCAAGGCTCTGGAACCAAGTGTACCAGAAACTCGGTGATGGACCTGTACTAGTTATCGTTGGGGGTATGAAAGTAACCGTAAGGCAGCAGCGGGTAGAGCTGCTGCCTCACAGCGCCAGAGACCCGGGTTCAATCCCGACTGCAGGTGCTGTCTGTATGGAGTTTGTACGTTCTCCCTGGGAACCGTGTGGGTTTTCTCCGGGTGCTCCAGTTGCCTTCCACACTCCAAAGATGTGCAGGTTTGCAGATCAAACGTGAGTGTAGGATGGTGTAAGTGCGCGGACTTGGTGGGCCGAAGGGCCTGTGTCCGCGTTGTATGTCTAAACTCTAAACAAGGATTCTAATATTTAACCGTGTTTTAAAACGTTATTTAGCAAATACCCTTAAAAATAAAAATCCTCGTGTTTTATGTCCAGGAAAGGAAAATTCACTGCCTCTTAAGTTATTAATTTTAAAGGAAAATAGAAATGATTTAACTGCCTTCAGAAATAAAGAGGTTTATTGATTGATTTTCAATAGGTGTTGAAACAAACACTGAATGGTTTAATAATTTACACTGTTGCAATAAAATAACTATCCTGGGATGACTTTGAAATTATATTGATTGAATGCAGCTTTTGAATTTATGATAATATTAGATTGCTGAATCTTAATCCTTACTTTCACCTCTTCAGATTTTCCAGATTCGAGTAACAAGCAGAACCAGGCCATACGGGAGCTTTTGGAAGCAATCTATCCTCGAGCAGATAACCAAGACTTTATCATTAAACTGGAGCCTATTGAATCGAATAAGAACGCCGTGTTCCAGCATGTAACCAGGGTCGACGACCCAGCCTTCAACGCCGAGCCCGACAGCGCGCAAACCCCCAGCCCCGTGTTGGCGCCGGAGCCGGAGGTCGAGCAGGTGGTGCCAGTGGAAGAGCCGAGGGTCGTGAGTTCAATCCCCGGCGAGGCCGTCAAGAAGAAGGGAGCGGCCCCGCCGGCGGCGGCGGAGGAGAGCACGGGGCCCGCCGATGCGACGGCCGAGACCCCCGAAGCCTCCAGCCTCCCTCCCCACTTGATCTGTTGCCTCTGCGGGAAGTCCTTCAACTCCCGGCGCAGCGTCCGGCGCCACATCAGGAAGGTGCACAAGAAGAAGATGGAAGAGCTGAAGAAGTACATCGGCACCAAGAGCAGCAGGGGAAGCTGCCAGAGCAGCAACAGCAACAGCAGCGGCAGCAACAGCAACAGCGGCGGCGGCGGCAGCAACAACAGGGTCTGGTCTAGGACCATGGGCGCCTCCACCACCAGCACCAACTGCCCCGTTTGCAACAAGTTCTTCGCCTCCAAGGCCAACGTGCGGCGGCACTTTGACGAGGTGCACCGGGGCCTGCGGAGGGACTGCATCACCCACGAGGTGGCCACCAAGCCGGGACAGCCCCTCAGCCTGGAAGAGTCGCCGCCGGAGCAGCCGGCAGCCCCGGCTCCTCGCAAACGCAAGCCCCCCTCCTCCTCCTCCACCGCTACCACCACCACCACCACCTCCTCCTTCCCCAAGCTGGGGTACAGTCTGGCCGCCTGCAAGTGCCTGCTGTGCAAGAGGACGTACAGCTCGCCCATCGTGCTGAAACGCCACATGGTGGCCTTGCACAAGATCAACCTGGTCGAACGCCCGTCCAAAGGGGCGGCCGAGGCGGCAGCGCCCACCGGACCCTCTTCTGCCGGGGGAGGAGGAGGAGGTGATGGGAAGGTGCCGGGGACGGAGGCGGTCGCCACGGCCACGGTGGCGGGTGCCGACACCCCCGGCGGGGCAGAGGCGACCCCCTCACCCACCGCCAAGGCGAGCGCTCCCCAAGGCGACCCCAAGAGCTCCGGCCAGGCGGCCGACAAGAGCAGCGGTCCGGTGCCCAAGCACAAGGGGGTGAAGCAAGAGAACGACAGCCCCCGGACTGCCAGCCCAGCCGCTGCCACAGCCGCAGCCACCGCCACCGGCCAGAGCAAGGCCAAGAAGCCCAAGCTCTCCATGGGCTTCGACTTCAAGCAGCTCTACTGCAAGCTGTGCAAGCGGCAGTTCACCTCCAAGCAGAACCTGACCAAGCACATCAAGATGCACACGGACGGCAACAACATCTACGTCAAGTTCTACAAGTGCCCGCTGTGCGACTACGAGACCCGCCGCAAGAGGGACGTGGTGCGCCATGTCACGGTGGTGCACAAGAAGTCCACCCGCTACCTGGGCAAAATCATCGCCAACCTGGAGAGCCGGGCGGTCAAGAAGCCCATCGAGTTTGTCCTGAACCGGGCGCCCAAGAGGGGTCCCCAGAGGGACGAGGGCAGAGCGGTCACCACCACCACCATCAAGGCTGAGGGCGCCTCCGCCTCCACCTCCCCGGTCTCGTCCCCGCTGGCTGGCAGGAGGAGCGAGAGCCTGGCGGAGCTGGGCACGGAGGTGAAGTTCACCAAGCATTTCTCCCTTCACAAGTGCACTCACTGCGGGAAGGCATTCGCCAAGAAGACCTACCTGGAGCACCACAAGAAGACGCACAGAAGCTCCGCCCTGGCGTTGGAAAATAAACACGTTGGCCGCAGCACCCGATCCAAAGCCCTCTTGACCGGTACGGGAGCAGTGTTTGTCATTCAGTTTAAACGTTTTATTTTACCATTGTTACGTTTTCCCATATCTTTCATTCATTATTCTTTATCTCTCTACATCAATTTCTATATATCATCGTTACTTTATCCCAATTCTTTCATTCATTGTTCTTTATCTCTCTACATCATTGTCATTTATCTCTTGTTTCCCTCATCCCCCTAACCAGCCTGAAGAAGGGTCTCGACCCGAAATGTTCCTTCCTACACCTGTCGTTTAGTTTAGTTTTAGAGATGCAGCGTGGAAACAAGCCCTTCGTCCCACCGAATCCGCACCGACCAGCAATCCCCGCACACTAACACTATCCTACACACACTAGGGACAACTTGCACTAATACCAAGCCAATTAGCCTACAAACCTGTGTGCCTTCGGAGTGTGGGAGGAAAGTGATCTTGGAGAAAACCCACGGGGAGGACGTACAAACGTAGTTTAGTTCAGAGATACAGCATGGAAACAGGAATGGGGACTTTCTGGTTAATCCAAGGCTTCTGGTTAGGGAACACTTGGATGGTCTTGCAAGGAACACACTCCAATCTTTTCCTCACAGTATGTAGTCAGTAACAACTGTAGCATATTCATTCAGGTCCATTGCCAAGCCCTTGAAAACTGCCAGTCTCAGAAGTCACTCTTTGCTTTTGACTTTAGGACAACAGCGTGGAAACAGGCCCTTCGGCCCACCGAGTCCGCGCCAACAAGGGATCACCCCGTACACTAGCACTATCCTACACATGAGGATTTCTGCAATTTTACAGAAGCCAATTAACCTACAAACCCTGTACGTCTTTGGAGTGTGGGAGGAAACCGGAGATCCCAGAGAAACCCCACACAGGTCACGGGAGGAAGGTACAGATAAGTATCCGTAGTCAAGATCGAATCAGGGTCTCTGGTGCTGCAAGGCAGCAACTCTACTGCTGTGCACGGTGCCACCTGAAGAATCAAGAACTGAGATTGTATCACAACCTGACCCTTCACTTAGTTTGCATGTTAACATTTAAGAGTAAGAGAGTCCTCTAAACCTAGAAGTAGAAACGAGGAACGGCAGATGCTGGTTCACTAAAAAAGACCACAAAATGCCAGAGTAACCTCGGGCAGCATTAGGGTGGCACAGTGGAGTAGCGGTAGAGTTGCTGTCTTACAGCGCCAGAGACTGGGGTTTGATCCTGACCACAGGTGCTGTCTGGATGGACTTAGTATGTTCTCCCCGTGACCTGCGTGGGTTTACTACGGGTGGGTGCTCCGGTTTCCTCCCACATTAAAATGACGTGCAGCTTTGTAGGTTAATTGGCTTCGGTAAGTTGTTAAATTGTTCCTAGTGTGCGGGATAGAGTTAGTGTACAGGCTGGTCGGTGCGGACTCGGTGGGCTGAAGGGCCTGTCTCCGTGTTGTGTGTCCAAAGGCTAAAGCATCCCTGGAGAACAAGGATGGGTGATGTTTCAGGTTGTGACCCTTCTGAAGTGTCCTGAATCAAAACATCACCCATCCATGTTCCCCAGAGATACTGCCTGACCTGCTGTGTTACCCCAGAACTTTGTGTCCTTTATTGATATTTGAAACCGTTCTCAATATCCAAAAGGACAACAATCTGTCAGATAGGGTATAGTCTTGGAGCTGCTCAGTTACTTGAATAGGAACCAGAATCCTTACATATTAATTACAATCCCACTACATCACCAAAGGGAATTAAATTTTAGTAATTAAATAAAAATGGATTTACAACTAGCTTCTGCAATAGTAACCATGAAATTATAGGATTGGTATAAAAATCCATTTGGTTCCCTAATGTCCTTCAATGGAGGACATCTACCCTCCTCTGTGACTCCAGGCCCATTTTAACTTAATGGCTCCTCATAGAGTCATACAGTGTGCTAACGGGCCCTTCGGCCCAACTTGCCCATGCCGACCAACTGCAGATTAGCATTGGTACTCGGTGAGTTTGATGACCCAGATTGTATTGTATGAAGGGATGTGAGAAACAGATACAGTAATTATTTTGTAAATAACTTTAGCTAACTTTAGATAAACAACTTTGGGCGGCAAGGTGGTGCAGCGGGTAGAGTTGCTGCCTTACTGCGCTTGCAGCGCCAGAGACCCGGGTTCGATCCCGACTACGGGTTTTATCTGTACGGAGTTTGTACGTTCTCCCCTTGACCCCGTGGGTTTACTCCAAGATCTTCGGTGTCCTCCCACACTCCAAAGACGTACAGGCTTGTAGGTTCATTGGCTTGGGTTTGCATACTTGGTATAAGTGTAAATTGTCCCTAGTGTGTGTAGGCTTGTGTGAATGTGCGGGGATTGCTGGTCGGTGCGGACTCGGTAGGCCGAAGGGCCTGTTTCCGCGCTGTATTCCTAAACTAAACTAAATTATATATTTGAAGAGGAGAAAATGTCAACGCAAAAGGGAAAGAGCAAAGTAGTGAAACTAATTGGATAGTTTTACTAGAGAGCAGTAATGGTCTGGGCTATCTCCTTCATTGCTTTGATTTGATGTAAGACGGGCCGTGGTTATGGATGAGATTTAATTTGCCAGTTCAAGAGATTTGGTTTGGTTCCTGTATTTTGGCAGATATCCACATTCGATTAAAAAGTAGGAGTCCGAGAACATATAATTACTCTACTGATCTGATGCTGATTTAGTTATAATGGGAGTTTATCTTATATTTCTGCCACCAGTTTGAAAGTTCAGTTCATCAACGTCAATGTAATCAGTGGTAGAGTTGCTGTTTTACAGCATCAGAGACCCGGGTTCGATCCTAACTACGGGTGCTGTGTGTACGGAGTTTGTACATTTTCCCTGTGACCTACGTGGGTTTTCTCCGGGTGCTCCGGTTTCCTCCCACGTTCCAAAGACTTTTTCAGTTAATTGGGTTCTGCAAATTGCCCCTCATAAACTAGTGTATGGGTGATCATTGGTCAGCATGGACTGGATGGGCCAAAGGGCTTGTTTCCATGCTGTATCTCTAAAAACTGAAAAAAGATAAATGTAAGAACTTGATACGAGAGGGATAAAATGATTCAACACATAGTGTTCTTGAGTAGTCAGGAATTCAACTTCTGGGTCTTCTTTGGTCATCAGGTTATTCTTTCTTCTAGATTTAGCCAGACCTGTGCATGGAGTCTTAGCAATTTCATCGAGTAAAAGACGCACGTTATGGAAACAGGCCATTCAGCCCACCACATCCAACCTTGGCACCCATCTGCATTAATCCCTTCTCCCTGCAATGGGGCCCGCCTGAATCCTTCTGAATCCTAAAGGGCCCATCCCACTTTCACGACCTAATTCACGACCTCTGCCGAGTTTGCCCTTGACTCATACTCGCAGCATGGTCGTCACGAGGTCGTAGGAGGTCATGGGTAGGTCATAGCAGGCCGTGATGCTAGTCGTAGGTACTCGTGGCATCAAGTAGGTCGGGGCGTTTTTCTAGCATGATGAAAAATGTCCACGAGTAAAAAAGGTCGTGATTTAGGTCGTGAAAGTAGGACCTCATCTAGCGATTTCTTCAGTTTAGTTTCATTTCAAATATTAGATATTTAAAAACATTACAATTGCTGTGAAATTTCATACCTGGATGCAAAGTTTAAAAAAAACTTTTAAAAATTGAGCTGCAAGGAGAAGTTAATCCTTGGAGCGCAGGAGGATGAGGGGTGATCTTATAGAGGTGTACAAAATCATGAGAGGAATGGATTGGGTAAACGTACTTGTCCAGAGTAGGAGAATCGAGAATCACAGGAGTAGGAGAATCGAGAATCACAGGACATTGGTCTGAGTTGAGGGAGGAAAGATTTAATGGGAGCCTGAGGAGTAACATTTTTACACAAAATGTGGTGGGTGTATGGAACGAGCTACCTGAGGAGGTAGTTGAGGCAGGTACTATCACAACGTTTAAGAAACATTTAGACAGGTTCATGGATAGAATAGGATTGAAGGATATGTGCCAAATGCAGGCAGGTGGGCCGAGTGTAGATGGAGCATGATGGTCGGTGTGGGCAAGTTGGGTCGAGGGGCCTGTTTCCACGCTGTATGAAGATGGCTCCGTGACTAATACGTTTCTGTTGTTGCCCAGTCATAGAGTGATACAGTGTTGGAACAGGCCCTTCAGCCCACTTGGCCAATTGATCAAGGTCCTGCTGCAGCTTTTCACAACCATCTTCACCATCTGCAAAACCAGCCACTGTTGTAACATCTGCAAACTTGCTCATCTTGCCCTGTATGTTCTCATCCAAATCATTGAGATAGATGACAAACAATAACGGGCCCAGCACCGAACCCTGACTCACAGGCCTCCAGTCCGAGAAGCAACCTTCCGCCATCACCCTCTGCTTCCTGCCATGAAACCAACTTTCAATCCTTTCAGCTATCTCTCCTTGGATCCCATGCGATCTAACCTTTCAGGTCCAGCCTTTAGCTGTAGGTTTTCCATCTGATCAGGTCAGACCTGTGTGTATTCTTCAACTGCAAATTCATACAGCATATAAATGATTTTGAGACACTGAAATGCAACACACAAGAAGGGTTTAGTGAGATAGATTTCAACAAAGGTACAGAGTGCAAATGCACATACATTTAATAGATTCTGAAGTTAAGAGGTGCACCAGAATTCAGGGCTGGAAGCAACTTCTATCTCCAGCAACTCAGAGAGTCAACTTAAAAAGGTGATATCATTCGTATCTTACCCAAGATAAAAAGAAAATTAATATTTCAAATTTAAATGTAGCCAGCATGATGGAAAGGTAATGAATTTTTTTTAATGCAATATTTGAATAGATTACTTGTTTTGTGGGTGCCTAAAATATTGTTCATAGTTCTAGAAGCAGAATTAGGCCTTTCGGCCATTAAGTCCACTCTGCTATTCAATCATGGCTAATATATCTTTCTCTCTCAACCCCATTCTCTTGCGTTTTCCCCATAATCGCTGACACCAGTATGAATCTATCAATCTCCGTCTTAAAAATATACATTGACTTGGCCTCCGCAGCCTTCTGTGGCAATGAATTCCACAGATTCACCACTTTAAAAAATCCTCCTCATATCCTTTCTAAAGGGGCTGTCCCACTTGGGCGACCTAATCTGCGATTGTAGAAGAGTGTCTTCGACCTTCAAACTCGCAGCATGGTCGACACGTGATCCTAAGAGGTCCTATGAGGTCGCTGGAACTCTCTTTCATGCTTGAGGGAAGTTCCCGAATACTCGTGGCCTCAGCTAGGTCGCGGACATTTTTCAGCATGTTGAAAATCTTTCCGTGAGTAAAATTTGGTCGTCATGGGTCTTTTTAACTCGTGCAGTGGAGTGGGGTCGCAATTTACTGACAGGCAGTCGAGGGCAGCTGTAGGCAATTTCCTTCGCTGACTGGGCATTTTGATTGGCTCATTGGAGTTTCAGGACCTAGGAAGACCTACTGGTAGATAAAATGCCCGCTAATCTATTATACTTCTTAAAAGTGTCTCCACTCCTCCCCCCTTCTCTCCCCTTCTCCCCCCTTCTCTCCCATTCTCTCCCCCCCCCCCCTTCCATGCTCTCTAAAGGACTTACCATACACAGTGGCAGCCGTTTACCTTCCTCTTCACCGCGCAGACAGCGCTCCCCCGCTTTCCCTGGCCCCCTCCTTCGCGATGTGTTTGTGTGTGTGTGTGCGCGGTCGGTCGATCCAGCTCGCGGTTTCAACGCGGACGGTCGATCCAGCTCGAGGCTTTCCAGGCGAGTGCCCTCGAGCTTGAAGGCTGAAGACACTCTTTTTAACTTGTGGATTAGGTCGCCCAAGTGGGACGGCCCCTTAATGGTACATCAATCGGAGGCCGTGCCCATGGTTCTAGACTCTCCCACCAGTGGAAACATCCTTTCCACATCCACTCTATCCAGGCCTTTCACTATTCGGTAAATTTCGTTGAGGTTTCTCCCATCACCCTTCCAAACACCAGTGAGTTCAGACCCAGCGCCGGTATTTGCATATAGAATCAAATTAGTATCACATCAAAGGTTAAAAATAAAATGATACTGTGGGTTATATTGCAACAAAGCTCCTCACTTGAGTTATGATGAGTGCCGTCAAACATTCATCATATGTTCACCCAATCATTCCTGGGATCATTCTCATAAACCTCCTCTGAACCCTCTCCAATGCTAGCACATTCTTCCTCAGAGATGGGGCCCAAAACTGCCCACAATACTCCAAATGGCCACAGAAGGTTGTGGAGACTAAGGCAATGGATATGTTTAAGACAGTGATAGATACATTCTTGATTAGTACGGGTGTCAGGGGTTATGGGGAGAAGGCAGGAGAATGGGGCTAGGAGGGAAAGATAGATCAACCACGATTGAATGACGGAGTAGACTCGATGGGCCGAATGGCCGAATTTTGTTCCTATCACTTAAGAACTTATGAAATGCGGTCTGACCAGTGCCTTATAAAGCCTCAGCATTATTCCTGTTTATATTCTCAGTATGAATGCTTAAAGGATTAATAAAAGCGAATGTCAAGTAATATCTGCTGCTTAATTTTTCGACAGGCATCACATTAAGCTTTGTGACTTCCCTTTCTCTGCAGATGGTTCCAGATGATGTGCCAACGATTTAACTTTGTAGAATCCCAGCAGTGTGAAGATCCAATTTGTTGACCAGGCTGCGTGTGAGAGGAAGCCAAACTATCGTGCACCTGGAATTCGGAGCACTTCTACGTAAAACGACAATTGAAACGAGATGACAACGGCATATACATTTCCAGGACTCTTTTTATTTTTACAAGTGGTACAAGATGCCATGCTATGTGTGGCCAAGCTGAAGGAAATATGTAGTACCATACTGGCCTTGAATACCAAATATCTTTCCACACCTTGAGCAGAAACGTCTTGTTCACTCCAGTATGCAAATCATATTACAAGTCTACAGAAACCATACGCAAATGACTTCAATGTTATTAAAATTCACAATGCCGTATTAGTCCACTCCCAGAATGCTGTGTCTTATATAGGAACTGCTGGTGAATCATACAAAGTCCGATGAACGTTACTTTGATTGGGAAAGAACAGCACATCAGGCAGTTCATACTGTATTCTGCACAAGCATACTGTTTTCAAGCCATCATGCCCCTTTTAAGAGTGCAAATGGTTACTGCTGCTCCATCTTGCAGCCAGTCAGAGGACGGAGTGGCCACTGGAAAATCATTTTCTTTTCTCTTTGATATCACTTTTGCATGCGAGAGTCACATCTAAAACATTTGCAAATCAACAAGGGGATACCGAGATGCACAACTGCTCCATGTTTATAGCCGATCCTAGAAACGAACATAATTATACCTTGAAAAGTTGGTCATGTGCATTGTACAATGTTTGTCTTGCAACCTCGATATCTTGATGGTCATTTGCACCAAACACAAATGAAAAGAGAGATTCTTTTAAACACCCCCGAACCATTCTGCCTGCGATTTAAGCTGAGAACTCAGTTTAGGTAACCAAATGAATTGCATTTAAATGTTCAGTATGCTCAGCCGAAGTGAAATTTAACTTGGGTAGATCCTCGTAAACTGTAAATGGATGTTAATTTGTGAAAGGAATTACGCAGACTTGTCAAACACTATATGCTACGATCGAGCATATGAAATCTTGTTAACTTTTACTGCTGCAAATCGTTTGCAATCAGCTATAATGGCCAATTAATTGTTTTCCTTACAAGCTGCCTAGTTGTACGTTTATTGGTTCCAAGGATGCTGACTACAATGACCAAGAAAGCCATGGTTTGCCTGCGTTAAGCCTTGTAATATAGTAATTGACACTTTTTTTGGCAAGACACAGCAAATGGTTTCTCCTGAATTCAGTCCATTTGTTTTCTGGCATTTTTTTTGTGTTTAGGATGATCAGTTTGACTGATGAGAACAGAGGCTTTTGTTGTCAGCAATTCTTACCATGCAATTTGACAAGACAACTGCCTGGATTCTGTGAATCAAAGGAGTTCTGCTAAAGTACTACATACAGCAAACTTTGTGGAGCGTGACGGAAGCTTGTATAAATATCTTTAAGTTTTAGTTCTGGAAGTCTTTAGTTTATTAATCTCTGCAAAAACTACTGTCAGAACTAACAGCAGATGAGTTGTTATGGGAAGGCTACGGTATGCTGCAAGGGAAATCATGATTGCATTTTCAATTCTGAAGAAGAGTCCTGACCCGAAACGTCACCTGTCCATGTTCCCCAGAGATGCTGCCTGACCCGCTGACTTACTTCAGCACTTTGTGTCCTTTTATTGCATTTTTGTATTATTTAGTAAATTGAAGTGCTGCTCTTGGCTTCAGTCAGACATTTGCAATAAATGGGTTGAAACGGCCCCAGGTGTCTGCTCACAAGCCAGCTACACAGGTTTGCTGCGAAACAGTTTTGCCTTCCCATAGAGGTAGCTGCACAGAGTGGCTTGCTTGTGAAGTCAGTCAAATTGATTTTGTGAGCTCGGGCAGAGATGAAATCTGGTTTAAAGTTTCCAGGTGCTGCGTTCTTTTTAAAAAAAAACATTTAAAAAAATATTATCAGAACTACTATCATGTATTTGTGTTTCACAGATTCGGTGATAGAGAGCCAACATTGGATAGAAACAAGGAACTGCAGATGCTGATGTACACAAACTGCTGTAGTAACTCAGTGGTTCAGGCAGCGTCTCTGGAGAACAGGGATAGGCGACGTTTCGGGTCGGGACCCTTCTTCAGACTTAAATCTGACTTGACTTGACCCGAAACATCACATATCCATATTCTGCAGAGATTGTGCCTGACCTGCTGAGTTACTCCAGCACCTTGTGTCCTTCAGAGCCATACGTTAACTTGGACCAGACTGTGTTGAGATCAATTGCTAATCTCGACCACTGAAATTTGCCCTAGATTTAAAAAAATGACGTGGGACTTTATGTATTAATTGAATAGAAACTATAATGTTCAACGTATTAAAGGTACAGCCTCATTGTCCATATGGAATATAGGCCCAGGACACAAAGGTGGGCAGTATGTTCCGCAGACCAAATATATGCTTCTGTAAATTGAGCAGGTGAATTTTATGTTGACTTGTTTGTTGTCTGATTATTTCTTTCTGATTCAAGTATGTTTTGCAAAGACTGCTAATGCTGTATTATATTTTCCCGGTCAATATTGAGGACAAGGTTTGACAATTTTGTATTAAGACTTAGAATTTTTATTTTTGAAATGAGTTTAGTAATTGAATACTCATGATATAGTTACACTGGGTTGTGGTAATGCTGACACAGGTACTTTCTGAAGTGAAGCACAAAAGCATTTACACCACCTAAATAACCATTGGATCTGACGGCAGAATTCCCTGAACAGGGACATTCGCCAATCTGAAATTTTAAATTATGTGCACTAATTCTGTTCTCAGCAAAAATAAAGCAAATTGCTTGTACCTGTGTTGTATGTTACCACAAGGAAAGCACTAACTTAATTCATGTCAAAGGATATTTGCTTAGAATGAAGGAATAAGTTTGTCCTTTGCAGTTAGAAAGCAGGAGAATGTCATCGATCTTTCCCGAGTTCCATGTTCGTTTGACATTGGCAGAATGTCCTAATTCTGCCCCTATCGATCAATGGATGATCTATTTTTCCCTCTCAACCTTATTCTCCTACCGTCACCCCGTAACCTTTGACACCCGTACTAATCAATCACGTATTAATCTCCAGTTTAGTTTAGAGATACAGCGCGGAAGCAGGCCCTTCGGCCCACCGGGTCAGTACCGACCAGCAATCCCCGCGCACTAACGCTATCCTACGCACGCTAGGGGCAATTTACAATGATACCGAGCCAACCAACCTACAAACCTGTACGTCTTTGGAGTGTGGGAGGAAACCCATGCAGGTCACGGAGAGAACACACAAACTCCGTACAGACCAGCACCCGTAGTCAGGATCGATCCCGGGCCTCTGGCGCTGTGGCAGCAGCTCAACCGCTGCACCACCGCGCCACTCCAAAAAGATACCCAGTGCTTTGATCTCTACCGCCGTCCGTGGCAATGAATTGCACAGATTCACCACCCACCGACTAAAGAAATTCCCCCTCATCTCTATTCTAGACTGCTGTGCGATACAATATAAACTACTTTCCAATATATTTTGGCAATCAGTTGTTGTCCACCTATTATTTTAAGTATTCCATCAAATGACCATCTCACAATTGATATACACATGTTGGCAAGATGGAATGAGTTGATGAATGAAGGAGATCTACCCTGGCCAGGCCTGTATCTGACCACCAACTCTGCTCTGGATTGAGTGATTGGTTCTTCACTGCTCTCTGGATTTGCTTCACAAACCATGCAGTTCAGGGGACATTTGCAGTGGAAAATAAATGTTGGCCTTGGCAGTAATACCCAGAACCTGTGAATGAATCCTAAAAAGTTACCTCATAAGTTCTAGGTGCAGAATTGGGCCACTCGGCCCATCAAGTGAATCTGCCATTCAATCATGGCCGATATATCTTTCCCTGACAACCCCATTCTCCTGCCTTCTCCCCATAACCCTTGACACCCTTACTAATCAAGAACCTATCAATCCTCACCTTAAAAATATCCATTGACTTGGCCTCCACAGCCTTCTGTGGCAATTAATTCCACAGATTCACCACGTTACCTGTGACATAATGTTGAAAACAATTAGATATGTTAAGAGTATTATTTATAGATGATTTAAGTTCATTTTCATTACTAAGACAAAAATTGTAGCGCACACCATTTTAACATGAATTCTTTATTTCTGTGGGATTATCTCTTTTGTTTTACTTTCACCTTTGCTGAGTTACATTAGCCACTGTCAAAACTTCTTTGGGCTGATTAATAGAGGTGTCTGGCCGAGATACAGAGGGGAGGTTACTATTGTGTCCTGTTTAGTGCTCACTTACCTAATCCCATTATTGAGGCCTATTATTGAGAAAGTACAGTGCTTTGCATTATGGAGTGGAAAAGTTATGCACGGTGCCTTTTGAAACTGATCTCCGCTCTATGATCTTTGGTGAACACTGGGGTGAGGATAAGATCAGTTTTGCGAGTTCAACACACTCTGAGTTAGTTGCTTTTTCAAGTCAGCACACTGTGGCGCAGCTGGAAGAGCTGCTGCCTCGCAGCGCCAGAGACCCGGGTTCGATCCTGACCTCGGGTGCTGCCTGTGTGGAGTTTGCATGTTCTCCCTGTGACCGTGTTGGTTTCCTCCAGGTGCACCACTTTCCTCCCACATCCTAATGATGTGCGATTTTGCACGTTAATTGGTCTCCGCTAAAATGGCCCTAATATGTAGAAAGGCGTGGATGAGAAAGTGGAATAATGTAGAACTCGTGTGAATGGGTGATCAATGGTCGACATGGACTCAGTGGGCCGAGCGGCCTGTTTCTATGTGGTATTTCTAAACAACAACATGTGAATAATGGTAAGAATGAGGAAATGCACATTGCTTCTTCTTGTGAAGATCAATGTGGGAAATGTGGACAGAAATTATAACAAAAGAAAAATCAAAGAACAAAAAAGATATGTTCAATATTTCTATGTTCTTCCAAAAGTTAGGAAAAAGTGATTCATTTATATAAACTTTGTTCTGTCCAAAGAACCACAGATTCAATACATCCCTTTCTGTGACGCCCCCACTGTTCCAAGCTAAGACCACTTCTGCTGCTATTCCAATAAAACTCACGGCCAATACATATGAGTAATCCTACTATTGTAAGCTAGTATCTAGAGTGCCAAAGTATAACTCGCACATGTATGTGATTAAAAGATACCACTTAATGAAGAAATTAGTCATTTAAACTTTAACTTTTGCTTTAGCCTTTTCCAAGGTAGAGAATCGTTGTCATGTCTACTTCAAGACACAATTGACACCATTTTATTCAAGAGCTTATGTTAAATGCTTTGGGAGATAAGGCAAACAGTTGCAATGAATGCAGTTGTTTGTGTTATTGGAACAGCTAACCTCTGCTCATGGTTCATGGTCATCAGTTCTCAGCACTGTTCTTTAGAAGGATGCTTCCTCAATTTGTTTTTCCTCAACCCTACAGAAAAGGAGAGGCAGCAGAATCGATGATTTGGGTCTTGACCCGAAGCATTGCCCATTCCTTCTCTTTAGAAATGCTGCCTGTCCCGCTGAGTTACTCCAGCTTTTTGTGTCTAACAGCAGAATCGAATCGGGTTGATTGGGTGATAGGGAGGTGAGGGAGTAGCGTAGTTTAAAAAATAAACTATGGGAGTATTCAATTGTCTGTCTGAAGTGAGACATTTAATCTCATTGTGTGCAATTTTCGATGTCTTTTTTTCCTTTAGAAAATACTAAACCATTCTTCCGTACAAGTTGATATGTATATAAGTATATAAGACAAGTATATACAGAAGGAAAATGTCTGTTGTTCTGGATGCTACTTGCTGCTTTAGGTAAACTGAATGTAGACACGACTTTTGTTTCCGGAGTGAAATGTAGGAACAAAGAAAAACTTTAAGACGCCGAAAGAAACTGCGTGGTTGCAGTAATTAGAATAGTCATGTATCAGAAAAATCCATTAACATCTCTGATTTTATCCATGAACAATCATATTCTCCGCGAACATAATTTAACTGTTCACTCTGAAAGTTCAGAAGAAGACAAATTGCCGAAAGATTCTCTGGATAACGGTGAATAGCAATGGAGTATTGCATTGGTAACCACATTATAACAATAAATAAAATCATTCAAACTGGAATTTAATGGAATCTGCATGTTTGTTGTAAAATCAGCTACTTTAGTGGGATTTCAGATTTTCTAAAAGTCTTTGGATTTTAAAGTCTAAACTGGAAATGTTTACATTAAAAAGCACTTATAAAGTCGACATTCACTTGCAATAAATTGAATTTCCATGTTTATTCTCAGTGGTTGAGAAGGAAATCGTATCATGAGGCATTGGTTCTCAAAGCCTGCATTCTTAGATTACTGTCTCCCAGTGGAGTCTTTAGTTCAGTTTAGTTTATTGTCACGTGTACTGAGGTACAGTGAAAAGCTTTTGTTGCGTGCTAACCAGGCAGCAGAAATGCAATACATGATTACAATCGAGCCATTCACAGTGTACAGATGCATGATAAGGGAATAACGTTTTGTACAAGGCAAAGCCAATAAAGTCCAATCAAAGATAGTAGAGGTTGAGGACCGCTCTGCTTGTGGTAGGATGGCTCAGTTGCCTGATAACAATCATACAGTGTGGAAACAGGCTCTTCAGCCCAACTTGCCCATACTGGCCAACATGTTCCATCTGCACTGGTCCCACCTGCCTGCGTTTGGCCCACACCCCTCTAAACCTGTCCTATCCATGTAATAATGACATAATTTGGAACAAACATATTTTTGTCAGACGATGATTGTCCCAGCCCTACATGCAAATCTTTAAGCACTCTGTCGAAGTATAGATTGTGGAGGAGGGTGGGGGCAGTGAAAACTTTGTCCTGCCCTCGCCTCTCAGCTTTCTCCCCCCACCAACCCTCTCCCCCACCCCCGATCACAATCAGTCCGAAGAAGGGTCTTGACCTGAAATGTCACCGATCCATGTTCTCCAGAGATGCTGCCCGACCCACTGAGTTACTCTTGCACTTTGTGTTTTTATTTTGTAAACCAGCATCTGCGGTTCCTTGTAATTCATAGGTTGGAAGGTGCGGTCACTCAGTAGAGCCTAAGATCAAGATATGTGATTAAACACAACTCTGTCCTCAGCGCTTGTGTGCCATGTTGCTGCAGGTCCCATGTGGAGAGGATGACATCTAACAACTATATAACAACTGCAGCTTGGATCTGAGAATCATTCTTTGCCTTAAAGGGCAGCACAGTGACGCAGCGGTAATGTTGCTGCCTTACAGCGTCAGGGACCCGAATTCGATCCTGACTACGGATGTGGTCTATACAGAGTTTCCGCCTTCTCCCCGTGACCACGTGGGTTTTCTCCGGGTGCTCCAGTTACCTCTCTCATTCCAAAGACTGGAAATTCCAGGTTTATAGGTTAATTGGCTTTGGTAAGTTGTAAAATTGTCCCTAGTGTGCAGGCTAGTGCTAGTGTATGGGGTGATCGCTGTTCGATGCACACTCGGTGGGCCGAAGGGCCTGTTTCCGTGCTCTTAATGAAGGTCCAAGTATTTTCAATGCTTCATAAAACATGCTTCGAAATTGGACATGCCTGAGCTTCAGCTTGCCCACTTAACTCTCAGACCAAGTGGGGTCTGGTTGGGGCGGCACGGTGGCGCAGCGGTAGAGTTGCTGCCTTACAGTGCTAGAGACTCTGGTTCGATCCAGACTGTGGATGCTGTCTGTACAGAGTTTGTATGTTCTCCCCGTGACCTGCGTGGGTTTTCTCCGGTTTCCTCCAACGCTCTAACGACGTACAGATAGTAAATTGTCCTCGGTGTGTGTAAGATGGTGTAAGTGTAGGGGTGATTGCTAGTCGGCACAGACTCAGTGGGACGAAGGGCCTGTTTTTGTGCAGTATCTGAACTAAAGTAAAATCTAAAGGGACGAGCATGATGCAGATTGTAGGAAAGAATACTGTAAATTCCTCTTTAATCATGACCTGTACTTCCAGCCACATCATGTAGCTGTAACTCATTCCCTTTGATGGAGGATCAAGTCTTGTTTCTGCTGCAGCTCTCTCGTCTGCTGAGAGGGATATCCAGAGCTTTGGCATTTCGCCCATGATTTTTCTGAACATTCAAAAGACTGGTAAAAAATACACCGGGAATAGATCTTTCTTCCTATGACTTGCTTTAGTTTGGTTTAGCGATACAGCATGGAAACAGGCCCTTCGGCCCGCCAAATCCACGCAGACCATCGATCACCCATTTAAGTCGTTCTATGTTATCCCACTTTCACATCCACTCCCCGCAGTAGTGGCAATTTACACAGGGCCAATCACCCTGCAAACCTGCACTTCATTGGGATGTGGGAGGAAACCAGAGCACCCGGAGGAAACCCATGCGGTTCATGGGGAGAAAGTGCAAAATCTACACAGACAGCACCCAAGGTCAGGATCAAACCCGGGTCCCTGGCGCTGCGAGGCAGCAGTTCTACCAGCTGCGCCACTGTGTCTTGAGCAAAGCATTTGCAAGACCAAGCTTAATGTATCAAGATAAGATTCTTTCTGTGTAAAGGTTTGTGTGTGTGTATATATATATAAGGAATTTCCTTGGGGTTTTGAAAAAGTAGAGGGGTCGGTGTGGCTGGACCATGGACAAATTGCTGGTAATGTTTACACCTAGGAAACTGAAGCCCTGTCCCCCCCTGCCTCCACCTCCACACCACTGATACAGACGAGTGTGTACTCCTCCCCGCTTTCAGAAGTTGCTGACTAGTTCCTTTGTTCAGCGGACATTGAGGGAGAGGTTGTTGTCCTGACACCATGCTACTGAGCTCTCGGTCTCCCCTCCTCCGTCTCTGTCCCCCATTCTTACACAAGCCCATTAACTCCCCTTACAGTTTAGTTGAGTCTGGTTTATGATTGTCACATGTATGATTGTCACGTGTTCAGTGAAAAGCTTTTGTTGTTGTGTGCTATCCAGCCAGTGGAAAGACTATACATGATTACAATCAAGCTGTCCGCAGTGTGCAGATACACAATGAAAGGGAATAACATTTAGTGCAGAGTGAAGTCCGATTAAAGATAGTCCGAGGATCTCCAAAGAGGTAGATGGGAGGTCAGGACTGCTCTCTAGTTGGTGATGGGATGGTTCAGTTGCCTGTTAACAGCTGGGAAGAAACTCCCTGAATCTGGAGGTGTGCGTTTTCACACTTCTGCACCTCTTGCCTGATGGGAGAGGGGAGAAGTAGGAGTGACTGGGATGAGACTGGTCCTTGATTATGCTGGTGGCCTTGCCGAGGCAGCGTGAAGTGTGGATGGAGTCAATGGAAGAGAGATCGGCTAGCGTGAATGTTGTCTCATAGAAACATAGAAAAATAGAAAATAGGTGCAGGAGTAGGCCATTCGGCCATTCGAGCCTGCACCGCCATTTGATATGATCATGGCTGTTCATCCAACTCAGTATCCCATCCCTGCCTTCTCTCCATACCCCCTGATCCCTTTAGCCACAAGGGCCACATCTAACTCCCTCTTAAATATAGCCAATGAACTGGCCTCAACTACCTTCTGTGGCAGAGAATTCCACAGATTCACCACTCTCTGTGTAAAACCTCGTGTACCGAGATTCAGTGAAATGCTTTCTGTTGCGTGCTAAACAGTCAGGGAAAAGATTATACATGATTACAATCAAGCTGTCAACAGTGTACAGATAAAGGATAAAGGGTACAGCATTTAGTACAAGTTAAAGTCTGATTGAAGATGGTTCAAAGGTCTCCAATGATGGCATTTTGTTGTCTAGATATCCACATTAGGTGTAATTTCCAATAGACAATTAAATTGCCATGCCTTCAGGGTGCAAAATGGAAAATAGGATTACATGTGGTCACAGGGTGAAGGTGTAAAGCAGAGGTCTCGTTCTCCTCTCCCCTCCCTATTTCCCTGTTGATATTATTTATTGTTATGTGTGCTCAGATCCCAACCAAGGGAGCACTCAAGGCAGGGCTCGAAACCTGCAACAGCTGGGCAGCATGGTAGCGTAGCGGTCGGGTTCCTGCCTTACAGCTTCAGGAAACCCGGGTTCGATCCTGACTACGGGTGCTGTCTGTATGGAGTTTGTACGTTCTCCCCCGTATACCTGCGCAGGCTTTCTCCGAGATCTTCGGTTTCCTCCACACTCCAAAGCCGTACAGGTTCGTAGGTTAATTGCTTGGTATAAATGTAAAAATTGTCCCCAGTGTAGGATATTGTTAATGTGCGGATGTGGTCAGTGCAGACTCTGTGGGCTGAAGGGCCTGTTTCCGCGCTGTATCTCTGAACTGAACTGAATGGAAAAGCTCCCCTCCACTGCTAAAGTGTCCCGGCCCAAAATGTTGCCTATCCATGTTCTTCGTGATGATGCCTGACCCAATGAGTTACTCCAGCATTTTGTGTCTTTTTCGCTAAAACCAGCTTCCTGCTGTTCCTTGTGTCTGGCCGCACCTTCTGCCCGGTGATCTGCCACCCATCTCAGAGTTTCAAACCCGACCCTTAAATAAATAGACAGTCCGTCCTCCACAGATGCTGAGTTCCTCCAGCACTTTGTCTTTTGCTCATTCTCTCAAACGTTGCATTCTGGAGTGAAGGCTCTCTGAGAATTAGAATCGCAACATTTGACTGAATTAGTGAAAATCACCACGAACAGAAGAATGAGATTTTAAATTACATCTTCAGCGATTATAAATCAAAGAGTTTTCATTGAATGTAAAAAAATGATAATGCTAATTTTATTTATGAATGTGATTAATACCACCATTAATGCATGATTACATTTAAGCACATGATTGGTTTTATTTAATCATTTGAGCACCCCTTTATATGTCACCCCCCCCCCCCCTCCGCTATTGTCCGTGTGAATACCACATTATGTTTGGGTTAAGTTCTAACAAGTCCAGCAATAGAACATAGACCAGTACAGCACAGGAACAGGCCCTTCGGCCCATAATGTCCATGCTGAAAGTAATGCTAAGTTAAACTGATCTCCTCTGCCTGCACGTGATCTATTCAAGCACCACAAGTGGTAACTGGCAAACTGATCGGTGGCGGTTAACTGAATGCCGACTGGAAGGTCGTCAGAAGCTCCCGGCGAGCGCCGCAGAGCCGTCCAGAGAGGACTAGTGGGGTACCGCAAGGCTCGGTGCTGGGACCGCAGCTATGTACAATATACATCAATGATTTGGATGAAGGGATTCAAAGTAACATTAGCAAATTTGCAGATGACACAAAGCTGGGTGGCAGTGTGAACTGTGAGGAGGATGCTATGAGAATGCAGGGTGACTTGGACAGGTTGGGGAGTGGGCAGATGCATGGCAGATGAAGTTTAATGTGGATAAATGTGAGGTTATCCACTTTGGTATCAAAAACAGGAAGGCAGATTACTATCTAAATGGCGTCATGTTGGGAAAAGGGAAAGTACAACGGGATCTGGGGTCCTTGTTCATCAGACTATGAAAGTAAGCATGCAGGTACAGCAGGCAGTGAAAGAAAGCGAATGGCATGTTGGCCTTTATAACAAGAGGTCGAGTATAGGAACAAAGAGGTCCTTCTGCAGTTGTGCAGGGCCCTAGTGAGACCACACCTGGAGTATTGTGTGCAGTTTTGGTCTCCAAATTTGAGGAAGGACATCTTGCTATTGAGGGAGTGCAGGCGTAGGTTTACAAGGTTAATTCCCGGATGGCGGGACTGTCATATGCTGAGAGAATGGAGCAGCTGGTCTTGTACACTCTGGAGTTTAGAAGGATGAGAGGATATCACATTGAAACATATGAGATTGTTAAGGGTTTCGGCACACTAGAGGCAGGAAACATGTTCCCGATGTTGGGGAGTCCAGAACCAGGGGCCACAGTTTAAGAATAAGGTGTAAGCCATTTAGAACAGAGACGAGGAAACACTTTTTCTCACAGAGAGTGTGAGTCTGTGGAATTCTCTGCCTCAGAGGGCGGTGGAGGCAGAGTCTCTGGATGTTTTCAAGAGAGAGCTAGATAGGGCTCTTACAGATAGCGAGTCAGGGATATGGGGAGAAGGCAGGAACGGGTACTGATTGGGATGATCAGCCATGATCACATTGAATGGTGGTGCTGGCTCAAAGGGCCGAATGGGTGGGTGGCTGGGGACGGGCCTTCGACAGCTACCGGAGGTCGGGAGAGGATGTGTCGCCGAGAGAACAAAGGGGAACCTGGCGGGTGGGGAGGGCTGGGGTGGCGCCAAGAACAAGGGGTGATCTGCGCGGGGGGGGGAGGGGGGGGGGGTGCCGCCGAGAGCAAAGAGGGACCATTGGGGACTACATTGAACACTAACTTTGTCGACTGCTTACTTTGTGTATGTATGCAAAAACAAAGAATCTGACTGTGTCATGTCACATGTGATAATAAACTGGCGATCAATGATATCCCCTGCTAGTGCTGAGCTGGGTGGTCCAGGACAACTGGACATCACGTCAGACAAGCAGCAGCACTCTCGCTGTGGAGAAATGTGCTGCCTGGAGGCAAAGGTACCTGTTGTTGGGCCCATTATCCTTCGAGTATCCTTGGCTGTTTCCTGATAAAATGATGGACAAATTAAATCCTTTCTTAGCGGGTGCATGGGTGGGTCAATGGATATATTTCCTTTCTCTCCTTCTTCTCTTTCTTCTCTTTTTAATTTAATGTTCTGTTTCAAAAATGTTAAAATTGAAGCTGTGCCAGAGTTGTAAAATCGTCAAGTTTTTTGGGGAAATTGCTTCCAATAAAATATATATTGAAAAAAAAATCCTTCCTTTAAAACTTCATTCACTTTTCAGGAAGTGGAAGTCATTGCTCATCACCACTTCCATCCTTATTTAATGACTGTTTATAAGATGGTGGGAGGCCTGGACAAAGCTGGAGTAGATAGAAAACATAGAAAATAGGTACAGGAGTAGGCCATTCGGCCCTTCGAGCCTGCACCTCTATTCAATATGATCATGGCTGATCAACTACTTAACAACGGTCAGCATAGAGGCAATGGGCCAAAGGTCCTGTTTCCATGCTGTATCTTTCAATGAGAATAAGGTCATAAGCAATAGGAGTAGAATTAGGCCATTCAGCTCACCAACTCTACTCCGCCATTCAATCATGGCCGATCTCTCTCTCCCTCCTAACCCCATTCTCCTGCCTTCTCCCCATAACCTCTGACACCCGTACTAATCAAGAATCTGCCTTAAAAATATCCACTGACGGCCTCCACAGCCTTCTGTGGTTAATTCAAAGAATTCCACAGATTCACAACGCTCTGACTAATTAATCTCGAATATTCTTTCTAATTAAAAACAGCATAGTTGACTGTTTCTCTTTCCACAGAAGCTGCCTCACTGTTGAATGTTTCTGATTGCTTTCATTTTAGGCCAGAGGCTGGGAATCATCTGCAGATGCTGGGAATCTAAAATACTTTAAATACCTTAACCCTTTGCTTTTTGTTCAATATCTGCCCTTCCATTTTTATCATTATCATGCCACTAACTAGTTCTCCCAGTGTTCTCGTGTACCTAGGAGTATTATGAAAGCGACATTGGCAGTAGAACCTAGAGCAGTACAGCAGCAGGACAGGCCATTCGGCCCGCAATGTCCGTCCCAAGAAAAGTGAATGAAAATGTAAATACCATTGGTTGATATTTACTGGCAAGTTAAGAACACCATTTTCCATGAAGGCCTTTGTTGTTCTGTTTCTTTTTGTTAAACCTTCTGAAAGCCAGATTTGTAATACAATATGTTATCATGCTTTATTTCAAAAATATAATTTGTTCTTTGTACCTTTTCATATCTCTAGTTTCCCTCTCCCTGACTCTCAGTCTGATGAAGGGTCTCGACCCAAAACGTTAACCATTTATTTGCTCTGGAAATTCTGCCTGACCCGCTGTGTTACTCTGCCGTTTTGTGTCTATCTTCGATGTAAACCAGCATCTGCCATTCCTTCCTACTCAAAATACTTCTGTTTTCCGGTTGTTAGACATAGTCATAGAAAATAGGTACAGGAGAAGGCCATTCGGCCCTTCGAGCCAGCACCGCCGTTCAATATGATCATGGCTGATCATCCAAAATCAGTACCCCGTTCCTGCTTTCTCCCCATATCCCTTGACCCTTGTTGGTCTCAGGTAAAGATTTAGAATGAGAGCGAAACCATTTGGCCAAAGTTACGAAGCCAAATGCAACTTGTCCTGAAGTCAAGAACAAAGATAGTACCATCAAAATGACACCATCGATTTTCCAGCACCCTTGGTTCCAGAGCCTTTCTGGATTATCTGTTTTGCCGGACCAACATAGGTCACGGCCTCCGAGAGGAGTCGAACGGTATCAGCTCCAAAGTTGGCCTTGGAAGTCGGCGATGGGAACGGATCTGCCACCTCTGGCTGGGCTGGAGTTCCAGCGCCCCGGCCACAGGTGGCAAATTCGATCGGTCGCGGAAGTCCCGATGAGGTCGAGATCGGTTGCCTTACCCGGCCACATTTTCGGGGGGAATTTCAAATGCACTCTCGTAATTCTGTCCGGATTACGGGAATGCCGGACCACCAGTTGCCGGAAAATCGGTGTTCGACCCCATAATTATAGACCTGAGCCTAACATCAGCAGTAGGGAAGCTACTGGAGAAAATGCCATGGGATAGGATTGATGATCCCTTGTCATGGGCAGATCCTGACTGGTGCCGGAACACCAGTTGTCGGGAAATCGGTGGTGGACCTGTAGTTCTGCAGGTGCTGGGCCCATGCATAGTCTCTCTAACTCAACAGCAGATAACTTAACCTTAACATGTACGTTACCTTTTTGTGATATCTGGGTATCTCAGAGTGCTCTGCAGTCATTCTGTGAAGCCCAGTTAGCGTTGTACTGCAGTGACAATCAACCTCTGAAGAGCAAGGAGTCTCAAAAGAACTGGGGATAATCTGCTTTGCCGAAGTTAGTTGAGGGGTGAGCCATGACTGAACCCCAGGGAGCAATCTCCTACTTCAATCATCTACCTGAAAATGAAAGTAACATTAGATTGCATGGACTGGAAGGGAGTCTTACTTTATTTACACCAAGGGTGGTGGGTGTATGGAACAAGCTGCCAGAGGAGGTAGTTGAGGGTGGGACTATCCCAACGTTTAAGAAACAGACAGGTACAAGAATCGGAGGTACACAAAAATGCTGGAGAAACTCAGCGGGTGCAGCAGCATCTATGGAGCGAAGGAAATAGGTAACGTTTCGGGCCGAAACCCTTCTTCAGACTGATAGGGGGTGGGGAGAAGAAAGGAAAAAAGGAAAAAGGCGGAGGAGGAGCCTGAGGGCTGGGGGAGGGGAGGAGACAACCAGATGGCTGATGAAGGGGAGGGGACAGCAAGGGCTAGCAGAATTGGGAGAATTCAATGTTCAAGCCCCCAGGATGTAGACTGCCCAAGCGGAATATGAGGTGCATTTCCTCCAATTTACGGTGTTGCTCGCTGTGGCCATGGAGGAGACCCAGGACAGAGAGGTCAGATACGGAATGGGAGGGGGAGTTGAAGTGCTGAGCCACCGGGAGTTCAGGTTGGTTATTGCGGACCGACCGGAGGTGTTCGGCGAAACGATCGCCAAGCCTCCGCTTGGTCTCACCGATGTAGATCAGCTGGCATCTAGAGCAGCGAATGCAATAGATGAGGTTGGAGGAGATGCAGGTGAACCTCTGTTGCACCTGGAACGACTGCTTAGGTCCTTGAATGGAGTAGAGGGGGGAGGTGAAGGGACAAGTGTTGCATCTCTTGCGGTTGCAAGGGAAAGTACCAGGGGAGGGGGTGGTATGGGAGGGAAGGGAAGAATTGACAAGGGAGTTACGGAGGGAGCGGTCTTTGCGGAAGGCAGACATGGGGGGAGATGGGAAGATGTGGCGAGTGGTGGGGTCACGTTGGAGGTGGCGAAACTGACGGAGGATCACTTGTATGTGACGGCTGGTGGGGTGAAAGGTGAGGACTAGGGGGACTCTGCCCTTGTTGTGAGTGGGGGGATGGGGAGAGAGAGCAGTGTTGCGGGGTATGGCAGAGACCCTGGTGCGAGCCTCATCTATGGTGGAGGAGGGGAACCCCCGTTCCCTGAAGAATAGGTACAAGAATAGGGCAGGTTTGGAAAGATATGGACCAAACGCAGGCAAGTGGGACTAGTGTAGCTGGGACATGTTGGCCGGTGTGGGCAAGTTGGGCCGAAGGGCCCGTCTCCACACTGTATCACTCTATGACTCTATTCAGTTATGGTTGAAGAGATCTCATTGCTGCTTGAGTTTAATACCAATGCGCAGCCAAGTTGAAAAATGAGGTAAGTGCAGTGAGTGAGTTATGTTGTGAATAATTAATGCTGTTGGTTCTGATGCATAGGTTGTAAAGTACCACAACGCTGTTCACAGGAGTTCTTTGTAACTCATTTCTGCACTTTAGATGGCTGTGGAATGGAAATCAATATTATTAAAGTATTTGTGCTGGTGCCAGGCAGAGACGAAAGCCATGAATGATATTCAAGAAATAGACATTGGAGATAAAGAAGGCGCCGATTTTTCCTTCGTCGGTCGGGGCATTTAGGATAAGAGCCAGGAAGTCATGATGAAGCATGGGCAGCACAGTTGCGCAGCGGTAGACTTGCTGCCTTGCGGTGCCGGACACCCGGGTTCAATCCTGATCATGGGTGATGTCTGTATGGCCCCATTTTTCGGAACAACATGGAAGCTTTGGAGAGGGCACTGTTGACATTGTAGGATTAGCTACTAGCCAGCAGTATGACAGGGCTAAGGTTAATCTGAGGAAAGACATTCTTGCCATAGAGGGAGTACAGAGGGAGTTCACCAGACTGATTCCTGGGATGTCAGGACTTTCATATGAAGAAAGACTGGATAGACTCGGCTTGTACTCGCTAGAATTTAAAAGATTGAGGGGGGATCTTATAGAAACTTACAAAATTCTTAAGGGGTTGGACAGGCTAGATGCAGGAAGATTGTTCCCGATGTTGGGGAAGTCCAGAAGAAGGGGTCACAGTTTAAGGATAAGGGGGAAGTCTTTTAGGACCGAGATGAGAAAAACATTTTTCACACAGAGAGTGGTGAATCTCTGGAATTCTCTGCCACAGAAGGTAGTTGAGGCCAGTTCATTGGCTATATTTAAGAGGGAGTTCGATGTGGCCATTGTGGCTAAAGGCACCAGGGGGTATGGAGAGAAGGCAGGTACAGAATACTGAGTTGGATGATCAGTGTGGATAAATGTGAGGTTATCCACTTTGGTGGCAAAAACAGGAAAGCAGACTATTATCTAAATGGTGGCCGATTAGGAAAAGGGGAGATGCAGCGAGCCCTGGGTGTCATGGTACACCAGTCATTGAAAGTAGGCATGCAGGTGCAGCAGGCAGTGAAGAAAGCAAATGGTATGTTAGCTTTCATAGCAAAAGGATTTGAGTATAGGAGCAGGGAGGTTCTACTGCAGTTGTACAGGGTCTTGGTGAGACCACACCTGGATTATTGCGTACAGTTTTGGTCTCCAAATCTGAGGAAGGACATTATAGCCATAGAGGGAGTGCAGAGAAGGTTCACCAGACTGATTCCTGGGATGTCAGGACTTTCATATGAAGAAAGACTGGATAGACTTGACTTATACTCGCTAGAATTTAGGAGATTGAGAGGGGATCTTATAGAAACGTACAAAATTCTTATGGGGTTGGGCAGGCTAGATGCAGGAAGATTGTTCCCGATGTTGGGGAAGTCCAGGACAAGGGGTCACAGCTTAAGGATAAGGGGGAAATCCTTTAAGACCGAGATGAGAAAAAACGTTTTCACACAGAGAGTGGTGAATCTCTGGAACTCTCTGCCACAGAGGGTAGTTGAGGCCAGTTCATTGGCTATATTTAAGAGGGAGTTAGATGTGGCCCTTGTGGCTAAAGAGATCAGGGGGTATGGAGAGAAGGCAGGTATGGGATACTGAGTTGGATGATCAGCCATGATCATATTGAATGGCGGTGCAGGCTCGAAGGGCCGAATGGCCTACTCCTGCACCTATTTTTTATGTTTTCTATGTTTACATGTTGCAAGCCAACAAATTCCTAGTTATACTGTGCTCCTGTCATGGAATTCAATGGAGCAATTTTGACAGAGGATGACATGAGCAAACAGCCTAGGTCCCCCCCAAAAAATTTTCAATCACGATGCTAATAAAATTTGTTTTACAAGTTCAGCTGCAATTGAAAGCACCAGCTGTACGAGCTGGTAACGTTGTTTGTGTCAAACCGCTCGCTCTGAAATGGCACGGCATTGTGCAAAATGTCTGATAGTGTTATTATCAGGCATTATAGAACCACAATCACTCAAACTGCTTGACCACACGTTCCAAATCAGACTCCGCTCACCATTTAACACGCTGGATAATATCCACTGCCAGATGCATTACAATTGCCTTTACATGACACCATGGCAACAGAACAAAAAAACCCGATAAAACTT
Organism: Malacoraja senta; assembly: GCA_038087875.1. Lineage (NCBI taxonomy): Eukaryota > Metazoa > Chordata > Chondrichthyes > Rajiformes > Rajidae > Malacoraja > Malacoraja senta. The sequence goes on from CM075979.1 coordinate 81,760,443, forward strand.
TTACAAGAGACATGTGAGGGAGATTAATTATTGTTGTGTTTAATGAGACATTCCCATTGAAATAAATTCCACTGCTGTGTGTTATATTCAACAGAAAGACCTTGTCATAAGCCTTCTCAGAAAAATCATTTGGGATACACGATCCCAATCACCTCTTCTCACTTTGGGCACTATTCACCTTTCTAAACCACCAGCTCTTCCTCCTGCAAAGCAACTATACTCAAGGTGCTTGCAAGGATCTGCTTAGTTATTTATTTATTTGGGGGGGGGGGGGGGGATGAGGGCTTTTCTGGTGAGGTTAGCATTTACAAATGGAGTAGGCCATGTGCCTGCTCTAGTCTGCTCTGTCGTTTGAAGGGGCAATCTCTAATCTGACTGTGACCCTAACACTGCTTTCCCCATCTGATAACCTTCCAACCATCTTATCAAGAATCTATCTACCTCTGCATGAAAACCATTCAAAGATTATGTTTCCATTGACATTTAGTTTGGTTTAAGTTAGAGATACAGAGCAGAAACAAGTTCCTTGGCCCACCGAGTCTGTGCCGACCAGTGATCCCCATACAGTAACACTATCCGACACACACACACATACACACACACACACTGGGGACAACTTACAATTTTACCAAAGCCATTTAACCTACAAACCTGTATGTCTTTGGAGTGTGGGAGGAAACCGGAGCACCAGGGGAACGGGGAAAACGTATAAACCCCATACAGACGGCACCCATAGCCGGGATCGAACCCAGGTCTCTGGCGCTGTAAAGCAGCAACTCGACCGCTGCACCACCATGCCACCCAGAATAGTTTAGATTTGTTTCAGATACAGCAAGGACACAGGCCCTTCGGTCCACCGACCATCAATCACCCTTTCACACTTGCTCTCTGTAATCCCACTTTTAACCCCCTACATTTTGGCGGCATTTTACAGACGCCAATTAAGCTACAAATCCACTTGTCTTTAGGAGGTGCGAGGAAACCGGAGCACCTGGAGGAATCCCATGCAGTCACAGGGTGAACGTGCAAACTCCACACAGACAGCCCTCAAGATCAGGATCGAACCCGGGTCTCAGGCACTGTTTGCGGAAGAGAGTTCCAAACACTTGTGATTCTCTGAGAGAAAAAAAGTTCTCCTTCTTGCTGCCTTAAATGGGTGACCCTTTATTTCAAAGCAAGAACCCCAGTTCTAGATTCACCCTCAAGAGGAAATATCTCCTCATCCAGCCTGTCAAAACCCCCTTCAAATCATACGGTTCAACCAAGTTACATAGAGTCATATAGCGTGGAAACAGGCTCTTCGGACCAACTTGCTCATGCTGACTAACATGTCCCATCTACACAAATCCCACCTGCCTTCATTTGGCTCATATCCCTCTAACCCTACCCAATCCATGTACCTGTCTAAATGTTTCATAAACATTGCAACTACCTCCTCCGGCAGCTTGTTCCATACACCCACCAGTTACCCCTCAGGTTCCCATTACTCCTTCCCCCTCACCATGAACCTATGTCCTCTGATTTTTGATTGTACACCTCTATAAGATCGCCCCTCATCCTCCTGCGCTCCAAGGAATAAAGCCCTAGCGTGCGCAACCTCTCCATACAGCTTACTGTAGGCCCTCGAATACAAGCAACATCCTTGCTATTGAGGGAGTGCAGCGTAGGTTCACGAGGTTAATTCCCAGGATGGCGGGACTACCATATGTTGAAAGAATGGAGCGACTGGGCTTGTATACATTGGAATTTAGAAGGATGAGAGGGAATCTTATTGAAACATATAAGATTATTAAGGGACTGGACACGCTAGAGGCAGGAAACATGTTCCCGATGTTGGGGTGGGTCCAGAACCAGGGGCCACAGTTTAAGAATAAGGGGTAGGCCATTTAGAATGGAGATGAGGAAAAACATTTTGACCCAGAGAGTTGTGAATCTGTTGGAAATCTCTGCCGCAGAATGCAGTGGAGGCCGATTCTCTGGATGCTTTCAAGATAAAGATAGCGGAGTCAAGGGATATGGGGAGAAGGCAGGAACTGGGTACTGATTGTGGATAATTAGCCATGATCACAGTAAATGGCGATGCTGGCTCGAAGGGCTGACTGGCCTACTCCTGCACCTATTTTCTATTGTCTAAATCTTTTCTGAACCCTTTCAATCTTGACAACATCTTTCATATAACATGGTGACCAAAACTGAACACAATACTGTAAGTGGGGCCTCTCACCCAGAGCTATCTGCTAATCTTCTAAACTCCAGCTGATATAAGTCTAGTATATCCAATATTTCCTCATAAGACAGGAAGTATCAATCTAGTACTGTAACTCTTGGAGTCATAGAGTGATACAGTGTGGGAACAGTCCCTTTGGCCCAACTTTCCCACACTGGCCAACATACCCCATCTACACTAGTCCCACCATCCCACGTTTGGTCCATATCCCTCCAAACTTGTCCTATCCATGTACCTGTCCAACTATTTCTTAAATGTTGGGATAATCCCTGCCTCAACTACCTCCTCTGGCAGCTCGTTCCATACACCCACCACCCTTTGTGTGAAAAGGTTACCCCTCAGATTCCTAATAAATCTTTTCCCTTATGTCCTCTGGTCTCCGATTCACCTACTGTGGGCAAGAGACTCTGTGCATTTTCCCCGATCCATTCCTCTCATGATTTTAAAATCTTCTATCTTTTATAAAGATCTTCTTTTATAGGATCTGTGTTCTTCTTCACTCTGGAATTCAGGCCTGTGTTTGGACCAAGGTTGGAATGAGGTCTGACACTGAGTTAGCCGTCAGACTGAGAATTCGTGAGCAGGTTATTAGTGAGTAAGTGCCACTCGAAGGCAATAAACAGGCGATCTTCCATCAATTTGATGAGAATAGAGTGATTGGGTTGCAACCAGCCAGATTGCAATTTATCCTTTTATTGATCAGGATATGCCCCAGTAATTTTCCACACTCCCAGCTAGATGGCAGTATTGCAACGGTACTGGCTGCAGGTGCAGTTAGTTCTGCAGCAGATGTTCAGTAAGTTGGTTGTCTGGTCATAGACCCTTTGCTGTCTCCAGCCCTCTGAGCTTTTCAATGTGGAGTGAATTGAGTTGGCGTCCGTGGCGGTGAAAGAGGTACTGGGAATTTCAGGACTCTAACACAATCGTGTTCCTGCAAGTTCCTTGTGCCACAATCTCGTTCTTAATGTCTTCAGAGATTTGGAAAGAGGTGAATGTTCTTTTTGTTGTTGTCGATGTTTCGAGTTCATCCAATGTTTGGACAATTGTCTCCACGTAGTTATGGATACTAGTTGCTGAGAAAACTCTCAACAAAGGCCCTGTTTCCACGCTGTATCTCGAAACTAAACTGAACTAAATAACGGTAGATAGACACAAAAAGCTGGAGTAACTCAGCGGGTCAGGCAGCTTCTCTGGAGAAAGGGAGTAGGTGACGTTTCGAGTCGAGACCCTTCTTCAGGCTCTGACCCGTTGAGTTACTCCAGTTTCATGTGTCTATCAGTTCCTTCCTGCACTAAATAACGGTAGACTGCATTGGAGGGTCACTTTGTCCGGATGTGTGGGTGAATTTGACCATGTAAGGTTCTGAAGTGTTTTGGTGGGAGTTCATCAGCAGAGAGGGGATTTTGTAAAGCAAAGTTTACGGGAAGCGTTACACATCCGGGAGCACTTTATCAAACAGTCATTGCGAAGGAATTCTGATACAAAAGAGCACACTGAAAATTTAGTTGCGATATGTGCAGTCATTTATAAATGAATCGTCGGTCTGATTATGAAGTTTATGGCTCATTCTTTGGCTTAAATATAAATATTCTCATTGGTGCACACCAGTGTTAGAAAACAATACTTGCTTTAATGAAGAAACAAGGAATTGCAGATGCTGGTTTACAAAAGACACAAAGTGCTAGATTAACATGGAGGGCTGGGCAGCAAACCTTGGAGAGAATGGACAGGTAATGTTTTGTGTCTGGGCCCCCCTTTAATAATAATAATAATAATAGATTTATTTTATTTATTTTATATAGCGCTTTTCAGGACTGCAGATGCTGCTTTATACTGAAAACAGACACAGAGTGCTGGAGTACCTATCTAACTGTTTCTTAAATGTTGGGATAGTCCCTGCCTCAACTACCTCCTCTGGCAGCTTGTTCCGTACCCCCACCACCCTTTGTGCTAAAAAGTTACCCCTCAGATTCTTATTTCATTTTGTCCCCTTCACCATAAACCTCTGTCCTCTGGACCTCGATTCCCCTACTCTGGACAAGAGACCCTGCGCATCTACCCGATCTATTCACCTCATGATGTTACACACCTCTATAAGATCACTCCTCATCCTCCTGCGCTCCAAGGAATAGAGACCAAGCCTGCTCAACCTCTCCCTGTAGCTCGGACCCTCTAGTCCTCGTAAGTCTTCTCTGTACCCTTTCCAGCTTGACAACATCTGGATGGAGCTAGTGGCTGGAAGAAGTGAATCTTTGGGTGACCATTACAACAATTGTGCAGCAGATAAATGGTGTGGACTGTGACAATTCGTAAGAAAGGAAACAATAACTGTGGTTATTATGTAAGCCTTTACATTTATGATTGCAGACACAGTGAAGCCATTCCCAAACTCCCATTGATTCAATAAACATTAGACAGCCGCTGCGCTCCACTTGATTCGGATATCTGTATTTAAAATCCTAACTTTAGGGTGGTAAAGAAGACAGAGTATCTGTAGGAAGGAACGGCAGATGCTGGAATAAACCAAAGGTAGACACAAAAAGCTGGAGTAACGCAGCGGGTCAGACAGCATCTCTGGAGAAAAAGGAATAGGTGACGTTTTGCGTTCAGACCCTTCTTCAGACTGAGAATCATGGGAGAGGGGAACGAGAGATATAGATGGTACTTAGGAGAAATGAATGGAAGATATACAGAAAGGTAGAGGGTCTGGGTTAAAACATGGTCGTAGAGCTGGAGAGCAGGAGGAATCACAGTTGGAGATCACTTGTGAGTCTGGGCATACAATAGAAGTTCAGGGCCAACAAACTGAACAGTTTAAAATCGTGGAATCTATTATTTTTATGCAACAGAATTCCTTGTAGACATGCCTATGTTTGTAGGCATGTCTCCCCACCCCCTATCAGTCTGAAGAAGGGTTTCGGCCCGAAACGTTACCTATTTCCTTCGCTCCATAGATGCTGCTGCACCCGCTGAGTTTCTCCAGCATTTTTGTGTACCTATGTTTGTATGATTTGGTTGCCTATCACAAATGCTTGACTGACTAATCAGATATGCCATCATAGTTGTTTTTTTCTCATTTGAGTTACCTGTTGCGAAGGGCACCTGGTCGTTTGCCCATTCGTCATCCCGTCTCTCTGGGTAACTTTTAAAATGACTGGAGGACAGAGGTATCTCTCTGTTCAAATTTATCACGAGCATACCAAATTCCACAATGAGCGCCTGGCATTAGATTTAGTTAAACTTGTGTATTTAGTCAACATTTCAGCATCTGGATGCTGACAAAATGCACGGGTTTAACAAAAATCTGGGTCAAACTTATCCTGGAGTATATCTCTTAAGCTTGCAATTAAACGTCTATCCATATCGATAGTGTTCAATGATCAGTAGGGTTGGCAGTCAGAGTAAATCTCCACAGGGTGGAAATATCAAAGATTAGCCGGCATAGCTTTGAGGTGAGAGGGGCAAAATTTAAAGGAGATGTGCGGGACAAGTACACTTTACACAAGGAGAAGTGGGTGCCTGGAACGTGCTGCTAAGGGGTGATGGTGGAGGCTGATACTGAGGGTGATGCAGCTGGTAGAGCTGCTGCCTCAGCACCAGAGACCCAGGTGTAATCCTGATCTCGGGTGTTGACTATGTCGAGTTTGCATGTTCTCCCTGTGACTGTGTGGGGTCTCCTCTGGGTGCTCCATTGACATCCCACACCCTAAAGACGTACAGGTTTGTCGGTGAAGGTGGCCTCTGTAAATTGCTCTCAGTGTGTAGGGAATGGATGAGAAAGTTGGATAACCAGTGAAAACAGTTGGCTTGGACTCGGTGGGCCGAAGAGCCTGTTTCCATTCTGTATCACTAAACTAAAGCGATGATAGTGGCCTTTAAGAGGCTCTTGGATAGGCTCATGGGATACATGGAGGAAACTGGATCATGTACAAGCAGAGGAGATTAGATTAATCTGGCATTGTGTTCAGAATAGACTTTGTGGGCCAAAGGGCCTGCTTGTGTGCTGTATTGTTCCATGATCACATTGGATTTTCATTGACCATATTGGACAGGTAGACAAAAATGCTGGGGAAACTCAGCGGGTGAGGCGGCATCTATGGAGTGAAGGAATAGGCGACGTTTTGGGTCAAGACCCTTCTTCAGACTGACGTGTGGGGGGCGGGAAGAAGCGGAGACAGTAGGCTGTGGGAGAGCGGGGAAGGGGAAGGAGGGAGAAAGCAAGACCACCTGAAATTGGAGAAGTCAATGTTCATACCGCTGGGGTGTAAAATATCCAAGCAAAATATGAGGTGCTGCTCCTCCAATTTGCAGTGGGACTCACTCTGGCCATGGAGGAGGCCCAGGACAGAAAGATCGGATTCGGAATGGGAAGGGGAGTTGAAGTGCTGAGCCACTGGGAGATCAGGTTGATTATTGCAAACTGAGCGGAGGTGTTGGGCGAAGCGATTGCCAAGCCTGCACTTGGTCTCACCGATGTAGAGCAGTTGACACCTGGAACAGCGGATGCTATAGATGAGGTTGGAGGAGGTGCAGGTGAACCTCTGCCTCACCTGGAAAGACTACTTGGGTTCTTGGATGGAGTCGAGGCGGGGAGGTAAAGTGGCATTTCCTGCGTTTGCAAGGGAAAGTACAAGGGGAGGGGGTGGTTTGGGTGGGAAGGGACGAATTGGCCAGGTACTTGTGTGCTCCCTGGGATTTAGGTTGGAATCAGTGCTGGTGAATTCAATGATACTTTACTGTCACATGTACTGAGGTACAGTTAAATGCTTTGTTTTTGCATACAATTCGGTAAAATCATGCAGCAGACCTCACCAAGGCAGTATACACACACAGTCGCCACTTTTCTGGCGCTGACAAAGTTACAAAAGTTAATCGAACAATGCAACAAATGAAAAATGGACGGAAAGTCTTGTATGAAATAAATTTGGGCATAGGTTATCAATTCCTATCTTCACATAATTGGATCATTCCTTTGTCTTTTTTAATAAACAAGTCACTCTTGAAACTTTGCTGATAATTTAGTTCAAAGTTTTACAGTCAACAGCCCCTATCATGTAGATCTGTGGCAAAACCACCATCTTCAATCTCACACTGTCTGAGCTTCACCTTCATTGTGGGATTAACAAAGTCCGGAATGCTATACCCAACATAGCAGTTTGTGTAAAACGCAAAGTAAAATAATAGGAATCTGAAGGGTAACCTTTTCACACAAAGGGTGGTGGATGTGTGGAATAAGCTGTCAGAGGAGGTCGTTGAGGCAGGGACTATCCCAACATTTAAGAAGCAGTTAGACAGATACATGGATAGGACAGTGTTGGAGAGATGTGGCCCAAACGGTGACGGGTGGGACTCATGCAGCTGGAACATGTTGGCCAGTGTGGGCAAGTAGGGTCGAAGGGCCTGTTTCCACACTGTATCACTCTATGACTATGCTGGAGCAAATTAAGGGGTTAAGCAGTACTTGTGTGAGGGAATGGATGTGTGAGGTTTTGGGTTGGGATCCTTCCTGGTGTCCGTGGGAGTATCTCATAAATTCATGGGTCATGGGAGCAAAATACGGCCATTCGGCCCTTCGAGTCTACTCCGCCATTCAATCATGGCTGATCTACCTTACAGAGTACAGCAGTTCAAGTTGCAGGACCCTAGCACCTTCTCAGGACCCTAGCACCTTCGCTGTGGAGGAACTTACAACTGTGTTCATACAACTGGCAAGGCACCTTGGAAACCACTAGAGGGCAGATTGCACTGCTTTCAAGTCTAACGTTGACAAGGTTAGTCTCTTTTGCCCCCAAAACAATCACGGGGATGAGTAATCCTCAATGTTTTACCACTGTGCTATGTTTGTCTATGCATTCGGGTTAACGGCAGTCCATTCGAGTCTCTTTGGACGATATAACTTTTGTGTTTTGGAGATAGTGTGGAAATTGGCCTTTCAGTTGAGTCCCTGCCGACCAACGATCACCCATTCACACTAGTTCTATCCTACGCACTAGGGACAATTTGCAAAGCCAATTAACCTTCAAACCTGCACGCTTTTGGGATGGAAGGTGTGGAAGGGCACCCGGAGGAAACCCACCTGGTCACAGGGAGAATGTTCAAACTCCAAGCAGACAGCACCTCTTGTTCGAACCCGGGTCTCTGGCGCTGCAAGGCAGCAACTCTTCCGCTGCGCTACTAACCATACCTTGCAAAGGCAATAACTACTCATTGCATTTAAGTTGCGTTCTCGGCCGCCATTGAAAAGCCGATCGATTCATTAAGTGAGGTAGGTGTTAAACACCTGGGGCAATGTATCTCCTCCACGGTCTCCAACAACTGTGGCGTTTACAGGGCGGCACGGTGGCGCAGCGGTAGAGTTGCTGCCTTACAGCGCCGGAGACCCGGGTTCAATCCTGACTACAGTCTGTGCGTTCTCCCCGTGACCGCGTGGTTTTTCTCCAGGATCTCCAGTTTCCTCCCACACACTCCAAAGACGTGCAGGTTTGTCGGTTAATTGGCTTCAATGACATTGTAAATTGTCCCTAGTGTGTATAGGTGTGCAGTGCGGTGATCGCTGGTCGGTGTTTCCTCGCTGTATCACTAAACTAAAATAAAATTGATGGGCAGGGTGCTGACTCTAACCAATTGCTAAATTGAGATCAGGGTTTCTTGTCCAATAATAGACAGCGGCAGTGGAGTCTGGAGGTGTGAACTGCATGGACTGGCGTCAACCTGAATCTGTGGCGCTTTACCGGCAACACAACGAGGAAAATCCGTGCATGGCAAGGCAATGCCCTTTAGTGAAAGTCTCCTTCCTATATTCCATCTCGTCAGATTTCAAGATCGATCCCACTATGGTTGTGTCATCTGCAAATTTCTAAATAGTGTTAGAGCAGAATTCACCACATAGTCTTCAGTGTACAGAGAATATAGTAAGGGCTGAGAATGCATCCACGTGGGATTCTAGTAGTACATTTTTGTGGAGAATCTTTTCTGTAAAATAGCTACTGTACATTGGTCAAATGACCATTAGGTAAGGTTGAGAATGTATCGTTGGAACACCGGTTATAGACACAAAATGCCAGTATTACTCAGTGGGTAAAGCAGCATCTCTGGAGAAATAAAATAATAGGTGATGTTTTGGGTCAGAACCCTTGTTTGGACCAAAATGTCACCTTTTCTTTTTCTTCCGAGATTCTTGCCTGACCCGCTGAATTACAGCAACATTGTGTGTCTATCTTCGGTATAAACCAGCGATTGCAGTAACTTTCAGACACATTTTGGCTGGAACTGGTTCATAATTGATAATATTGGCCAACATCGAGGACTGTTTGTAACTGGAAGTTATCGCCTAAACTGGTGGATATATACCGGGAAATGAATCCTTTGATGCTTAGCAGGTTTGACCAAAGGGGATCCAGTCATACTTCGGATCGATAGAAAATTCTGGAGTAACTCAGCGGGCCAGGCAGCGTCTCTGAAGAGAAGGAATGGGTGACGTTTTGGGTCGAGCCCTTTCTTCAGACAGAGTCAGGGGAGAGGTAATTTTATCTAAAGAAAATATATTTTTACAAATTCAGTCACACTTTACCATGTTTAACCTTTAGCTGTATTCTGAAAAGTCCCAGCAAACTGCCCAGTGAGAGCAAACAAACCTGCAGAGCAGTTTGAAAAGAGAAGCAATTGTCAACTTTTTATAGGAGAAATTGAAATGTGTAATGGATGTTGGTTTTGTCAATGGTATCCACATTATGAGAATCAAGGGAAAATCACTTGAGTTTTCAAAAATAATATGATGTTCCCTATGGCAGACAAGAGAAAGAGAGATATCCCACAGGGACTGTCCTCCTGTCCATGTCCTGGTCATGATTGCATTGATATTGGAATTCCCTGTGATGTACTATCCTTCCCGATATGGATTATGGAACATGCATCTCAAATTCAGCTGCTGGTAAAAATCCATCTTATTGTATCTGCTGCCTTGATGCTGTGAGCTGAACAATTCTTGCTGCATGTGGGTGTCAAACAAGACTGTATCATTGCACCAAAAACGTTTCACTATTCTATTGTACTGCAACTTACCGAATAGTGAAAGGCCTGAATAGAGTGGATGTGAAGAGGGTGTTTGCACTAGTGGGAGAGTCTAGGACCAGAGGGCACAGGCTCCGAATAAAAGGACCTACCTTTAGAAAGGCGACGAGGAGGGATTTCTTTAGTCGGGGGGTGGTAAATCTGTGGAATCCAATGCCACTGACGGCTGTGGAGGCCAAGTCAATTAATATTTTTAAGGTGGAGTTTGACAGATTCTTGATTAGTAAGGAGGTTATGGGAGAAGGCAGGTGTATGGGGTTGAGAGCGTGAGGTAGATCGGCCATGATTGAGTGGTGGATTAGACCCCAACAATCTCAAACTTCCTTCAGCTATGACTGAATCGACTCTCTGGATATTGGGCTCCAGTCCCTGGGAGTGGGACAATACCCTGGGGATTTAAGACCAGGGTGTTTCACTGAACCAAAGCTGAGATTTATATAATATAAGTAGCCAATTGAAAATGTAGTAACTGACAGACGTTATCTACCATCTCCAGTCTTTGGTTGTTGGCCCTTTATGAAATAACGTGAACAAAACATAGTTTAGTTTGTGACGTGTACCGAGGTCCAGTGAAAAGCTGGATGTTGCGTGCTGTGCCGTCAGTGAAAAGACTATAAATGATTGCAATTGAACTGTCAACAGTGTACAGATACAGGATAAAGGGAATAGGATTTAGTGCAAGATAAAGTCCAGTAAAGTCTGATTGAAGATGGTCCGAGGGTCTCCAATGAGGTAGATAGATGGTAGCTCAGGGCCGCTCTCTAGTTGGTGGTGGAGTGGCTCAGTTGCCTGATAACAGCTGGGAAGAAACTGGCCCTGAATCTGGAGGTGTGCGGTTTACATTGTTACATTGCAAATGATGCAAGTCGCATTTCGCACCCAATCAACGACGTTTCCTTTCATTGAAGCGCATTTATTGACCATTATGTGCATAATATAATGAATTAGAATAAGACACAGTATACACCCCCCCCCCTTTCTAATGGGAAATCATAGCAGTTTGAGGGACACGCCTCTCTATAACACGTCAATGTAAAAGGAATGTGAGATCCCCGCCTGTAGGAAAAAAAGTGACAAGCGTTCAATTTGAACGCTGTATGTGACTAATTTGAATATGGTTCCCAGCGAAATTGTGTGCTGTGAGGGAACTGGTGGCATTTTATCAAGCAGTAATAACACTTTCCATCTGAACTTCCAGTAATGTTAATTAATTATAGCCTCCTTGCCCGTTTGATGACTATAGCCTTTGCACAACGGACTTCAATTCCATACCGTCGGCTGCATACACAGGTCTAATAAGATATTAATGCTTCTCGATGGCAAAACATTTCTTGCACTAATTATCATCCTGTGTGAGTTAATTTAGTGCAACTGCCCTTTTTCACCCTTTGCCATATTCCAATGAATCGCGGTAGGATTCTGAGCATCTGTTTATACAGTGGATGCGTTTTGTCACGTTTAATGCAACAGCTCGGCTCATCAGATCTGTTGGGTTTCATTAATTAACATTCGCTTGGCTAAATGAAGCGAATGTCTCGTACTGGCGAATCGAATATTTTCTCTTTTCTACCGTTCGCCCTCGGACCGCTTGCACTGCCAGTGTTAGCGCCCGTCTCAATGTACCAGGGGGCTCAGATTGTTCGCGAATCGCTATGCACCGGGCTGCGGTCCGCTGACTCGTATTGTATCTCTCTCTCTCATGACCCTCCCCCTCATCTGTGCTCGGTTGGTCGGGTTAACGGACCGAGGACATATAGGGAGCTCCGCTCTCCGAGAGGTCCGGCTCCTCGCCCTGGTTGAGCTGTGGACGGGATTGCGAGCGGACTTCGGAACTGTTTTTTTGCAGAGCGGGCGGAGAATCCGGCTCGGGTGCTGCTTCCCAGTCCGCGCTGACTGGAGCGCTCCGTGCAAGAGACACCGTGGCGTTTCAGCACCGCGGTCAGCTCCACCGCCGGACGCGGCAATGGCGTAGCCAGAGCAGGTAAACCGATGGCTTGGGGATTATCTGCAGTAGGGGAGTCATTGACACTTAGTTAGTTATTTATCTGGCGCTGAATAGGGAACAGACACGCAGATGGCAGGGTCACAACGCAGCCGCTCGCTTACAATTGCTGTTGTACTTTTGGACTTCAGATGCATTAACAGTAGACGTTCCATATTCAAAAGGCAAACACAAAATGCTGGAGTAACTCAGCGGGACAGGCAGCATCTCTGGATAGAAGGAATAGGTGACGTTTCGGGTCGAGACACTTCCTCAAAGCAAGTCAGACCGGATGGTTATTGATTTTCTCATTCATTGCTTTTCCCTCGCGTATTTCATCTTGACAAAACAGGCTCGTTTTTTTTTAATTTGCGCGATTGTTCCAACGTAGCGACGGAGCGCGGTTCTCGGTGGTACCATTATTCTAAGTCCCGTTCTTTAGATCGTGCTATCAAAGTAATTTCGTGCAACCAGCATTTTCATCAATCCACAAAGATTTAACGAGGAACACCACACACGATTCCCTCCGAAGATAGACACAAAATGCTGGGGTAACTCAGCGGGACAGGCAGCATCTCTGGAGATAATTAATGGGTGACGTTTCGGGTCGAGACCCTTCTTCAGACCCGAAACGTCATTCATCCCTTCACCCCAGACATGCTGCCTGTCCCGCTGAGTTGCTCCAGCATTTTCAATCAATCAGTTTTATTCATCACATACACATATAAGTGCAGTGAAATGAATTTTCCAGCAGCGGTACAAGCAAAACAGAACACACTATACACAATAAGATTTAACACAAACACCCACCACAGCATTCTTCACTGTGGTGGAAGGCACAAAGTACAATCAGTCCTCCTCCATTGTTCACCCGTGGTGTATATTTTGTGTATATCTTCGGTGGAAACCAGCACCTGCAGTTCCTTCCTACACAATTCTCTCCGATGGACGACAACAACACGCGGACTTGCACTCAAATTGCACTTAACCTTACTGGAAATTTCTTGCAAATCTATGTATTTATTTCCGCTTAATTAAGACTATGCAGTTGCCTTGCTTAAAATATTCGACCTGGCCTTTGTTAATGGAAATATGGAAACATAGAAATCTAGGTGCAGGAGTAGGCTATTCGACCCTTCGAGCCAGCACCGCCATTCAATATGATCAAGGCTGATCATCTACAATCAGTACCCCGTTCCTACTCTTCTTCCACATCCCTTGATCCCTTTAGCCTTAAGAGCTAAATCTAACTGTCTCATGAAAGCATCCAGTGAATTGGCCTCCGCTGCCTTCTGTGGCAGAGAATTCCACAGATTCACAACTCTCTGGGTGGAAAACAGGTTTCCTCATCTCAGCCCTTATTCTTAAACTGTGACCCCTGGTTCTGGACTCCCCCAACATCGAGAACATTTTTTCCTAGATCTAGCTATTCTTCGCTCTGTACCTCCAGCTTGGAAACCCATTGCTTTACATTCACGCAAACATTTGTCCCGGTCCCCCGAGGCTTGGACCTCACTGCGTTCTGAGCCCACCGTTTAGTCTTGAATTGAAGCAAATTTCTCTGCCTACGCCGGCGAGCTCGGAGGCACAGTTTACCCCCCTCATTTCTATTGATCATCCCAACCCTCTTACTACTCGATGGGCACAGCGAGTTCCTCAATGATATTAAGCAACTTAATTGATAAGATAATGAGTCTGGGAAACGCCACGCCGAGTGATTTATCCGTGTAGCAATGTCAACCTTCACAGGCAACAACAACGTGAAGGTGTTAAGCTCAAAGGTTGGGCTGATCTTCAGAAGAGGGTCGGGGTTAATCTGACCCGAGACGTCCTCTGTCAATTCCCTCCACCGACGCCGAAGAAGGGTCTGCAGTGTCTCGACCCGAAACGTTACCTATTCCCTTTTATCCAGAGTTGTTGTCTGACCCGCTGAGTTACCCCAGTTTTTTGTGTCTCTCTTGCCTCCACAGATGTTGCCTGACTCGCTGACTTACTCCAGCGCCTAGTGTTTTACTTGAAATTCTAGCACCAGCAGTTTCTTATGTCTCCGGGTTCACGTTTCTTGGGTCTATTGCTCGCCTCATTGTGTGCAGTTAGTCGCTTGCGAAACTCTCTCGCTACTCCACCGTGAGAGAAGGACTTGTGTGGTATGGGTTAAATCAAGACGTGCTGAGAAGTTGGTTCGGTAGGTCGGCGTTTTGCAGGACGATGTGGATCAGACCAGTTGACTAGCAACGTTTGCTTCTGAAGCCACCTCCTACCAACTTCGCCCTTATTCACCACCGCCCACGTCGCGCCCCCACCCTATCCCGTTTTGTCCACCTGTTTTAGACTTGTTATAGAAGCGTACAGCATGCTAACAGACCTTTCTGCCCAACTTGCCCACACCGACCAACATGCCCCATCTACGCTAGTCCCACCTGCCCGCGTTTGCCTTATACCTGTATCTCTCTAAACCTACCCTATCGATGTACCTCTCCAAATGTGTTTTTTTTTCTAACGTTGTGTGATACCACGAGGTAGTTGAGGCATTTAGGCAGATGCCTGGGTAGGACAGGTTTAGAAGGGTATGGGCCAAACGTAGGTAGGTGGGACTAGTGTAGATGGGACCTGCTGTTCAGCGTAAATATGTTGGGCCGAAGGGCTTGTTTCACGCTGTATGACTCCATGACTGGACTCTATGAAACCGCCCTCTGTGTGTGTGGTGTGTGGGGTAGGGGGAGGGAGGTGCCACACTTTATCCTAGGCCCCTTGTGCATGGATATGACTTTGTAACCTACTCACCAAAATGCTCGACTAACGCCGTTAGCTCTTAAAATCATTACGTTTTTTTAACTTTTGGACATTGAACACTCCCTTTGCTAATCTACCCAGTGGTGCACTGGCACCCTCTCCAGGGAACACGGTGACCGATTTACAACCAAGGAAACGTTTTCGAATCGTATTTTAGCTTTGGAGGATGGAGTGGGGGTGGGGGGGTCGTCAATGTAACCCTCCCACGGGGTTGGATATTGTCGGAGGCAGTCGATAGCGGATCGAAACTCTGAGCGGAAATTAACGCCGCGTCTTGACCGCACTTCGATGCAGAGGCCGGACCAGCCAATAGATTGAACACCATTCAAGGCAGTTGGTGGCATTGACAAATGCATCCACCCACTCATCCAAAGCGGCAATCCGTGTTGCGAGAATGAATCCAAAATGCGAATCTGGTCTCGGGTGGCAGAGAGTTTTGTAATTTAGTTTTAGAGCTACAGCGTGGAAACAGGCCCTTCAGCCCACCGAGTCAGCGCCGTGATAGTACACCAGCACTACCCCACACAATAGGGACAATTTTCAATTTTACCGATAAACCTACAGAACTGCACGTCTTTGGAGTGTGGGAGGAAACCGGAGCACCCGGAGAAAACCCACGCGGTACAAACTCCATACAAATAGTACCCGCAGTCGGGATCGAACCCGGGTCTCTGGCGCTGTAAGACAGCAACTCTACCGCTGCGCCACCGTACCGCCCATGAGGTGATTTATGCTTTATGTGTTGGGTAAAATATCCATGTGATCCGATCTGCACCTCCCCTATCTGCTTGCACTGCACTGACTTGGCCCTAATCATGAAGTCCTCAGTTGTTGCCCATCACACCGTTTACTGAAGCCACTCTAACAATCAACAGGATCTTGATTGTCAGAAGTAGTCATTGCATTGTTGGCTTTGATTGTGATTTATTTGGACTAATCTGGGCCGTTTACAGAACCCTGGTTCTTCTGTGAAGAGGAAAGGGATCTCAAACACTTTCCCAACGGCTTCTAAATAACCCAAGCACCACTTGTTGAAATTAATTCTGTTTTGGACCAAAGATAGACACAAAGTGCCTAGATTCTTGATGTTGGTGATTATGAGGAGAAGAATGGGGTTAGGAGGGAAAGATAGATCAGCCATGATCGAATGGCAGAGTAGACGATGGGCCGAATGGCCTAATTTTTCTCATCACATGCCCTTATGAAACTTTCTTTGGTGTAAACCAGCATCGGCAGTTCCTTCTCATTACATTTTGTTTGGGACCCTTGCCCATCAGCCCTGCCCTGTAAAAACAGTCAACCTGGTGTTCCTCCTTTTGTGGTATCTTTTTTTCCCAATGAGCCTAATTAACTCTGGAATCTCTCAACCTTGCTCCTTCAATATAAGGTTGTCCTTGGAATCCATTTTCTGAACTTTGAGACAGAGGGTGATTAG
Source organism: Malacoraja senta (assembly GCA_038087875.1). Classification (NCBI taxonomy): domain Eukaryota; kingdom Metazoa; phylum Chordata; class Chondrichthyes; order Rajiformes; family Rajidae; genus Malacoraja; species Malacoraja senta. The sequence continues at coordinate 81,776,949 of CM075979.1, forward strand.
GAGGCATGACCGATGCTCTGCATGCCTCTATAAAATGATGTGGGTTGTTACATAGATGATGCCAGATTTTAGATTGCATGTAGTTTGGGACAAAATATAACACATGGGGTTACTGTTATTTCAGTTAAGTATTTAGGACATGATTTTTTTTTTAAGTTGAGCAAGTTGATGATGGGTTTATGCTGTAACCAGAAGAAGATTGTTCTCATTTTATAGGTTATTTGGCCTCTCCAAAATGCCCCTAATGAGTTAGGAGTGAAGTGAAAGTGGGATAACGTAGAACTAGTGCGAACGGGTGATCATTGCTCTGTGTGGGCTGAAAGGCTTATTTCTAATATTGTATTTTTCATTCGGTCAATTAGTCAAGGGTTCATAGGCCAGCAGACAGAGATAAACAGTGATGGAGAGCTGAGGCTCAGTGATATGAGGAATGATACAAAGAATGGTTAGGTTCTGGAACTCGCTGTCAATTAAGATGGTGAAAACCAGTAAACCAGGGATTTCAAATGGGATTTAGATAGCATCTGTGGAAAAAATAATTTGCAGGGGGCAATGGAAAAAGAATGAGGGAGTGTAGTGTATCTGATGGGATTAATCTCCAAAGAAAGTCGGTACAAACTCTCTTTAGTTGGGGCAGCAGTAGAGTTGTTGCCTTACAGCGCCAGGGACGTGGGTTTGATCCTGACTACGGGTGCTGTCTGTACGGAGTTTGTACATTCTCCCTGGGGTTTCTCCAGGCGCTCCGGGTTCCTCCCACATTCCAAAGGCGTGGAGGTTTGTAGGTTAATTGGCTTCTGTCCTTGGTGTGAAGGACAGAACTAATGTATAGGTTATTGCTAGTTGGCGCAGACTCAGTGGGCCAAAGGGCCTGTTTCCACGCTGTATCTCTAAAGTAAGACCTGGATGTTTAAGTAATCTCCTTCAGTGTGGTAGCTATGCTATGATTCAATGATTCTCTACCAATGCGGCACCCATGGTATACTCTCCAAACCAACCTCTTCTAACTACATATCCCAAAACAAACTATGTTGCTGGGAAGATGGAATGAAAATAGGGAATCTTGGATTGAAATATTCAGCAGGCCAGGCAGCATATGTTCAATAGTGCTTTATTTGTCACATATGCAACTCACAGTGGGATTTTTTTTGCACATGTCACATATGCAGGGGCTGTCATGTTTTGGCGCCATTTTCAAAGTCCGGTCGGCCCGATTTCAAAGAGCGGTTCCCGCGAACTGACCTCTCCTCTCCTCTCCTCACCCGGCCATCTTTGCGTCCCAGGGGCGCCTCCTGCAAGGAGGCATTGACCCGGTTCCCCCCTCTTACCAGCCCTTGCTCCTCACAGCCGATGTTTCCAGCTCCCTCCCAGTTACGCCGTCCGACGAGCTTTGGGGCCGGCGTCGCGGCACTTCGGGAAGAAACACATTTAATGTTTGAGCTCAATGTCCCTAATCTTTATCTGGTCGATAATTGGAAATGTAGCTCTCTTTCCCATCGCATGGATTTTGCTTGACCCGCTGGCTCTCTGCAGCATTTTCTGTTTGTATTTCTTTACCAAAAGTGGACCGACAAGCACCGTTAGAACTTTGAAATGACTGGGCTAATTTTGTCAAATTAAACCTAGTACCTGGCAATTGTATCAAACTGCATCCAATGATTTGCTTCTAATGGATAAAATAAAATAGTGTAAGATATGTGAAGATGATAGGGAGGGGGGGGAGGGGTGGGGGTGAGTCATATGGTTTGATGAATCACTTCTTCCCATGAAAATGACAAACGTGAAGATTAGTGCAGAATTCTGCCAGACTGTCATGATGCCTTTGTTTAGAACACCACCGACATCTTGTCTCGTATAGTTAGTCTTGTAAAAATGCTCCACAGTGTTTCAGAAGAGCAATCAATATCAAACCAAATTTGAGAATGAACCACATAAAAGATGCAAGGACAGCCTGGTCGGTTTTAATGAGTTTTTTAAAAGGAGCAACGAACTGTGGATTGTTTTAAGATGGAGGATTCCTGACTTCAGTAGACAGCAGTTGTGTAGCAATGGAAATAAGAGTGTGCCAATCAGCAACATTTGGGACAAGGAGTACCAGCGAGGCCACCTATGATGATAAATGCCGTTATTACAGGGGGATTTGATGCCTATCTCTACACTTCACTCACTCCATCTACACTTCACGCTGCCTCAGCAAGGCCACCAGCATAAACAAGGATGGGTCTCACCCCAGTCACTCCCTCTTCTCCCCTCTCCCATCAGGCAAGAGGCACAGATGTTTGTAAATGCATAACTCCAGATTTGGGGACAGTTTCTTCCCAGCTGTTATCAGGCAACTGAGCCATCCTATCACCAATTGGAGAGCAGTCCTGACCCTCCCCACATTGGAGACCATTAGACCATCTTTAATTGGATGGGAATGAAGGCTGCTAAATCCCCAGGGCCCGATGGGCTGCATCCCAGGGTACTTAAGGAAGTGGCTCTAGAAATCGTGGATCATTTTCCAATGTTCTGTAGATTCAGGATCAGTTCCTGTGGATTGGAGGGTAGATAATGTTATCCCAGTTTTTAAGAAAGGCGGCAGAGAGAAAAAAGGGAATTATAGACCAGTTAGCCTGACATCGGTGGTGGGGAAGATGCTAGAGTCAATTATAAAAGATGAAATGGCAGCACATTTGGATAGCAGTAACAGGATCGGTCCGAGTCAGCATGGATTTACGAAGGGGATATCATGCTTGACTAATCGTCTGGAATTTTTTGAGGATGTAACGAGGAAAATGGACAAGGGAGAGCCAGTGGATGTAGTGTACTTGGACTTTCAGAAAGCATTAGATAAGGTCCCACATAGGAGATTAGTGGGCAGAATTAGAGCACATGGCAGGCAGTGACTAGTGGGGTACCGCAAGGCTTGGTGCTGGGACCGCAGCTATTTACAATATACATTAATGATTTAGATGAAAGGATTAAAAGTAACATTAGCAAATTTGCAGATGATACAAAGCTGGGTGCCAGTGTGAACGGTGAGGAGGATGCTATGAGGATGCAGGGTGACTTGGACAGGTTGGGTGAGTGGGCAGATGCATGGCAGATTCAGGTTAATGTGGATAAATGTGAGGTTATCCACTTTGGTGGCAAAAACAGGAAGGCAGATTATTATCTGAATGGTGTCAAGTTGGGAAGGGAAGTACAATGAGATCTGGGGGTCCTTGTTCATCAGTCACTGAAAGTAAGCATGTAGGTACAGCAGGCAGTGAAGAAAGCAAATGGCATGTTGGCCTTCATAACAAGAGGAGTTGAGTATAGGAGCAAAGAGGTCCTTCTGCAGTTGTACAGGGCCTTAGTGAGACCACACCTAGAGTATTGTTGGTCTCCAAATTTGAGGAAAGATATTCTTGCTATTGAGGGAGTGGCAGCGTAGATTCACGAGGTTTATTCCCGGGATGGCGGGACTGTCATATGTTGATAGAATGGAGTGGCTGGGCTTGAATACTCTGGAATTTAGAAGGATGAGAGGGTATCTTATTGAAACATGTAAGATTATTAAGGGGTTGGACATGCTAGAGGCAGGAAACATGTTCCCAGTGTTGGGGGAGTCCAGAACCAGGGGCCACAGTCTAAGAATAAGGGGTAAGCCATTTAGAACGGAGATGAGGAAAAACATTTTCACACAGAGGGTTGTGAATCTGTGGATGCATCAATTCTCTAGATTCTTTGAAGAGAGAGTTAGATGGAGCTCTTAATGATAGCGGAGTCAGGGGATATGGGGAGAAGGCAGGAACGTGGTACTGATTGTGGATGATCAGCCATGATTACAGTGAATGGCGGTTCTGGCTCGAAGGGCCGAATGGCCTACTCCTACACCTGATGTTTATTGTCTATTGACTTTACTGGCCTCCCATATACCTGATTGGAGACCTTCGAATTATCTTTAATCGGACTTTATCTTGCACAAAATGTCAAACCCAAGCAGTCAGGTCTATCATAGATGGGTCAGCATAGGCAAGATGTGCTGAAGGTGCCATTTCTGTGCTGAATGACTCCGTGACACTAATTATTTTCAATTTCCCATCTGATTGGCTTCTACTATGAATTAACTTTGTTTCCAATAACTACTTAAACTGTATAATTTGGTTTATATTAAAGCTTTAGGAGCATGAAGCATTACCCTCTTAAATGTTCTGAAAGCTGCAAATGGTTAAACTATTAGATGTTAAATCTAATTATGTGCATTTAAAATTTCAAATGCCTACAATTGCTGGAATTGTTAATACTGGAGTGCAGTAGCATGGGTCAGCTGTACCTTGAGAAAGCCTTGGTTCATTGGAAAACTATTGTTCCCAAATTTAAAGTGTAATCCAGAATGATAACTGTTTTGTGATCTCGCTGCCAAGCTACAGGCAAATTGCAGCTGTGTTCACAAGTTATAGGAGTAGAATTAGGCCATTCGGCCCATCACGTCTTCTGCGCCATTCAATCATGGCTGATCTCTGCTTCCTAATCCCATTTTCCTGCCTTCTCCCCATAACCCTTGACACCCATTCTAATCAAGAATTTGTCTTTCTGCCTTAAAAATATCCACTGACGGCCTCCACATCCCTCTGTGGCAATGAGTTCCACATATTAATTACCCTCTGAGTATGAGGTCCCTCCTCACCTTTTTAAAAGAGCACCCCTTAATTCTGAGGCTATGATCTCTGGTCCCAGACTCTCCCACCAGTAGAAACATCCTGTCCACATCCACTCTATCTATGCTATGCTATGTTAACCCATAGTCTCCTAGACTACGGGTCATTTATGCTGCAAACCAACAGAAACCAAGGCACTGTTTTGAACGGGTGCACGTCTCTCAATCACGAGCAATCAACAATAATTGCACATTTGTTAAATTTATGCATCACATTCTGGTTCAGAATGTGAAGGTGATAATCTACAATAGAGAGAATAACACTTGGCTAACAAAATGACTGCAATTACATAAGGTATAAAGATGTGTATCCCATTAGTGCAAAACGGTGTTTTAAATTAAATATTGTACATTGTAATCTTTAAAGATAATGTGAACTATTAATTTATGTGTTTCAAAATTGATTATGTCCCCTAATATTGGCTCGAATCCAAATTTGTTTTCAATAATTAATATCATACATCTGTTTAATCGTTTTTATTAAAATGGATGCAGCAAATTTTCACTTTACCAGTAGTCAACTCTAATAATTATGTAAGATTGTAATCATTTTGAAATGTGGTGGATGTAAGAATTGTGAGACTAGGTCCTTGGGCACCAAGAGTGTCGGTGGGAAGAATTAAGTGTGTGATATATATACAATATTTTCACGCATTAAAAAAATAAATAATTTTTGTTTCTTATTATTTGACCCAGCCAACAATAACAGAAAAATTCTTAAAGCTCTTTCCATATGCATGTTATAAGCAGAACTATGTTATACTTTCACATGTAACTGATCAGACATCCTTCCAAAGAACAGAGTATGGTCAGACTGTCTGCCTGAGGCTGACATACTAAATCAGAATAAAGGATGTTGTCACTGGATTAAATAGACTGACCAATATTAACACTTGGGTCTTGGGCTCTTTGACAGAATCTATAAACTATTGACCTTGCACTTTTAATGTGAATTTTTGAAATGTGTTGTGTTTAGCGATGATGGACTAATCTTCTTCTTTATCAAAAGCCAGTTAAAATCAGGGTGAATTGGACCTCGAGCAGTAAGATAAAATTGTCTCTCTCTTTCTCTCGAAGTTAACACAAATCCAATCAGTCCAAAACAACAGATGATTTACACCAAAATGGGAGCGCTCTTTAGCAAGTAAGAGAAGATAAGAGTGCTGGTAAATCAGTGGGTCTGGCAGCATCTCTGGAAGACATGGATAGGCGATGTTTTGGGTCGTGACCTTCAATATTACCTAACCATGTCTACAAAAGGTTTACAAAAAGGAATGCTGGAGTAACTCTGAGTCAGACAGCATTTGTGGAAGACACGGTTAGGTAATATTGAAGATCACGACCCGAAGCATCGCCTATCCATGTCTTTCAGAAATGCTGCCTGACTCACTGAGTTACTCCATCACTTTTGTTTTGTAAACCGGCATCTGCAGTTCCTTGGGTCTACTCTTTGGAAAGTGTTGGCTCTGAATCGTGCCTGCAGATCATTGTGAATTAATTTGCATTTGATTAGTGCAGATTTGGTTATTGTGGTTTAATTTTGAACAATGGTGAATTTATCACACAAGGTGGTTCTTGAAGAAGGGCTCTGGGCTGTGTGCATGATTATAGGATTCCACTGATATGAATGAAGAAATGTCAGAATCCTACAGGAGAATAACTATTACCATTGAAGCAAAATAATAGTGACTGCGTTGGTTCTGAAGGTTAATCTTAAAAGTCAGTACTGCAGTATATCACTGATAGCCAGCTGAAAATACTAATAAATGATGAATGGAAAGCATCTGACAAGACTGCAGTTGTACATCAGTCAACGCTTTAATGGTTAAACTCATTCTAAACAGGCAGGTTAATTAAGATTATAATTCATTAAGGACTTTGAAATGACTCAATTTGTTCAGATGTTGTGGAGAATAACAAGGGATTGGTGCCTGTCATTCACAACAGTCACACCTGGCCACGGACTTTCTGTGAATTATTGTGTGGGAATCTGAAGTAATTAGAAACATATTGAGGTGTACAGACTGTACAGGAAATATGGGACTTCTGTGGACAGGCTATGCATCTGTTGAAAAAGCATTACTGAGGACTGGTATAAAGCAGGAAATGTGTTGGAACATCCATTTCTATGCCAAATTGTGCTCAAAAGCAAATTAAAATAATGGAACTGAATTTGCCTATCACACTTTGTCCAACAATCATGCCAGATGAGGTAGCTGAGGAAGGGACTATTGCAATGTTTAAGAAACAATTAGACAGCTACATGGATGGGGTTTAGAGGGACTAATGTAGATGGGACATGTCTGTCGGTGTGGGCACGTTCGGCCGAAGGGCCTGTTTCCACGCAGTAAGACATTAATCTGCCTATCGAGCATCCCTAGCCTTTGTCCAACAATCTGCCTATCAACAAACCCCCTCGCCTGTGTTCACCTATTACCTGTCACGCTCTGACCTGTCCCTCCTCTTGTCCTGCTTTCTTTCCTGCCCTCCTCCAATCAGTTGAAGAAGGGTCCCGACCTGAAACGTCATCTATCCGTGTTCTCCAGAGATGCTGCCTGACCTGACCCCTCTATCCTGCTCCACCATTTAATTCCATCATGTCTAACCAGCTGAGTTACTCCAGTATTTTGTGTCTTTCATTGAAGGAACCAAATATGAGATTAAGAGAAATAGAGATTAGAGAGGAAATCAAACTTATTTTTAAAGTCTTAGAATAATCTAATACAAAAGAGGGGCATGTCATGACGATAGAAGTAAATTTTTGTCATCAGGTATGATGTTTGGTATTAAGACATCACATTGTAAAACATGTATTTAAAGTGAAATAAACAATCTTAATCTTTAGAGGGTGACCAATGGGAAACTGGTGCATTTTCCTGCCTGTTTATCTGTGGCAAATCTCACTTTATCAAGGCTTCTGCAGTATCAGAGTAACGTGCATTGCAGATTCCCACTTGTGTGTTTAGCTGTGCATGTACAGTCACTGGAGGTGTTATCTGACTAAGATAACATCAGCATTAGCTTTATCACCCAGACTATTACGTTTCTGAGACTGAATGGAATAAGTTAACTTGGATTTTTGTTGATCTGCAGCTAGTTGTTGAGTTATTGATGGCTAGTCTCCCTTGTAATTTGACTCTGGGGGGGGGGGGGGGGGGAATAAAAATGCCTGAAGACAAATGTCAAATAATTTATTCTGAGGTGGTGCAGAACTAATGATCGGATGGACATTTACATTTCAACTGTGGCTCAGACCAGCACTGCATCTGTGATGTACTGCAAATGCAGTCTAAATCTGAGGTTAAAGGCCACATCCAACAGC
>CM075979.1:81785151-81840343 GCA_038087875.1 Malacoraja senta
ACAAGTGACAATAAACCGCACGTGGGGTGGCCACGGTGGCGCAGCGGTAGAGTTTCAGCCTTACAGCGCTTGCAGTGCTGAGACCCGGGTTCGGTCCCGACTACGGGTGCTGTCTGCACGGAGTTTGTACGTTCTCCCCGTGACCGCGTGGGTTTTTTTCCCGAGATCTAAGGTTTCCTCCCACACTCCAAAGACGTACAGCTATGTAGGTTAATTGGCTTGGTATATGTGTAAATTGCCCCTTGTTTGTGTAGGATAGTGTTAATGTGCGGGGATTGCTGGTCGGTGTGGACTCGGTGGTTCCTCTACAACTAAAAACAAAAAAACTAAACTGAACTGAAACTGAACTGAACTGAGGTACTTGAGTTTGACTTGAATGTAGTTTAGAGAAACTAGGCTGCATATATCTACAAATAATGGCAATTGAGTTTCACTGTACCTTAATTGGTACACGTGACAATAAACTGACCGTTGAACCTTTGAAATAAAGATATCTTTGTCCAATCTGTGTCCAATCTATGCATCAAGTTCACAAACGAACTTCACATGTTTAAAACAATCTTTTGCCGAGTCGTATCAATGTTCCACACTGGTTTACTACAACCAGACATACAAACATATCAGTTTTACTCTTCAAGGGAACCTTTCGTTTAGTTCAGAAATACAGCATAGAAACTAGCCCAGGGGTGGGGAGCCTTTTCATATTGGAATGCCGCATTAAGTTAGCTGTAATCTAATAAGGCCGCATCCAAGAAACTTCAATTAGACATACTTCAAAATGTACATTATTTTGTAAAAATCTAACCACTATGTACTAACTTCAAGAAAATGAAAAAAAATTTAATTCTAAAGTTAACTAACCTTTTAATGACTTTGTAAGGGCGCCTTGATTTGGGCTAGGTAGGAGAATGTCAATTCGCTGCAATAAGTGATTGCCAAGCAAGAAAGCATTTTTCGTGCATGTTGCTGAAGACGTGGGTATTCTACTGCATTTTTCCATATTTCAATTGGATCTTTCTTAGCGTCAAATAAGGACTTTAAAATGTCATCTTCTGTGAGCTCAATCAATTCCATCTGTAATTCTTTAGGAGCCTTGGAGACATCAACTAGGTGAGGTTGAAATGCTCATTTGAATGCTAAAAAATGCTAATTTCGTTAAATCTTCTTTTACTCTTTGGTATTTTAAATACGTTCATTTTAAGATTAAAATAAAAATAATAAAAGGCGAACAAAAACATATTAATAAAAATAAAAGGACTTGTTCAGCAAAATTTGGATTCATTCAAAAGGCCGCACTTAATGGCCCAGAAGGTCGCAGGTTAACCCACCCCTGAACTAGCCTTTTGACCCACCGAGTCCACGACGACCAGCGATCACCCGTACACTAGTTCTATCCTACACACTAGAGGCTATTTCACAGAGGGCCAATTAACATACAAACTGTACATCTTTGGAATGTGGGAGGAAATTGGAGCACCCAGAGAAAAAGCCATGCGGTCACATTGAGAATGTGCAAACTCCACGCAGACAGCATCCGTGATCAGAGATTGAACTCAGGCCTCTGGTGCTGTAAGGCGGCAGCTCTACTGCTGCGCCACTGTGCCGCCCTAGTTGTGAATGTAGTTATGCATGGAATCAGGCCCTTCGGCCTAACTCGTTCATGCTGACCAAGATGGTTCCTTATTCTCAAGGGATATTGGGAGAAAGCAGGAATGCTGATTTTGGATGATCAGCCATGATCATATTGAATGGCGGTGCAGGCTCAAAGGGCCAAATGACCTACTCCTGCACCTATTTTCTATGTTTCTATGTTTCAATGCACTTAATGGCTTAATTATGTGTTAAAGATTCCTTCATTTGTACAGAGTTCCACTTCTAACCTCGGGACATCCCGATGAACGACTTGTGAAATGTTCTCATTGAGAACGTAGGAAGCATTCAATGTTATATCTTGCACCGAATGTTGTACTCTTTATCCTTTATCTTGCACTGTGGACGGCTTGACTGTATTCACGTATAATCTTTTCTCTGACTGGATAGCACGCTAACACTATACTTCCGTACACGTGACAATAATAAACTAAACTAAACACTTGACGCTTTACCTCCCCCCTTGACTCCATCTAAGGACCCAAGCAGTCTTTCCAGGTGAGGCAGAGGTTCACCTGCACCTCCTCCAACCTCATCTATTGCATCCGCTGCTCTAGGTGTCAGCTGATCTACATCGGTGAGACCAAGCGGAGGCTTGGCGATCGCTTCGCCCAACACCTCCGCTCGGTTCGCACTAACCAACCTGATCTCCCGGTGGCTCAGCACTTCAACTCCCCCTCCCAATCCGAATCCGACCTTTCTGTCCTGGGCCTCCTCCATGGCCAGAGTGAGTCCCACCGCAAATTGGAGGAGCAGCACCTCATATTTTGCTTGGGCAGTTTACACCCCAGCGGTGTGAACATTGACCTCTCCAATTTCAGGTAGTCCTTGCTTTCTCCCTCCTTCCCCTCCCCTGCCCCAGCTCTCCCAAAGCCTACAGTCTCCGCCTGTTCCTTTCTTCTTCCCGTACCCCCCACCTCCACATCAGTCTGAAGAAGGGTCTCGACCCAAAACGTCACCTATTCCTTCGCTCCATAGATGCTGCCACACCCGCTGAGTTTCTCCAGCATTTTTGTCTACCTTTGATTTTTCCAACATCTGCAGTTCTTTCTTAAACTAAACACCAGTCATTTGATGAGGAGCAAGCACTTATAAACGGCAATGAAATAATCTGATCAAATAATCTGTCTCAATGAACTTAGTTCTGTAGTAATTTGTGTTACTTTGTGTGTGAGTATTGATATGTATTAACTTGTATTGAAAAAAGCAACAATAATTACAAGATATATGATGAATGAATAGGTCGATTGGGCTGATATTCACTGGAATTTAGGATGGGAGTGGATCTTATAGAAACATATAAAATTCTGAAAGGATTAGACAGGCTAGATGCAGGAAAAATGTTCCCGATGTTGGGGGGAGTCCAGTGCCAGGGGTCACATTTTAGGCCATTTAAGACTGATATGCAGAAACACTTTTTCACCCAGAGAGTTGTGAATTTGTGGAATTATCTGCCACAGAAGGCAATGGTGGCCAATTTGCTGGATTTGTTCAAGAGAGAGTTAGATTTAGCTCAGGGCTAAAGGAATCAAGGGATAGGGGGGAAAAGCAGGAAAGGAGTACTAATTTTGGATGATCAGCCAAGGGCAGTGCTGGTTCGAAGGACCGAATGGCCTACTCCTGCACCTATTTTCTATGTTTCTATAAATGGGCAATGTTTGACTGGAATGTTTCTTGAAATGTATTATAACGAGGGTGGCACAGTGGTGCAGCTGGTAGAACTGCTGACTCGCAGCACCAGAGACCTGGGTTGGATCCTGAGCTCAGGTGCTGTGTGTGTGTGTTTGTGTGTGTGTGTGTGTGTGTGTGTGTGGAGTTTGCACGTTCTTCTGTGACTGCGTGGGCTGCCTCCGGTTGCTCCAGTTTCCCCCCCACATCCCAATGACGTGCAGGCTTACAGGTTATTTGGCTTCTGTAAACTCCCCCTTGTGTAGGGAGTGGATGAGAACGTGGGATAACATATAACTCATGTGACCGGGTGACTGATGGTCGGCATTGACTCAGTGGGCCTGTTTCTGTGCTATACTTCAGTTCTAGTTTAGTTTAGAGATTCAGCACGGAAACAGTCCCTTTGGCCCATCAAGTCCGTGCCGACCAACGATCACCCAGTACACTATCTTGCACACTAGGGATAATTGACAAATTTTACCAAAGCCAATTAACCTACAAACCTGTACATCTTTGGAGTGTAGGAGAAAACCAGAGCACCCGGGTAAAATCCTACGCGGTCACGGGGAGAACGTACAAACTCTGTATAGACAGCACTTGTAGTCAGGATCAAACCCGGGTCTCTGGTGCTGTAAGGCAGCAACTCTACCGCTGCACCACTGCCTTAGCTCTAAACTAAATTAAACTGCAAAGATCTCTTGTTAATTATTTTACACAATTGTTTGATAATGAAAGTGGGGCTGGATGAAGATAAATCTGCTGTCATTTGCTTGTTTATCTATGTTCTATACTGTCCTCCAACTCTCTTGTCTTTCACTGTAGATAAATATGGTTATTAGAACTCTCTGATCCCACTCACCCTTCCCCCTTTTCAACTGTTGACCTGAACTACCTCTATTCCTGATGGTGTTTTGGTCTTAAAACAATCCCCACTCATTTTATGTAGGAAAGATCTGCAGACGCTGGTTTAAATCAAAGGTAGACACAAAATGCTGGAGTAACTCAGCGGGACAGGCAGCATCTCTGGATAGAAGGAATGGGCCAGGTTTCGGGTCGAGACCCATTCTTCAGACTGATGTCTGACAGGCCCCATTCATTTTAGATCTCTTCATGCCTTTAACTGAGATATTCTTCAATCCAATGAATCTTTGAGGTCACGCTAATCATCTAAGTCTAGAGTATGGATATTCCTGTTTGCGTTCTTTTGTATTCCATTAACTGAAATGTACAGGGAAAAAAAGGGTGGCACAGTGGCGTAGTTTAGAGATACAGCACGGGAATAAGCCTATTGGCCCACCGAGTCCATGCCGACCAACGATCCCCGCACACTAACACTATCCTACACACACTAGGGACAATTTGCCATTTTAACCAAGCCAGTTAGCCTACAAACCTGTACCTCTTTGGAGTGTGGGTAGAAACCTAGCACCCGGAGAAAACCCACACAGGTCACGGGGAGAACGTGCAAACTCCATACACACAGCACCTGTGGCCAGGATCGAACCTGGGTCTGTGGCGCTGTACGGCAGCAATTCTACCGCTGCTCCACCATTCCGTGAGAGCTGCTGCCTCATAGCGCCAGAGACTGGGTTTGACCCTGAGCTCGGGTGCTGTCTGCGTGGAGTTTGCACATTCTCCCTGTGACTGTATGAGTTGTTCCAGTTTCCTCCCCACATCCCAAAGACACGTGGGTTTGTAGGTTAATTGACCTCCGTACATGACCTTCAGCATGTCGGGAGCGGATGCGAGAGTGGCATAACAGAGAAATAGTGTGAGCAGGTGATCGATGGTTGGCATTTGACTCGATGGGCTGAAGGGCCTGTTTCGCTGCTGCACCTTTCAGTTCATTAGGTCAATCAATAAATGCTCCACATTTGCCTAGGCTGTGGAAATCCATCACTAAGCTCTGCATTTCCTCCTGAGGACCCTTGAAATCTACCCTTTTAATCAATTGTTTGCTCGATCCTTGTGTGAAAATGTCAACATGTTTATTCAGCACCCAACAGGAAATTACTGCAGATGCTCTAAAGTTCAAGGGTGTTTATTTGTGATATGAACTGGAACAATGAAATTCTTACATGTTGCAGCTTTTCACGCTACAGGCAACAACAGCAATGAATATACAATGACAATGTCAGTTGTTTGAAGTAAACCAGACCAGATTGCAAAAACAAAAGTATTTAGGGCAGACAATAGACAATAGGTGCAGGAGTAGGCCATTCGGCTCTTCGAGCCAGCACCTCCATTTAATGTGATCATGGCTGATCATCCCCAATCAGTACCCCGTTCCTGCCTTCTCTCCATATCCCCTGACTCCGCTAATTTTAAGAGCCCTATCTAGCTCTCTCTTGAAAGCATCCAGAGAACCTGCATCCACCGCCCTCTGAGGCAGAGAATTCCACAGACTCACCACTCTCTGTGAGAAAAAGTGTTTCCTCGTCTCCGTTCTAAATGGCTTACTCCTTATTCTTAAACTGTGGCTCCTGGTTCTGGACTCCCCCAACATCGGGAACATGTTTCCTGCCTCTAGCGTGTCCAAACCCGTAACAATCTTATATGTTTCAATGTTATTGCCTCTCATCCTTCTAAACTCCAGAGTGTACAAGCCCAGCCGCTCCATTCTCTCAGCATATGACAGTCCCGCCATCCCGTGAATTAACCTTGTAAACCTACGCTGCACTCCCTCAATAGCAAGAATGTCCTTCCTCAAATTAGGGGACCAAAACTACACACAATACTCCAGGTGTGGTCTCACTAGGGCTCTGTACAATTGCAGAAGGACCTCTTTGCTCCTATATTCGACTCCTCTTGTTATAAAGGCCAACATGCCATTCACTTTCTTCACTGGCCTGCTGTACCTGCCTGTTTACTTTCATAGACTGATGAACAAGGACCCCCAGATCCCGTTGTACTTCCCCTTTTCCCAACTTGACACCATTTAGATAGTAATCTGCCTTCCTGTTTTTGCTACCAAAGTGGATAACCTCACATTTATCTGCATTAAACTTCATCTGCCATGCATCTGCCCACTCCCCCAACCTGTCCAAGTCACCCTGCATTCTCATAGCATCCTCCTCACAGTTCACACTGCCACCCAGCTTTGTGTCATCTGAAAATTTGCTAATGTTACTTTGAATCCCTTCATCCAAATCATTGATGTATATTGTAAATAGCTGCGGTCCCAGCACCGAGCCTTGCGGTACCCCACTAGTCACTGCCAGCCATTCTGAAAGGGACCCGTTAATCCATACTCTTTGTTTCCTGTCTGCCAACCAATTTTCTATCCATGTCAGCACTCTACCCCCAAATACCATGTGCCCTAATTTTGCCCACTAATCTCCTATTACTGCAGATGCTCTAAAGTTCAAATGCTTTCTGAAAGTCTAGATACACTACATCCACTGGCTCTCCCTTGTCCCTTTTCCTAGTTTCCAGTGACACAGCGGGAAAGTTGCTGCCTCACAGCGCCAGAAAACCGGGTTCAATTCCGACCACGGGTGTGCGGGCTTCCATCGGGTGCTCCAGTTTTCCTCCCACACTCCAAAGACGTGCATGTTTGTAGGTTAATTGGTTTCGGTAAAAATTGTCATGGCTGATCTATCTCTCCCTCCGAACCCCATGTTATATCTCTAAACTCAACTAGAGCACCCAAAGTGGTCCAGAGCCCGCAATGGATTGGTGCTGAGGTAGGGATGTGGGAAGGATTGTACAAGATTGTTTCAAGAAGTTGATGGAAGAGATGTTCGTCAGCATGGATGTATTGCTTCTCGGGCTCCTGTACATTCTTCTCGACATAGCAGAGAGAAGAGTGTGTGACCGCATGTCTTTAGAGAGTGGGAGGAAACCAGAGCCCCCGGAGAAAGCCCACACGGTCACGGGGAGAACGTGCAATCTCCGTTCCGACAGCACCCGCGGTCGGGATCGAACCCGGGTCAGTGGCGCCGTAAGCGCTGTAAGGCAGCAACTCTACCGCCGCGCCACCGTGCCGTCAACTGTGGAGAGACCTGTGGTGTAGGCTCCAAAGTGACCTGGAATGAACTAAAGTCGTGAAAGACACAGGATAAATAAAAACTTAAAGGCTTGACATTTATATGGAAATTATTATTGGCTTTACAAATTAGAAATTCAAATTAGTGGTCTTGCCATCCTGGGAACATCTGGTGGCATTTTTTATAATGAACCACGATGTTTGATTAAAATATCTTCTGTGTGATTTAAATTTCCCTCCGTCCTTACTGTCTTATAATTTGCTTTAATATTTTCCCTCCAAGATACTATTATTTTGCTACCTCCCAATCCTTGTCACTGAAGAATATGCATTTAATATTTTTCAATATTCACCTCCATAGGCAGGCTCCCACATATCAAAACATGACTTTTTTTATTAACCACGTGTTGAAAATTTAATTATCGGCTTGCAATTATTTGTGGTGCAGGTACATCAAGCACATGCGCACACACACTTCATTAAAAAAAAGCAGCTCCAAAAATATTTGTTTAGAGGCTCCAATATGTGATTTTGTCATCCATCTTCTGGGAGGCATGGTGGCGCAGCGGTAGAGCTGCTGCCTACAGCGCCAGACCTACAGTGCCCTACAGCACACCCAGGTTCGAACCTGACTATGGGTGCTGTCTGTACGGAATTTCTACGTTCTCCCCGGGACCCGTGTGGATTTTCTCCCAGATCTTCGGTTACCTCCACACTCCAAAGACGAGCAGATTTGTGGGTTAATTGGCTTGCAATAAATGTAACTTATCCCGAGTTTAGTTTAGGGATACAGCGTAGAAACAGGCCCTTCGGCCCACGTCACCGACCAGCGATCCCCGCACATTAACACAAGCCTACACACACGAGGGACAATTTTCACTTATACCAAGTACGAAAACCCAAGCCAATTAACCTACAAACCTGTACGTCTTTGGAGTGTGGGAGGTCATGCAGGTCACGGGGAGAACATACAAGCTCCGTACAGGTGGCACCGGTAGTCGGGATTGAACCCAGATCTCTGGTACTGCAAGCGCTGTAAGGCAGCAGCCCTACCGCTGCGCCACCGTGCCGCCCAGTGTGTGTAGGATAATGTTAACGTGTGGGGATTGCTGGTCGGCACGGACTCCTCCATCAGATATGGGGCCCTAACCTGCTTTGAAGAAGGCTTCTGAGGATGGGTTTCGACCTGAAACGTCACCCATCCTTCCCTTCTCTCCCGAGATGCTGCCTGTCCCCGCTGAGTTACTCCAGCACCTTGTGTCTATCTTTGGTAAATTTAGTTGGTCCATTATGGCACAGAGCTATGAAATCACCTGAGTGACTCTGAAGTGGTCAACGTTGATCAGGTTAGGGTTAGGGTGCCACAGCGGTGGGCCAGTGGAAACCAATTTCCAAACTTGTTGACATAAAGCTGATCTCACTTGCAATATCCTTGGCATAGGAACTTCTTGCTGAAGGTGATGAATCTCTGGAATTCACTATCCATGTATTGTGGCGCATGGAACACTTTTATTTATCTGGAGGTATTTACAGAGGTTACGGTTAGGGTTAGGGTTCTGATGAGTACAGATATTATAAACGGAGGCGCCGAAACAGCGGCGCCGAAACGGCAGCACCGAAAAGTACCCGACCCTGTAGGAGAGGATCCAATAGTTTTTTTACTGTTGATCCTGCCATATGATGCTCCCTTGCACTGTGGGGGAGCTTTGTGTGAATTGCTACAAACTAAAATCGCAGGCACTTAACTTGCTGTCCGCAGAGAAGAGCAATGAACTTTGAACCCAGGAAAGATGGGTCAATGTATTTTCTGAACGATAATAAGCTGGGAACATTCTTGAGCCTACACAAAATGTGCCATTTAATTCATAATTATAGGTGCGAAATGCAAATGGAATACTTTTTGTATAATCTGTTGCAAAACTAGCATATTAGTTTAGGTTTAGTTTAGAGATACAGCGTGGAAGCGGGCCCTTCGGCCCACTGAGTCCGTGCCGACCAGCGATCGACGCACACTAATTCTCTATATAGTTTGAGTTTATTCCCATCATTTAAGTGAAAGTGGCAAGATAAGTAGATAGGGCGGTAAAGAAGGCATATGGCATGTTTGCCTTTGTTGGTTCAAGGAATTGAGTGTAAGAGTCAGGAAGTCAGATTGCAGTTTTATTAGCAAGGGATTTTGTAAAATAAGTTTTGGAAGTTAGTGATGATGTACAACCATGTAATAAAAAGCTGAATTGTGATCTTTTCTCAAGAGCCCTTGACTAGCCTTGAATACCAAAAGATGCGGTGATGTTACGGCTGGTTAAAGCAGATTTGAGGTTGCACAGGCAATATTACATTCAATCCTGGGGCTGTATTTTCATTCTCTCAGCAGGCTCCAGTTTCCTTTGAAGTGTTGAAGGTTAGAGTCACCTGAATGATATAGGGAATGAAAGGGTAAGTTGTAGAGCCAGATGAATAGATTAGCCTTGTATACTCTTCATGAGTCACTGGCAAGGGATATACTTTGTCCCCAGATTGTGCTCACGTTAAGGAATCCATCTGTTTTAATATTCAATTGATTCATATGTATGTTCAGATCTGCATTTTAATAGGATTTTCCATTTATGTGTGTGGACCACACCTTGGCCTTTCATTTCCTCTTGGTCACCATCAGTGGTCTGTCCTTCCTAAAGGGCCTGACTTAAATGTAGCCAGTGTTTCACGTTTCAGCGTCTAGTTTAGTTTAGTTTAGAGATACAGCGCGGAAAAAGGCCCGTTGGCTCATTGAGTCTGCACCGACCAGCGATCCCCGCACATTAACACTTTCCTACACACTAGGGTCCATTTGTTAACATTTATACCAAGCCAGTTAACCTACAAACTTGTACGTCTTTGGAAGGTGGGAGGAAAACGAAGATCTCGGAGAAAATCCACGTGGTCATGGGGACAACGTACAAACTCTGTACACACAGCACGTGTTGTCAGGATTGAACCTGGGTCTCTGGCGCTGCAAGCGTTGTAAGGCAGCAACTCTACCACTGCGGTAGAGCAGTAGATTACTTTCCCAGCTGCTGCAGGGACCCGGGTTCCATCCCGACCTCGCCAGCTCTGTGTGGAGTTTGCACGTACCCCGTACGACCTTGTAGAATCAAGGAACTGCAGATGCTGGCTTACTCAAAATGCTGGAGTAGCTCAGCGGGTCAGGCAGCATCCCTGGAGAACATGGATAGGTGACGTTTCGGGTCGGGATGCTACTTCAGAAGAAGGGTCTAATGCCCTTTCCTGGGATTGGAAAGTCTATCGAGCTTTGACCCGCTGCTGGATTCACACCAGCTGACAAATGAATGGTTGCCTTTTTCTATCTCCTGCCTGGCCCTTCAGACTTAAATGAAAGATCAAACAAAGGCAACAATTAATACACAGTGTAATAGAGGGGGAGAAAATAACTCCAGTTCAGTTTGCAACAAAGGGTTTTGAAACCGTGAAGAATCTTGCCATCTACTGTAAATCTGTGACAAAGCTATTATTTGCAAGGCCTTGCCAAATCCAAAAAGCTAAGCAGACAGGAGACGTTTAAGAATTCCTCCCAGTGGAATAAAGCCACGTTACTTGGCACATAATCCTGTTAAGCAAATACCTGACAGTCTTAAGGCAGCATTAAATGACGGGCGATGAGTGTCTAAAAGTCTATTGCTTCGTATCTGACGTAGATTTAATTCAGTGGAAACCTTGCCTAAAATATCAGTCTGTCTGCTTTGTTCCTGCACGTGGCAGTCACTGGCATTGGTAAATGAGGCCCTCAAGGGCAAATATGTTGTTGAATTCTGGTATTTATTCTGAGAAGGCGAACATAATGACTTGTATTTTCAATAAAGGACATTTTCGTTTTGTAAACCAATTACTTGCATTTTGCAGCACCCATTTCATTCCCGATGGAAATCTGTGCGAGGAATATAGCATCGTGAGGAATGTTCATCTGTTTATGTTGTGTAGAGGCTCATGTAGTTAACAGCATTATGTATCCAATTGTGTACGTCAAAAGCGCAACACTAAAAAAAAACGATTAAGCAATGTAACAAAAAAAAAAGTGTTCCTTTTTATAAAAAAACAAGTATTAGCTGGCTGCCAGGAATGAAAGTAGTCGTTTCATTGGTGCTGTTATTATATCAGTAATACTGTTGATTTCATCCATTTAAGTTTAGTTTAGAGATACAGCGTGGAAACAGGCCCTTCGGCCCACCAAGTCCGCACCGACCAGTGATCACTGGTACACTAGTTCTATCCTGCACACTAGGGACAATTTTATCCAGGCCGATTAACCTGGAATCCTGCACGTCTTTGGAATGCGGGAGGCAACCAGAGCGCCAGAGACCTGGGTTCAATCCTGACCTTGGGTGCTGTCTGTACGGGGGTTTGTACGTTCTCCCCGTGACCTGCGTGAGCTTTGTCCGGGTGCTCCGGTTTCCTCCCACATTCCAAAGGCGTCCAGGTTTGTAGGTCAATTGGCCTCGGTAAAAATTGTAAAATGGTCCCTGGTGTGTGTAGGATACATAGTGCAAGTGTACGGGGTGATCGCTGGTCGGCGCAGACCCGGTGGGCCGAAGGGCCTGTTTCCACACTTGTACCTCTAAAGTAATCTAAACTGAAATGCACTGCGTAGTTGTACAACGTGTCTAATTCTCCAGAGCAATGGAAAATGAATTGCAACCAAAGCACCTGTAAAGAGGTAGGTCATAAAGGGGAAGCAATGTCAATGAAATGACTTCATGATTAATGTGACATATTAGTCAGCACAATGGTGACCACCTCATTAGGTTTGAAGACAGGTAGTGCTTGATTTATTATTAATGCATACACCAAAAATGTAAGCAATCCAAATTGTCACTGGAGGCCACATAGGTAAAGTCACACAGGACAGCAGTAGGCCCTTCAGCCCATTGAGACTGTGCTGACCATTGAGCACCTGTTTAGTTTAATTTAGAGATACACCAGGGAAACGGGCCATTTGGCCCACCAAGTCCACGCCGGCCATTGATCACCCCTTCCCACTACTTCTATTTTATCCCAACTTTCACATCCACTCCTTACACGCTAGGGGCAATTAACAGAGGGCCGATTAACCTACAAACCTGCACGTCTTTGGGATGTGGGAGGGAACCGGAGCACGCCGGAGGAAACCCATGCGGTCACAGGGAGAACGTGCAAACTCCACACGGACAGCAGCCGAGGTCGGGATCGACCCCGGGTCTCTGGTGCTGGGAGGCAAAAGCTCCATCAGCCACTCCACAGTGCAGCCCTGGTTATAATAAATTTCAAGAATCAAATGCGATTCCACTCAGATATTTGTTTCTCTTTTAAATACAAGTCAAAACAAAACACTCACGCACAAAGTAACCCGAGTCTCTGGTGCTATTAGACAGCGCCTCTACTGCCTGCGCCACTCTGCCGCCCTATCTCCGCACTATTCCCATTTTATTCTCCTCACCTTCCCATTAACTCTATAAGGACCACAAGGAATTGAGCCTCAAATAAAATGGGTGCCATAGTCCCAGCCACCGCTGAATGGGCTTCGGATACTTTGTGGGGGCAATTGTGTTCTTGCCTCAAGCCCTGCGGGAGCCGCAGCCTCCACAGGGGATCGCTGGTCAGCACGGACTCGGTGGGCCGAAGGGCCTGCATTCTAGTTGTATCTCTGAAAAAAATAAAATAAAAAAGAAACAACCAGCTTTGCTCCTAGATACAAGCAGCAGTGCACAATATGAGCTTGTTTGCCACCCTATCAATAGGATGCCGATTGAAAGAATACAACAGCAATTAAATGCTGGAAGAATCACTCAATGTCCATCGCAACACACTCAATGGGGCCCAATTTGCTCTGACTTCCACCGAGACTGTCTTCTATTGATTGTAGTGTGCAGCCTCCTGCTCCAATTAACGTCAGTAAGGGAAGAAGCAGCTATTATGTGAATAAATATGTCCTCTGGTGCAGACGGAGAAACCGTCTGTATTGCACATGGAAGTGTCCAATTTCATGTCTGTCTCAGTAATGCCTCCAGTGAGAACTATTTTGGTTAAATTCAAAGTCAGATCATTCAGTGCCCCAGAAAAGAGTGCCAGGGTCATAGAGTGATACAGCGTGGAAACAGGCCTTTCAGCCCACACCGACCAACATGTCCTTTCTACACTAGTTCCACCTGGCGGCATTTGGCCCATATCCCTCTAAACCTGTCCTATCCATGTATCTGTCTAAATGTTTCTTAAACATTGCAACACTACCTGCCTCAACTACCTCCTCCAGCAGCTCGTTCCATACACCCACCACCCTTTGCGTACAAACTTTACCACTCGGGTTCCTATTAAATCTTTCTCCCCTCACCTTAAACCTATGTCCTCTGGTTCTCGATTCCCCTACGTTGGGCAAGAGACACTGTGCGTCTATCCCATCTATTCCTCTCATGATTTTGTTCACCTCTATAAGACCACCCCTCATCTTTCTGCTCTCCAAATAATAGTCTTAGCCTGCCAAGGGCCAGGAAGCGAGCGGGCAAGATCATCTCTGACCCCTCTCACCCTGGCCACAAACTCTTTGAATCACTTCCCTCTGGAAGGCGACTCCGGATTGTCAAAGCTGCCACAGCCAGACATAAAAACTGTTTTTATCCACGAGTAGTTGCTCTACTCCACAGCCAAACATCTGTAGCCTCCCTTTGATCTGGTATTTTGTTGGTTCACATGCTTGATCAATGGTGTTTTATCATTAATGTCTTATTATTATTAATGTTTAGCGTTTTCTGAGTCATTCGTAACTGTCACTGTATGTCATGTTGTTTTACTTGTGGGCGGAGCACCAAGGCAAATTCCTTGTATGTGAATACTTGGCCAATAAACTTACATACTTACTGAACCTCTCCCTATAGCTCAGACCATCGAATCCTGGAAACATCCTACTTAGTCTTTTCTGCACCCTTTCCAGCTTGACAACATCTTTATTTTTAAATGGTGTCCAGAACTGAACACAATACTAAATAAGCTCCAAACTTTAGACATTCCAATTTCTAGGTTGTGGAGTCTGACTGAATGCAGTGACAGGGCAGCACCTCAGTCTTTCTCTTGCCCTTCCACAAATCAGCCCGTTGGTTTGGATTGTCGTGTGTAGGAAGGAAGTGCAGATGCTGGTTTAAACCGAAGATAGACACAAAATGCTGGAGTAACTCAGCGGGACAGGCAGCATCTCTGGAGAGAAGGAATGGGTGACGTTTTGGGTCGAGCCCCTTCTTCAGACTGATCCGTTTCGGGTCGAGACCATTATTCACACTGAGGACTGACATCAGTCTGAAGAAGGGTCTCGACCCGAAACGTCACCTATTCCTTCCTTGCAGAGATGCTGCCTGTCCCGCTGAGTTACTCCAGCATTTTGGGTCTATCTTCGGTTTTGACTGTGGGGCAGGTTGTTGTGGGTTTGGATCATGGGGAGGGTTGGTTTGGATGGTGGGGAGAGGGGAGGAGAGTTGGTCGGTTTGCAAGGGGGGGGGGGGGAGATACGTGCAGAGGATTGGTTTGTTTGGTGTTGAGATGCATGGAGGGGGGTTAGTTTGGATGACAAGGAGAGGTGAGGAGGGTAAATTTGGATGGTGAGAGAGAGTTGGTTTGGTTGCTAGGGAGAAGCGAAAGGGGAATTGCTTTGGATGGTGGGGAGAACAAGGGGGTGGTTTGGAAGGAGAGAGGTGAGGGGGCATTGGTTTGAATGATGAGGGGGCACTGGTTTGGTTGGGTAGAGGTAAAGGGGCATTGGTTTGGTTGATGTGTGGAAGCAAAACTGTCCACCTGTTGTTTTGGACATTGTTATTGTGCTGGTGGATGTGTTGGTTTTGATTGTAGATGGTTTAGTTGGCGATTATACCAATGGTGCCATTGAAGACTGGTTCACGGAGATCTTTGACACCAAATGTTGGAGTAACTCAGCGGGTCAGGCAGCACCTCTGGAGAAAAGGAATAGATGACGTTTCGGGTAGGAACCCTTCTTCGGACCAGAAACGTCACCTACACCTATTCTCTAGAGATGCTGCCAGACCCGCTGAGTCACTCCAGCATTTTGTGTCTAACTTCAGTGGAAACCAGCATCTGCAGTTCCTTCCCATGGAGTGGTTGTGTTGGATTTGGCAAGTGTTTAGTTTAGTTTAGGTTAGTTTAGAAGTACAGCTCATAAACAGGCCCTTCGGCCCACCGTGTTCGGGCTGACTAGCGACCACTAACACTGTCCCACACACCCTAGGGACAATTTACCATTATACCAAGCCAATTAACCTGCAAACCTGTACGTCTTTGGAGTGTGGGATGAAACCGGAGAAAACCCACGCAGGTCATGGGGAGAACATACAAACTCCATACAGACTGCACCCGTAGTCAGGATCGAACCCAGGTCTCTGGTGCTGTAAGGCAGCAACTCTACTGCTGCGCCACCGTGCTTGAAGCTCCAGTCCCCCACCCACCTTTGGGTGCGGGTGACAGAAGAGGTAGGTTTGGTTAAAGTTCCGTATGAAGCTGCCACAACCTCCCAGATCATCAGAAGCTGCCACATGCCACATCAATTTGCTTTGTGACTAAGCAGTGGAAGATATGAAGTACTCACTGTCGCACCAGTCATCTCATTCATGCTGAATTATTGAATCGTTTGCATCTTTTGTGTCTCGGATATGATCCCTAGTTTGGGAAGCTTGCCAGTTTTTTCTGATCCTGATTCATCAGTAATTTCTAGCATAAAGGTGGTTAGTGCTGTCTATGCAGATTCTACCAGATCTGCTTCTTTGCTCAGTCGTGGTGGGGGAGAGATGAGAGTGTTCGGACTCTTGCCCAGAGTAGGTGAATCGAGGACCGGAGCACATAGGTTTAAGGTGAAGGGGAAAGATTTCATAGGAATCT
This sequence comes from Malacoraja senta, assembly GCA_038087875.1. Classification (NCBI taxonomy): domain Eukaryota; kingdom Metazoa; phylum Chordata; class Chondrichthyes; order Rajiformes; family Rajidae; genus Malacoraja; species Malacoraja senta. The sequence goes on from CM075979.1 coordinate 81,801,359, forward strand.
GAGGGGTAACATTTTCACACAAAGGGTGGTGGGAGTAAGAAACAAGCTGCCAGAGGAGGTAGTTGAGGCTGGGACTATCCCAATATTTAAGAACCAGTTAGACAGGTACATGGATAGAATAATTTTGGAGAGATATGGACCAAACGCAGGCAGATGGGACTGGTGTAGCTAGGACATGTTGGGCCGAAGGGCCTGTTTCCAAACTGTATCTCTCTATGATTCTATGATGAGGTTGGAATCGGTATGGGTTGCTGTGAATCAGAGACTATGTGCCTGCCCCATGATCAGCAGAGAATTGTAGAAACAAGGAGCAGATGCTGGTTAATACACAAGGGCGGCCGCGGTGGAGCAGCGGTAGAGTTGCTGCCTTACAGTGAATGCAGCGCCGGAGACCCGGGTTCGATCCCGGCTACGGGAGCTGTCAAAATGGAGTTTGTTTGTTCTCCCCGTGACCTGCGTGGATTTTCTCAGAGATCTTCGGTTTCCTCCTACACTCCAAAGACGTACAGGTTTGTAGGTTAATTGGCTTGGTAAATGTAAAAATTGTCCCTAGTGGGTGTAGGATAGTGTTACTGTGTGGGGATCGCTGTTCGGCGCGGACCCGATGGGCCCGAAAGGCCTGGTTCTGTGCTGTATCTCTAAACTAAACTAAACACCAAAGGACACAAAGTGCTGGAGTAACTCAGCAAGTCAGGTAGCATCTCTGGAGAACATGGATAGGTGACATTTCAGGTCAGGTCCCATCTGAAGAAAGGTCTAGACCTGAAACGTCACATATCCATGTTCTCTGGAGATGCTGCCTAACCTGCTGAGTTACTCCAGATCGTTTGTGTCTCTCTGCAGGGAACTTTAGACTATAGACTTTAGAGTTACAGTGCGGAATCAGGCCCTTCGACCTACTGAGTCCGTGCCAACCAGCGATCACCCCGTGCACTAACACTTTCCTACACATATTTTCTATGTTTCTATGGGATATGGGGAGAAGGCAGGCACGGGTTATTGATAGGGGACGATCAGCCATGATCACAATGAATGGCGGTGCTGGCTCGAAGGGCCGAATGGCCTCCTCCTGCACCTATTTTCTATGTTTCTACACACTAGGAACTATTTACAATTTTACCAAATCCATTAAACCTACAAAGCTGTACGTCTTTGGAGTGTGAGAGGAAACCGGAGCACCCGGAGAAAATCCACGTGGTCACGGGGAGAATGGACAAATTCCGTACAGACAGCGCCCGTAGTCAGGTTTGAACCCGGATCTCTGGTGATATAGGGCAGCAACTCTACTGAGGCACCAATGCTGATAGTTCAATGGAAGGGAGGTTGGTTTGTGCGATGCTCTGGGCTACGTCCACAACTCTTTGTCATTTCTTGCCGTCTTGGATTGAGTTGTTCCCAAACCATGCTAATGATGCAACCCAATAAAATGTTTGGCAGTGGGTCTGGGTTGGCAGAGCAATGGGCAGCAGTGTACTGGAACACAGGACAGCAGAAGTGGACCAGCTGCCCCTCAAACTTGTGTCACCATGCAATATGATCATGGCTGTTCTGTGCCAACCATACCTGTGCCAATTCCACATAAAGTCTCCAATCCCAGATTTTTCACAAATGTATCCAGCTCCTGCAATATTTCTATTGATCTGACCTCCATCACTACGCCCTGATAGGATATTATATTTAGTTTAGTTTAGTTTTTTTTAAATTAGGGATACAGCGCTGAAACAGGCCCTTCGGCCCACCGAGTCCACACCAACCAGCAATCCCCGCACATTAACACTATCCTACACTAGGGACAATTTTTACATTTATACCAAGCCAATTAACCTACAATCCTGTACGTCTTTGGAGTGTGGGAGGAAAATGAAGTCCTTGGAGAAAACCCACGCAGGTCATGGGGAGAACGTACAAACTGCGGACAGACAGCGCACATTGCCAGGTTTGAACCCGGGTCTCTGGCGCTGTAAGGTAGCAACTCTACCGCTGCACCACCGTTTGTTCACTTATAGCCTCCATCACTACGCCCTGATAGGATATTCTATTCTTCTCTCTCATGTACACATGGAGGTCACTATAATGCTAGCCAACTACAGCTTCTCGTTCTCTCTTGGTGGGTGGCACAGTGCACGTCTGGTGGAGCTGCCGCCAGAGACCTAGGTTCGATCCTGACCTCAGACTCTGTCTGTGCGGAGTTTGCACGTTCTCCCTGTGACCGCATGGGTTTCCTCCGGGTGCTCCGGTTTCCTCCCACGTCCCAGAGATGTGTGGGTTTGTTGGTGAATTGACCTCAGTAAATTGTCCTGAGTCCATTGCACGCAGCCTTCCCCTTTACCACTTTCCTCGAAATCTGCCAATTTCTTTCTTTGCTGCACATAAGATGTGATGGCGACCCCTTTCTCTCACCTCCTTCTACATTGAACGAGTGGCATTCATGTTTCGAAGCTGTTTCCAAAGGGACTGTGCTTTCAGATGTAAAATATTGTTCTACCGCGGTCACTTAGCTAATGCTTGTCATGGAATGAGATGCTTTTGCTTGCCTCCCAACTATTCCCATCAAAAGCTGTACACACCAAAGCATGATTAACCAACTCTCCATGTTTTTAATCAAGAATGTCCGCTGAGTTTCTTGACAAGCATGAGATGGTTATTACAGTCTATGATTGATTGGTTTCTTAGAGTTACTACAGAATGAATGTTCTTGCAATCGAATATTTTTGACTTGCGCTTTGACTGTAATTTTTTTCACGAGTAGTTGATTTAATTACGAAGGAAAACAGGCTCTTGTTGCCTTGTTTATTTGAAGCAGATTGTTGGGTCCTGATCTGTTTTATGCAAATACACGAAGGTATCTTTCAACAAATTACGAAACTGTTTATATTCTGAAAGATTTAAGTGAAGACCTTTCGAGGCAGCCAGTTTGAATTAATGGTGTGGATAAAATGGATGTTGCACTGTGTAAAATCACCAATGATCAATTCCACAACGGCATTACTTGAGAGATTCTGTTTGCTATTTCAATAACGTTTTAACTTTATTTCTGAGTGCCGACTACGCGACTCAGTTGAGATTCCATTAAAGGGATCAGAGGCACGGGATCCAAGGAAGAGGGTGCTATCACAATACTTATCGGACTTTATCTTGCACCAAAAGTTGGACTCTTTATCTATATTCTGCACACGGTGGACAGCTTGATTGTTCATAAGTTCATAAATGATAGGAGCAGAATTAGGCCATTTGTTCCATTAAGTCTACTCCACCATTCATTTATGGCTGATCTCTCTCTCCCTCCAAACCCCATTCTCCTGCCTTCTCCCCATAACCCCTGACACCCGCACAAATTATGAAGTCCATCAAGTCTACCCAGTTAAAGGGAAAACAATGGAAAATTGATTACCAGCCAGCCTTGCCTCAGAGATTTTTGGACAGTTTCTTGCTTGATTTAAAAATAACCTTTGTATGAAAACACCAGAGAAGTGAAAATCGCTTGGTTCACATGGCTAGTTCCTTCACGATCATGTTACGAGATTGCTTTCCAGCTGAGAGTCACGGCAAAGAAGTCATTGCCATTTAAGGGATGAAAATGCAAATGTTCGGTCTGATTGATCGAGGTGATCAAAACTAATGCAGGAGCGCGCACTGAGCATGATTTATATGTTTCGGTACCCATTGCTTGATACAATTTCCTCTCAGTCCGTGAGTTGGTCTTCACCTGTACGTAATTTGTTGAAGGGCCAGCGGTAGAGTTGCTGCCTTACAGCGCCTGAGACCCGGGTTCGATCCCACCTACGGGTGGAGTCTATATGGAGTTTGTACACTCACCCTGTGACCTCTGTGGGTTTTCTCCGAGATCTTCGGTTTCCTCCCACACTCCAAAGACCTACAGGTTTGTAGGTTAATTGGCTTGGTATAAATGTAAATTGTCCCTAATGTATGTGAGATAGTGTTACTGTGCGGGGATTACTGGTCGGTGCGGACTCGGTGGGCCGAAGAGCCTGTTTCCACGCTGTATCTCTAAACTTTTAAAAAAATTGGAGGTGACCATGTCTGGGCCTCGGCCTGAAAGGATGACAGATGCAGAAACTGGTGTCACATTTGCATGGATGCGCATTTGAAAAACTACAATTTGCTGGCTCATAAAATGCACAAAGTTGGAGTTAGGCTGAGTAGTTTAGTTAAGAGATACAGTGCAGAAACAGGCCCTTCGGCACACCGCGTCCGCGCCAACCAATCAGCCCTGTGTACTAGCACGATACTACACACGAGGGACATTTACAACTTTTACCAAAGCCATTTAACCTACAAACTTGTAGGTCTGTGGAGTTTGGGAGGAAACAGGAACAACCGGGGAAAACCCACGCGGTCACGGGGAGAACGTACAAATTCCGTACAGACAGCACCCGATCGAACCCACGTCTCTGATGCTGTAAGGCAGTAACTCTACCGCTGCCCACAGCGCCACCCCAAAGTTCTCCATCAGCTAGAATGCATAAGATGGGCCAAGTGGCAGCTTGCCTATGCTATTAATTTCCCATTTCCTATGACTGAAGATACACAGTAACTCGGCAATTATTCTGCAGAGGTTTAATGGCGAATGTGAAATGATGGACTCTTATCCAGTGTCAAACCATGAACTTTGTTTTATTGTTTTTCTATATGAGCATCCCTATATATATTCTCTCCAACCTATATCATTGGATTCATTTAGTCCGCACCTGACCTGTTCCTTTCCTCTTTTTCTTAAAGATAGAGCGTAGAAGCAGGCCCTTCGGCCCACCAAGTCCATGCAGACCATCAAACAGGAGTTCGCTCTAGTTCTATGTTTCCTACTTTCACATACACATAAGATGTGATACTGGACTCTTTCTGTCACCTCCCTCTACACCGAGCGAGTGGCACCCCTATTAAGAAGCTTTCGAAAAGGACGGTGCTTCCAGATGTAAAATATTGTTCTACTTTGGCTCATTATTGAATTAATGCTTGTACTTGCCATCGTAATGTGTTCTGGTGGACCTCACATCTATAACGTTGCCCTTGTTTAAGTTAAACACCATTAACCAAAGGCTGTTCCATTCCATTCCTTCCTTTTTAAAATTTTATGAGTTGTTATACGAGAATTTTGCCCGAACAGTCTGTGACCCAAAACGCTGTGGCCAGTAGCACTATGTTTAAAGCCCATAGCGCTGTGGCCAGTAGCACTATGTTTAAAGCCCATAGCGCTGTGGCCAGTAGCACTATGTTTAAAGCCCATAGCGCTGTGGCCGACAGCTCTTTATTTAAATTCCCACTCACTAAGCCAGCAGCCCTCTGTTTAAACCTTTGTGCGCCAAACCGGCAGCGCTGTGTGTATTGCTTTACGGGCCAGTCTGCGGCTGATAGTGCTTTGTTCCCAAAGGGGGGAGCCTCGCTCGGATGCAGTCCCCTGCCATTGGTTATACTTTGAATTTGGGAGCAGCTCTGTTGGCCAGGACTTACCGGCGGTTATTTCAGTGGCTGATTTCTTACCTGTACCGGCGGCAGCAAGCCAGAAGTTAGTTCATGTACAAGAGGGGTTCACCGACGGGCTGAGTCGCGATCAGAGAGAGAGAGTGAGAGGTGTGCTGCTGTAAAACGGACCCCGCGCATACCAAGACAAGTATTGATTTTGTTCTCTCTTGCCAATAAAACTGGTTAGTAACTAAACAGATGAGTGAGCCTTTTTCTGTACTACTAGTCAGATCCTTGAACCTGTTCCCTTGTAACAGGAGCACAATTCGGAAACAGGCCCTTCGGCCCACTGAGTCTGCACCAACCAGCAATCCCTGCATAAGTGCCTGTCCCACTTAGGCGACCTAATCCGCGAGTTCTGGCGAGTTTTCCCTCGACTCATACTCGCAGCATGGTCGACACGAGGGCGTAGGAGGTCTTCGTAACTCTCCTTCATGCTCGAGAGTGGTCTTCGCGTACTCCAGGCCTCGGCTAGGTCGCGGCGTTTTTTCAATATGTTAGAAAATGCCCGCGAGTAAAAAAAAGGTCGCCATGGAAAAAATCGATACTTTTTTTACTCGTAGGTTTAGTCATAGTAGGTCGTAGTAGGTCGGCATGTTAATCGTAGGTAATCGAGGGTAGTCGAGGGTAGTCGTAGATAGTCTTCATCATAGTCGAAGGGAGTTCGAAGGGAGATCGAAGGGAGATCGAAGGGAGATCGAAGGAGATCGTCTTCACTCTCCACTATTCGGTGTCCAATTTTCCCGAAGTTAGTTGTAGCTAGTCGTAGATAGTCGAAGCTGGTCTTCAACATAGTCGAAAGAGGTCGAAGGAGGTCTTCTACATAGTTGAAGGAGGTCTTCAACATGTCATTATTTCAAACTCTTCTAAACTCACCAATTAGGTCGCCCAAGTGGGACAGCCCCTTAACACTGTCCTACTAGGTGGCAATTTTACATTTATACCAAGCCAATTCACCTACAACTCTGCATGTCTTTGGGGTGTGGGAGGAAGCCGGAGATCCCGGAGAAAACCCTTGCAGGTCACGGGGAGAATGTACAAACTCCATACAGACAGCACCTGCAGTCAGGATTGAACCCGAGGCTCTGGCACTGTGAGGCAGCAATTCTTCCACTGCGTGTCCATGCCGCCCTCTACAATGTGATCTGCTCGTACCATTTCCTCCCCATTTCAAAGTTCTGCACAAACCTACATGTGTCATCTTCAGCCTGAAGAAGGGTCTCGACCCGAAACGTCACCTGTCCATGTTCTCCAGAGATGCTGCCTGACCCGCTGAGTTACTCCAGCATTTTGTGTCTATCTTTTGTATCATCTCCAAATGTAGCTTCTCAACTAACTACATCTACTGCTCCTTGATAACCTTTTTCTTTAAAAAAAAGTAAAAACTCTTTCTTAAACACTGTTTTTGCTATTAAAAAGGGGGGGGGGGGAGGGGAATCAATATCGCAACCAGACGATTGCAGGCAAAGAATGGGCACCATACATAATTGAATGTTTGAATTTATAGCAAAACAAAAGAAAATGTTGATACCAAGTAAGTAACTACAAATTAACAGGGTGCTGAAAAGTCCATTCTGATGGTTTTTATTGATCATTTGTGCTGTTTGAATGCTTGAGGTATTTTATAGAGATTTAATTGAATACTAATCTGCTCGTTTATCTCTTGATGAAAGAATGGCCCCATTATATCTGGCCCATAGTTTAGTAAAGCAGTTGATAAACTGGCAGTCAAGGTTCATCCCTGTGACAATATTCAGTCACATTAGAGCTTGAAGCTATATTGTTTCTTGGAATATCTAATCCCAGTTATGGTGGTGGCGGGATACTTTGCTTCATACCTCGTTTTACAGCAAATTTCAATCGGAAGTTCAATCTATAATAGCCTGTGAACAGAGAAATAATGTCTAGTAAGTCATAAAGGGCCTGTCCCACGAGCATGCGACTGCATGCGGCTAGTGCGACCTAACGTGGTCGCGCTAGCCGTGCGGCCTCATGGGGCCGGTCCCACTTCGATCGCCGGAGCCGCATGGAGTTGTGCGGAGCTGGTCCCGACATCGCGCGGGGCTCTGAAAAACTGACAGTGTTCAAAAATTCCGCGCGGCAAAGGCCTGCCGGCCCGCTGCCGCATGAAGGCCGCACACACCGCCTCGACGCCGCACGTACCGCCTCGACGCCGAATGCAGCGTCTTGACGCCATACGCAGCGTCTTGACGGCGTACGCCTAGCGCTTGGCGTTGCGCGATGACATCACCGCCCGGCGTGCCGTTGCGTGATGACGTAACCGCCCGACGCCGTGCGACGTCCAAATTCAGTCGGCCCGCCTCCTGCCCAGCTGATTGGTGAGTTTGATGTCGGGACCAGCTCCGCACAACTCCAGACGGCTCTGCGGTTGGAAGTGGGACCGGCCCCACGAGGCCGTACGCCTCAAGCCACCACGTTTTGGTCGCGCTAGACGCATGCAGTCGCATGCTGGTGGGACAGGCCCTTGTCAAAAAGTATAGAAGTGTGAAAACACACACCTCCAGGTTCAGGGACAGTTTCTTCCCTGCTGTTATCAGGCAACTGTATCATCCTAACACAACTAGAGAGCAGTGCTGAACTACTATCTACCTCATTGGTGACCCTCAGACTATCCTTGACCGCACTTTGCTGGCTTTATCTTGCACTAAACATTATTCCCTTATCATGTATCTGTACACTGTAAATGGCTCGATTGTAATTATGTTTTGTCTTTCTGCCGACGTTAGCACGCAACAAAAGCTTTTCACTGTATCTTGGTACACGTGACAATAAACAAAACTGAAATAATTGAGAATGCTCTGTCTGAGGTGACGGAAGCAGACTCAATTCCAACTTTCTAAAGATAATTGGATTTCTGGTTAAATTTGTTGGTCTGAGGTGAAAGAGCAAAAGAAAGGGATTTAATGAATGATGAAACAAGGAAATGCAGATGCTGGTTAATACACAAAAGGACACAAAGTACTGGAGCAACTCAGCAGGTCAGGCAGCATCTCTGGAGAACATGGATTACTGCATGGTAGAAACATTGCTTGCTGCTTCTCAGCCCAGGCCTGCATGTTCTTTGGTCTTGCAACAGGCAGGAATGGATTTGATTCTTTGAGGAGTTGCAAATTGATTTTATCTTTGTGCAATCATCTGCGAATGTCCTCGCTTCTGGCCTTATTGACGAGGGAGTGATCATTGATTGAGATGTTGAAGATGGTTGGAGCTAGTACACTGACTTGAGGAACTCCTGCAGTGATGTCCATCTTGTGCAAGATTTGACTCCAACAGCTGGTGTTATTTTTTGCCATTGATACACATTGACTTTCTCCCATCGGGCAAAGGGTACAGAAGTGTGAATACACACACCTCCAGATTCAGGGACAGTTTCTTCCCAGTTGTTATCAGACAACTGAATCATCCCACCACAACCAGAGAGCAGTGCTGAACTACTATCTACATCATCGGGGACCCTCAGACTATCTTTGATTGGACTTTGCTGGCTTCACCTTGCAGTAAACATCATTCCCTTATCATGTATCTGTTCACTGCGAATGGCTCGATTCTAACCATGTATCGTCTTTCCGCTGGCTGGTGAGCATGCAAGAAAAGGTTTTTGCTGTACCTCGCTACCCGTGACAACAATATAAACGGAATTGAACTGGACTTTGGTTTGCTGGTCTCCTTGGTACGTGACACCTGGGGCCCCACTAGAATTCAGCTCTGCTACATATTTGGACCAAGACTATGATGAAGCTTGGAGCCAAGAGAGCAGATGAAATCCAAACTGGGCAAGTAGTTTGTAGGCACACAATTACTGCTTAATGTCACCGTATAAGATACATTCCTTCACCGTGATAATTGAGAGTAGACTGATATTATTTGTTCTGACCTGTGAGAGTGGAACAAACCTGGGTAATTGTATGCATTGTCGGATAGATGCTAATTAGATGTAGTAATTGGATTGGAAAAGCTTGGCTAAAGGTGCAGCAGGTTGTGACACTGACAACGTTGCAGACACTGTGTGTCTTCAATACTACAAGTGGGATGTTGTCAAATTCCAAAGCCATTTTACTTTATTTTTTTAGTTTAGAGATAGGGTGGAGTCCGCACCAACCAGCGATAGAGAGTCATAGAGTGATACAGTGTGGAAACAGGCCCTTTGGCCCAACTTGTCCACTACATGGAGTGGCGGCGTGGCCCTGGCTGCAGCGGCTCATCGGCAGTCCCGTTTGTTTGTGTTTTTTGTGTTGTTTATTTTGTTTTGGTTAGTCTAGTTTTTGGTTCTTAGTTTGTGTTTTGGGGGGGTGGGGGGTTGAAACGGGGTTTGCAGTCTCTCCCTGCGGGGGAATGCGACTTTTTTGTCGTATTCCCCTTCTCTGCCTCCGTCTGCGCTGAGGCCTAATGGAGCTGATGACCTCGAGGCTCCGGAGGCAGAGCCCGTCAGGACTCGCCCTGAGCTCGCTCCCGTGAGGGTGGTCCGGCTCAGGGCTGGAACAGTGCTCCCGTGAGAGGTTGTGGCGCTCTCGTGAGGGCGGCCAGCCCAAGGGTGGAACGAGGCTCCCGTTGGAGCGGCCGAGCTCGGGGAGGTGCGGCGCTCGCAGCCCGAGGGAGGTTCGGCGCCCATGTCGGGGCGGCCCAGCCCGAGGCTGAAGACGGCACGGTACTCACGTGAGGGTGGCTGGGACGGTGTTCTGGCGGTGGTGGCCTGAGTCCGGGGTTCGGCCACGGGCCAGTGGCTGCATCTGCAGGACTGGTGGGCGGCAGCTTCGACCACCAGCTTTGAGCCGCGGGACTGATTTAACATCGCCCCGAGGGAGAAGAGGAGGGAAGAGATTGCAGACCTAAGACTTTTGCCTTCATCACAGTGAGGAGATGCTGGGTGGACTCACTGTGGTGGATGTTAATATGTGTTTATTGTTGTTTTCATTGTATTATATGTATGACTGCTGCAATTTCGTCCAGACTTCGGTCTGAATGACAATAAAGGCATATCTATCTATATCTATCTACATATATAGTGTGAACGGGTGATGGATGGTCAGCGTGGACTAGGTGGGCCAAAGGGCCTGTTTCCATAGAGAGACTCAAAAAGCTGGAGTAACTCAGCGGGACAGGCAGCATCTCTGGAGAGAAGGAATGAGTGACCTTTCAGGTCGAGACCCTTCTTCAGACTATATATTCCAACCAATCAAGCAATCATTTTTGCAGTTTGTGCAGTCGAGCTTCTCGCAGAGTTCTACAACATGGCTGATGTGAAAAATGTGAGAAAATATAAAAGAATAATTTGAGATATGGACGCTGAAAATATCAAAACTAGCTGCATTACTACCTGAGTTATTTGTATATGTGGCAACCAGGTGGAATAAATTTGCGCATAGCCTTAAAAATGCCTCTAACAGTATCTGACAAGTCCTTATAAAAAAGTGACTGATGCACCAGAGGGGAATTTTTGAGCATTATTTACAAAACTAGTCAGCCATCTATGATATTGATCAAAGTGTGAAGATGCATCTTCTTGTACATATTGGGCAAAACTCCAAATCACTAAGCCCGTGTCCCATACTAACCACTCAAGACTTTAACAAGATCTATACTGTTCAATTACATTATTGATTTACTTACTGAGAAATTGACAAAAAAAAGCAGAGCTATACATAGAAATTCTTTGAAAATAAATTGCCTTTAATTCTTTATTCTTATATTTTCATTTTTGTAAGCTGCACTGCCTTTGTTCAATATTTTAGCCCTGTCTTAGTTTAGTTTAGAGATACAGCGAGGAAACAGGCCCTTCGGCCCACCGAGTCCGCGCTGACCATTGATCACCCATACACTAGTTCTATCTCCACACTAGGGACCATTTACAGATGCCACTTAACCTATAAACCTGCACGTCTTTGGAGTGTGGGAGGAAACCGGAGCACCCAGAGAAAACCAACGTGGTCACGGGGAGAACGTGCAAACTCCGTAGAGACAGCACCCGTAGTCAGGATTGAACCAGTGTCTCTGGCGCTGGAAGGCAGCAACTCTAACGCTGAGCCACCGTGCTGCTCTCGGTAGGATCAAGAGCCTACCACTGTTCTACTCATTCTGACTATCTGGAACGGCTGATTATTAATAGCTCCTGTTTGGTTCCTACTGATTTCAGTGCTATTTTTGTTGTTGTTTTGTGTGTTTAAGATGAACTTCTGCCAGATTTGAAACTGTATCCTGACGATAGTTTCTGTCTGGTTTCCTCAATTTTATCCCGACCAGACGGGTATTGCTTGTAATCTGCAATATGGTTGAACGCTCATGATCCGCCACGAGGCCATTCAGCCCGTCATGTCCATGCTGATTGATAAAGAGTTTTATGCCCTGATCCCACCTTCCAGCAGTTGGTCGGTGGCCTTGGTTCATGGCTCATCTGGCATACGTCCAAATGTCTTTACGAGGTTGCTGCCAGGACTCGCGGGCCTGAGCTATAGGGAGAGGTTGAACAGGCTGGGATTCCTTGGAGTGCAGCAGAATGATGGGTGATCTAATAGAGGTGTACAAAATCATGAGAGGAATAGATCAGGTAGGTGCACGGAGTCTCTTGCCCAGAGGAGGGGAATCGAGAACCAGAGGTGAAGGGGAAGAGATTTAATAGGAATCTGAGGATAACTTTTTCACACAATGGGTGGTGGGTTTATGGACTGAGCTGCTAGAAGAGGTAGTTGAGGCTGGGACTATCGGAATGGTTTAGAAACAATTAGACAGGTACATCGATAGAACGGGGATATGGGCCACAGAAGCAGGTTGGACTAGTGTAGGTGGGAAATGTTGGTTGGCATGGGCAAGTTGGGCCGAAGGGCCTGTTTCCATGCTGTATGACTCTATGCTGTTTACACGTGAGGAAGATTGCTTCCTCTCCCACCCTTGCAGGATTGAATTGCAGGCCCCCTACTCCTTCTGTGTGAACAAGCGCGAAGGATCACAAGAGCCACACAATGCAGAAATTATTCACCCAGCAATATGAGCGTCAATTTGATTCACCAAGAACCACAGAAGGCTGTGGAGGCCAAGTCATTGGGTGTTTTGAATGCGGAGGTTGACGGATTCTTGGTTAGTAAGGGTGTGAGGGGTTATGGGGAGAAGGCAGGAGAATGGGGGCTGAGAGGGAAAGATAGATCAGCCATAATTGAATGGCAGAGTGGATAGGCTGAATTACCTAATTCTGCTACTATGCCTTATGAACTTAAGAATTTATGAAGAAGAGTTATAGATTGGAGCACTGCATTTCCAGAATCTCTTTCAAAGCACTTACGCTTGAACTTGAACACAGCAGGATGGCACGGTGGCGCAGCGATAGAGTTGCTGCCTTACAGTGCCAAAGACCCGGGGTCGATCGTGAGAGATTAGTATGTAAACTTAAAGCACACGGTATTGGGGGTTCAGTATTGGTGTGGATAGAGAACTGGCTGGCAGACAGGAAGCAAAGAGTAGGAGTAGGGTCCTTTTCAGAATGGCAGGCAGTGACTAGTGGGGTACTGCAAGGCTCAGTGTTGGGACCCCAGCTATTTACAATATATATTAATGATCTGGATGAGGGAATTGAATGCAACATCTCCAAGTTTGTGGATGACACTAAGCTGGGGGGCAGTGTTAGCTGTGAGGAGGATGCTAGGAGGCTGCAAGGTGACTTGGATAGGTTGGGTGAGTGGGCAAATGCATGGCAGATGCAGTATAATGTGGATAAATGTGAGGTTATCCACTTTGGTGGCAAAAACAGGAAAGTAGACTATTATCTGAATGGTGGCCGATTAGGAAAAGGGGAGATGCAACGAGACCTGGGTGTCATGGTACACCAGCCATTGAAAGTAGGCATGCAGGTGCAGCAGGCAGTGAAGAAAGCGAATGGTATGTTAGCATTCATAGCAAAAGGATTTGAGTATGAGCAAGGAGGTTCTACTGCAGTTGTACAGGGTCTTAGTGAGACCACACCTGGAGTATTGCGTACAGTTTTGGTCTCCTAATCTGAGGAAAGACATTCTTGCCATAGAGGGAGTACAGAGAAGGTTCACCAGACTGATTCCTGGGATGGCAGGACTTTCATATGAAGAAAGACTGGATAGACTCGGCTTGTACTCGCTAGAATTTAGAAGATTGAGGGGGGATCTTATAGAAACTTACAAAATTCTTAAGGGGTTGGACAGGCTGGATGCAGGAAGATTATTCCCGATGTGGGGGAAGTCCAGAACAAGGGTCACAGTTTAAGGATAAGGGGGAAGTCCTTTAGGACCGAGATGAGAAAATCATTTTTTACACAGAGAGTGGTGAATCTGTGCCATTCTCTGCCACAGAAGGTAGTTGAGGCCAGTTGATTGGCTATATTTAAGAGGGAGTTAGATGTGGCCCTTGTGGCTAAAGGGATCAGGGGGTATGGAGAGAAGGCAGGTACAGGATACTGAGTTGGATGATTAGCCATGATCATATTGAATGGCGGTGCAGGCTCGAAGGGCTGAATGGCCTACTCCTGTACCTATTTTCTATGTTTCTATGTTTCTATGTTTCTATGTGACTATGCGTACGGAGTTTATATGCTCTCTCTGTGACCATGTGGGTTTTCTCCGGTTCTGCTTTCCTCCCACTCTTCAAAGACATACAGGTTTGTAGGTTAATTAGCTTCGGTAAAATTGCAAATTGTCCCTCGTGTGTAAGAGAGTGCTGGTGTACAGGGTGATCGCTGATTGCCACAGACCTGGTGGGTTGAAGAGCCTGTTTCCATGCTATATTTCTAAAGTCCAAAGACTAAAAGGGCCACTGTGTCCCAAGCTATCTGGAGTTCAATTGGAGGAATATAAAGATAGATAATATTATTTAACAATAAAAAATTACATTGTGGGCCGAAGGGCCTATTATTGTGCTGCACTGTTCATCAAAGCTTTGCACAGGGTTGTGCATTGTTAAGTAAATATCCTGAATCCCAAAGGGCCTGTTTCCACACTCTGACACTCTGACACTCTGACTTCTTCTTTCGTGTGGCGTGCACAGCCTAAAGTTGTTGGACAACTTGTTCTATTTGATCTTCCGTTTGTGCACGTCGAGTTGATTGCATTAGTCGAAACAGGGCCGACCACGTGAAGGTTGCAATCTTCCACCCCTGACACTCTGACACTATGATTCTCTGACACTGAAACTGATACTATGACACTCTGACACTCTGAAACTCTGATACTATGATACTATGACTCTCTGACACTGAAACATATACTATGACACTCTGACACTGACACTCTGACACTGACACTGACACTGACACTGACTCTGACACTCTGACTCCATGACTCTATGACTCTAACTCCATGATTCATATATTTTGCCCTTCATCAGTGATTCACCCACCACCCACCACACTAAGAGCAATTACCCTAAAACCAGCATGTCTTTGGGATGTTTGAAGAAACCAGAGCATCCGGGGAGGAAACCCCACATGGTCACAGGTGGAACATGCAAACTCCACGTACGCAGCGGCCCCGGATTGGAATGGAACCTGGGTCGTTGCAGACGTGAGACAGCTGCACCATCACGGTGTTACTGCTGGGCAAAGTCCCGTCCTCCTTTCAGCTACAGGGAACCCTGTGGCTAAAGCCCACAGTGGTCGACCAATGCACAGTGCAAGGGGAGTGCTATAGTGTCAGAGTGCCACAGTGTCAGAGTGTCATAGTGTGGGATGCTGATGAGGTGCCCCTGCCCGGCTGCCTGTGATCAGCTGTGTTTATGAGCAAGGAGAGCAAGGCTTCTCCGAGACTGAATAATTGTAACCTGGGCGTTAGACGTCACAGTGAGTGGTACTTTCACCGCCCACAAAGTAGGCATTAATTTCAAGAATTTCTATTATTGCTCTTCCCAACTAATATTTAAATACACATTCACAGTCACTCCGCTGCCAGCTGTTAGCTGTAACCGTGAAGGGAGGAGATTTTCTGCAGCCAACTTATACTTACACTCGCCTTGTTTTCAACAGAGAACTTTCTTCATTTTCGTATTAACTTGCTTGTTTCTGAGTTTAATGATAATGTACACATCAACTTACGAAAAGCATGGTCAACCACGATAATTGATGTTATTTTCAGTTTTAAATTGACCATGGAGTCTTCTGTAATTGAGCACTTTGTGAACATTTGGTGTGGAATAATTAGTAATCGAATTTATGCGCAGAATCGTCTATATTTTTGCTTTTGAAATGAAAAGGCGTATATTTTTGGCGGTTATGTGGATTGTACGGAGGTGTCTGTGTGGACAGAGGTGAGGAGTAAATGGTACAGACTAAGAGATGGGCGACTGTACTTCAATCAAGTTTGTACAGTGACTTCAGAGAAACAGCGCAGAAATAGGACCTTCGGTCCACCGAGCCCGCACCGACCAGCGATCACCCCGTACACTAGCACTCTCCGACATACAATAGGGACAATTTCCAATTTTACTGAAGCCAATTAATCTACAAATCAGTACATCTTTGGAATGTGGGAGGAAACCGGAGCACCCGGAGTAAACCCATGAGGTCAGGGGGAGAAAGTACAAACTCCGTACAGGCAGCACCCATAGTCAGGATGGAACCCGGGTCTCTGGCGCTGTGAGGCAGCAACTCTACTGCTGCGCAACCATGCCACCACTGAGGGAATGAAGGAGAGTGAGGAGGGGCAATGGTTCAATGTTACTTTATCATTACACGTATCTAGATAGAGAGGAGTCCTTTTGTTTTGCATGCAATTCAGTAAAATCTTACGATACACAAAACACAATCATAAGTGACTCCAAAATTGCAACAATTGTAAGAGAGGTGTTTAGTTTGTTGGAAAGATTGCACTGAGTCAACTGCAACCAAAACAAAAGACACAAAGTGCTGGCATAACTCAATGGGTCAGGCAGCATCTCTAGAGACCATGTATAGCTGACGTTTTGGACGGGACCCTTCTTCAGACCACCTCTGAACCAAGTCAACTACAACAAATTGTGCTTATTGTCAATCTTGTAATGGATCACGAAAAACCTTGCCAGAATTCTCACTGCTGATTTGCTGCCGAACATAAAGTCATAGAGAATTACAGTATGGAAACAGGCCCTTCAGCCCATCTTGCCCATGCCGACCAACATCTCCCATCTACACTAGACTCACCTGCCTGTGTTTGGCTCATATCCCTCCAAACCTGTCCTATCCATGTACCTTTTCAAATGTTTCTTAAACATTGTGATAGTACTTGTCTCAACTGCCTCCTCCGGCAGCTCGTTCTATACACCTACTACCCTTTGTGTAAAAGAAAAGTTACACCATGGCTTGGGTTCCTATTAAATATTTTCCACCTCAACTTAAACCTATGTCCTCTGGTTCTCGATTCAGCTACTCTGGGCAAAAGCTACTCTGTGCATTTACCCGAACTATTCCTCCCATGATTTTGTACACCTCTATAAGATTGCCCCTCATCTCTCTGCGCTCCAAAGAATAAACCTCTATCCTGCTCAACCTCGCCTTATAGCTCAGGCCCTCGAGATCTGGCAACTTTCTCGTGAATCTTCTCTGCACCCTTTCCAGCTTGACAACAATCACAGAGGTCCTCAGAACATGAGGGGAGGTTTAGACTCGGCTGTGATAACACCCTCTTGGCTGTCTCTCTGACTTTTGCAGTGACGTTCGCTTGCATCAGGGCTGAAGATGGCTCGGCTTATGCGGGTCGACCGTGTAGCACAGAAAGCAAATACAAATTCCAAACAAGGGAATTTCCCTACCTGAAACGTCACCTGTCCTTTCCTTCCACAGTTGCTGTCTGGCCCGCTAGGTTTCTCCGGCACTTTGTGTTTAGCGCAAGCAAATCCAATCACTAGGTGGAAAATATTTTGGCTTGTTTTGCTAATGTTAAAAAAAGGTTTTTAAACTTTCGATGTACACAGGTTTGGTAGTTATCTGTTGTCCTCACTTGAACTGAATGAAACCACTTTATGGATGAAAGAAACTGCAGACTTTGTCAATAAAGAGCTTGCTGCATCAGCTAACTTGTAACTGAGTTGTAACGTGACGAAGTTTGTATATTCTCCCTGTGACCACGTGGGTTTTCTCCGGGTGCTCCGGTTTCCTCCCACACTCCAAAGAAGTACAGGTTTGTAGGTTAATTGGCTGCTGTAAAAACTGTCCCTAGCATGTAGGATAGTGCTTGTGTACGGGGTGATCGCTGGTTGTGTGGACTCCGTGGGCCGATTGGGCTGTTTCCACACCGTATCTTTAAATTGTTAAGGAACAGGGAGGTAATAAGGCACTGGTCAGACTGCATTTGGAGTATCTTGTGCAGTTTTGGGTTCCGTATCTGAGGAAGGATGTGCTGGCATTGGGGAGGGTCCAGAGGAGGTTTACGAGAATGATCCAGGAACAATTGGGCTAACATATGATGAGCATTTGACGGCACTGTACTCACTGGAGATTAGAAGGATAATAATAATAATAATAATACATTTTATTTATATAGCGCTTTTCAGGACTCAAAGTCGCTTTACATTGAGAGTCAAGAATAAACAAAACAAAATAGAGCAGTAAGACAGAGATGCAAAGGGGAGGGGAACATGGGACTAAGGGTATGCAGAGGTGAAGAGATGGGTCTTGAGGCGGGACTGGAAGATGGTGAGGGACTCAGAATTTCGGATCGGTTGTGGGAGGGAATTCCAGAGCCTGGGAGCTGCCCTGGAGAAGGCTCTGCCTCCAAAAGTGCAGAGGTTTGATTTCGGAGTGGAGAGGAGACCAGCTGATGTGGATCTGAGGGACCGTGAGGGTTGGTAGGGGGAGAGGAGGTCAGTGAGATAAGGGGGGGCCAAGTGGTTGAGGGCTTTGTAGGTGAGGACCAGGATTTTGTAGATGATCCGGTGGGAAATGGGAAGCCAGTGGAGTTCTTTGAGAACTGGGGTGATGTGGTGCCAGGATTTGGTGTGGGTAATGAGTCGGGCGGCTGCATTCTGGACCAGTTGGAGTCGGTTGATGTTGCTGGAATTGATGCCAAAGAGAAGAGAGTTACAGTAGTCCAGTCAGGAGGAGATGAAGGCATGGATGAGTCTTTCAGCAGCGGGGGGTGTGAGAGAGGATCTGATTTTGGCAATGATGCGGAGGTGAAAAAATGATGTTTTGACAACATGGCGGATGTGAGGTTCAAGGGAGAGGGTTGAGTCAAAGATCACGCCAAGGTTGCGTGCCTGAGGAGATGGGGAGACAGTGGTGCCGTGAATAGTGAGAGTGGGGTTGTTAATTTTAGTGAGTGTTGATTTGGAGCCAATGAGGAGAAATTCTGTTTTGCTACTGTTTAATTTAAGGAAGTTGAGTTGCATCCAAGATTTGATGGCTGATAGGCAGGAGTTGATATGGGAGAGAGGGGGGTGGTAGGGGGACTTGGTGCTGAGATAGATCTGGGTGTCATCAGCATAGCAGTGGAAGTCCAGGTTGAAGTGACGGAGTATATGACCAAGGGGGAGGATGTAGATGATGAAGAGGAGGGGACCAAGAACGGAGCCTTGGGGAACGCCTTGAGTGACAGTAGCTGTGGCAGAGGTGTGGTTATGGAGAGAGATGAAGTGGGATCGGTTGGAAAGGTAAGAACGGAACCAGCTGAGTGCAGAACCTTCAATGCCAAGGTCCCTAAGTCTGGTGAGCAGGATGTTATGATTCACGGTATCGAAGGCTGCACTCAGGTCGAGGAGGATGAGGGTTATTGAGGGACCCAGTGTCAGCAGAGGTAAGGAGGTAATTGAGGACTTTGAGGAGAGCAGTTTCTGTGCTATGGAGGGGGCGAAATCCAGATTGGAGGGGTTCGAATTGGTTATACGCGAGGAGGTGGGAATGAAGTTGTGACGCGACGATACGCTCCAGGGTTTTTGAAAGAAAGGGGAGGTTTGAGATAGGGCGGTAGTTAATGAGAGAGGAGGAATCAAGACCAAGTTTCTTTAAGATTGGTGTGACAGCAGCAGTTTTGAAAGCAGAGGGGACAATTCCTTGGGACAATGAGGAGTTGAAGATTAGTGAGGTAGGGGCAGAGAGCGGGGAGGCAGGACTTCAGCAGGGGAGTGGGGAGAGGGTCGAGGGAGCAGGGAGTGGGTTTGGAAGAGCTGATGAGTTTGGAGATTTCAGTAGGGGTGACCGGGTCAAACTGGGAGAGGAAGCAGTGAGGGGGAGGGGTATGGAGATCAGCAGAGATGTTGAAAGGAGGGGCCTTGGTAGGTGGTGGAGTAGATGCTGGGGAGTCAGGTACAGGGGATAAGGATTGATAGATGGTGCTGATTTTGTCAGCAAAAAAGTGGAGGAATGAGTTGCAGAGATCCGGAGTGGAGGTAGGAAGAGTGTTGGCTCGAGGCTTGAGGAGGTTGCACACTGTGGAGAAGAGGGTTCTGTGGTTTAGGCGGGGGTCGGTGAATATGGAGGAGAGGTATGCAGATTTAGCAGCAATAGAGTGAATATGGAGAGGATGTTTCCACTAGTGGGAGTGTCTAGGACCAGAAGCCATAACCTTAGAATAAAAAGATGTGCCTTTATAAAGATAAGGAGGAATTTCTTTAGTCAGTGGGTGGTGAATCTGTGGAATTCATTGCCTGACGGCTGTGGAGGCTATCAATGGATATTTTGAAGTGCGGAGATTGACAGATTCTTGATTAGTAAAAGGCCTGTCTCACGAGTCTGCGGTCATTGGCGGCGAAACGGGAAGAATCTGCCGCCATAGACCGCGCACTCGTGAGAACGTACAATTCCTGGGCCGTGCGGCGGTGTACCCAACACCGCGCGGTGCTAAAATAAAATCGACAATGTCGAAAACCATATACTAACCGCACAACCTCCACCAGTGATGCACAAGTGCGGCACGGCCGCCCGCACGGGCCGCCGCCAGTGTGGCTCGAGCGCCGTGCGTCAAACCTCCACCGCCACAGCCTCCGCCAGTGAGGCACGTGCCGCTGCCAGTGAGGCACGTGTGCTGCACGGCCGCAGGCACAGCCACCGCTACAGCGCCGCGATCAGGATGGCCGCCGCCACAGCCGCCGCTGGTGAGTCACGTGCGGCGGGCCGACGTCATCGCAGTCGGCCCGCCCTTTTTTTTACTTACCGCAAGCACGTGGGACCCATCCGTGTTTGAATTAACTCGGCCCCCGCGCAGCATCCGTGCGGCGCTCCGGTGGATAGGCTCGACGCTCTCGCCGTTGCCGCGCGGTCCTCGCTACCGGCGACGCCGCGCTTCACCGCCGATGACCGCAAACAGGTAAGACAGAGCCTTAAGGGCGTCAGGGGTTATGGGGTGAAGGCAGGAGAATGGGGTTGAGAGAGAAAGATAGATCAGCCATGACTGAATGACGGAGTAGACCTGATGGGCCGAATGGCCTAATTGTCCTAGAACCTATGTACTGTTAAACTATGAAACTGAAAGTATTCCGCTGTCCAGATGTCATGATTGTCAGATGATTTAATACACATTTATGATAAGGGGTGCTTGTTATTTCCTTTTATATTCTATTCAAAATCATGTTTGCTCATTTTCAGGTGTTTAGCTTCACTTATCTGCATCTGTGCGATGGCAGATTGTGAAATGAACAAGAGAAGCAGAGTGTTCGCTGCAATAGGTGTGTAGGTTAATGAATCATTAGGGCTGTAGTATTGAATTTCACACTGTCGTACGTGGAAGGCATTCAAAAATAATCAGTTTGTTGAGATGCTCGGCATGGTGTTTGGGCATTAAAGGGCATCTTAGGGCTCCAGTTAAACCTCAGACCCAATAATTATGTTGCCTTGTGTTGGAAGGAACTGCAGATGCAGGTTTAAACCGAAGATAGACACAAAAAGCTGGAGTAACTCAGCGAGACCGGCAGCAACTCTGGAGAGAAGGAATGGGTGACGTTTCGGGTCGAGACCCTTCTTCAGACCAGTCAGGGGAAAGGGAAATGAGAGATATAGGTGATGATGTAGAGAGATAAAGAACAATGAATGAAAGATAAGCAAAGATATGCAATACTTTTTATATCTCTCATTTCCCTTTCCCCTGACTCATCTGAGGAAGGGTCTCGACCCAAAACATCACCACTTCCTTCTCTCCAGATGTGCCTCTTCTCACTGAGTTACTCCAGCTTTTTGTGTCTAACCATGTTGCCTTACTCAGCTACTCAGCTACTAATATTAACTGTTCTGCAGGTCAGTAACGTCCCCTTTCAGAGACCGCTATCTATTTATTTCCCCAAAACTGGTTTAAGTCATGCACCACTTGTCTGCTTTTGTCGATTGCTTGGATGATCTGATGTGGGAATGAGATCATTGCTGCAACCATTATCAACTGCTTAAAGCACAGTTTATTGGTGGGGGTCAATAAGGTGAGCGGTTAAGGTGAAACCAGTAACTGCAGCGCATTCATCCCCTGGCTAGTTATTATCCAGCTATCCATAGTTTGCACGGGTGTTTGTTAATTACCAGGCACTATGTTTCCGTGGGTGTATGAATTCATTTCCTCGTGTTAAAAGGATGCTCTCGGGCCGAGACATTAATTTGCACTGTGCTGTGTCTTGGAGCGCAGTGTGATTGAATGTTGATACGATACGATGGAACTTTATTTATCCCAGGAGGGAAATTGATCCCCCAACAGTCGTAACACACAAACTACATGAAACATGAAGTTAAAATGACGAGTGAAAAGGATTGGGGATGTGCAAAGATTGTGGGGGAGGTGGGGGAGGGGGAGTCAGTCTACCCCACGACAGAAGGAGGAGGAATTGTATAGTTTGATAGCCACAGGGATCCAGTCTGTCGCTGAAGGTACTCCTCAGGTTGACCAGTGTGCCAAGCTCCTCGATGTAGATTATGGAGTCTGCCCAGTGTACTTGTTCTACAAAAAGCAATCCCGACAATTCCACGAGCAGTAGATGCTCTTTGGCATGTACGGTACAAATGGAAAAACACTGGTCATGGTTCAGGGTTTATTTAGAATAGAATAGGGCAGAGCAGTACAGCACAGGAACAGGCCCTTCAGGCTCACAAGGGCAGTGCTGAACATGATGGCAAGACCAACTCTTATCTGCCTGCACACAATCCATATCCCTCCAGTCCCTGCATATCATACGTATACGCATATTATAAGTGATAGCAACCATTCGGCCCATCAATTCTACTCCGTCATTCAAGCATGGCTGATCTATCTTTCCCTCTTAACCTCATTCTCCTGCCTTCTCCCCATAACCCCTGACATCCAAATGCCTATCTAAAAGTCTCTTAAAAGCCACTATTGTATCTGCCTCCACCAGAGAGTTGCCAATTTTCTCATTCCATAATAAGGGACAAAAGGTCAAAATAAGGGACAAATTCCCGACGACAATTCATTGAGCCACTCGGCCGTGGCTGGATGAATGATGAGTTGGCCCGGGTGCTGGACTGCACACAAAGCCCAGCCGGTGGTCCAACTGAGGCGTTTTGGCCAGGGTCGCGCGCAAAGTCCGGCACCCCATCCAACATGAACCGATGATCGGCCATGAGAGGGAGGGGTGGTGGTGTCGGCGGTAAACGAAGGTCGAACAGCTGGCCGGGCTGCCGACCGACGGGGCCACGGGCGAGGCGTGGCTGCTGCTCTCCATGGGCTGCACTACGACGGGACGTGTGAGGCCGCACCGGATGCGGCGCTCTGACCCGACAGTTCCCTTGACCCGGGTAGTGGCAGTCAATTACGGGACAAGGGCGGTCCTGTATGGGACAAACCGATTTAGCCCAATATACGGGTTGTCCCGGCTAATATGGAACAGTTGGCA
This sequence comes from Malacoraja senta, assembly GCA_038087875.1. Taxonomy (NCBI): domain Eukaryota; kingdom Metazoa; phylum Chordata; class Chondrichthyes; order Rajiformes; family Rajidae; genus Malacoraja; species Malacoraja senta. Next base: position 81,824,603 of record CM075979.1, read on the forward strand.
ACCCTACTCCACCACCACCCATGGCAGCGCGTATCAGGCACTCAACACCCTCTGTGTGTAAATAAAAACATTTGACTGTCGCATCACCGGAAGTGGCGGCGCTGCCTTGCAGCTGCGGCTCGCTTGCAGTCCGTTTGTCTTTTTTTGTTTGTTTTCTTTTGTCCCGTTGTTGCGGTTTGTTTTGGTTTATTTTAGTTGTGTATGTGGGGTGGTGGGGGGGGAGAAGCATGTTTTTTGGCTCTTCCTTCGGGGGGGATGCGACCCTTCTTGCCGTATCCCCCGTCTCCGTCTCCGTCTGCGCTGAGGCCTATCGCGGAGCTGGAGGCCTCCAACTGGGACCGACCTCGGGGCTCGGGAGGCAGAGCCAGCCGGGACTTGCCAGCGCGGGGCTGGCCGACTTCGGGGCTGTGGTGGCGTTGCGACCCGACTTCCGACCCGACTTCGGAGCCTCGGAGGCTCGGCGAGGGCCAGTGGACGACATCGTCGGGAGCTCGCAGGTCACAGGTTGGTGACCTGTTTTTCCGTAGCTCCCGCAACAACAGCTGCGTCCGCCGGACTGGAGGGCGGCAGCTTCGACCGCCCCGGGCCGCGGAGTTTGAACCGGCCCGTTCGGATTCAGCCGCGGGACTTACTTACCATCACCCGGCGGGGTCACAACATCGGAGGCCTGGATCGCCTCAGCGCAGAGGGAGAGCAAGGAGGGAAGAGACATGGACTTTGGGACTTTTTGCCTTCCATCACAGTGAGGAGGTGCCTGGTGGACTCACTGTGGTGGATGTTAAACTGTGTTGAGTGTGTGTTTTTGTTATTTATTCTATGTTATGACTGCAGGCTAAACCATTTCGTTGCACTGAAAAGTGCAATGACAATAAATTGAATCAAATCAAATCAAAATCCTTCAGTAAGAAAGAAATGTCATTGTTTTACCTGGGACATATAACGATAAAACACTCTTGACTCTTGACTTGACTCCTCTAAATGTTGTCTGTTTCACCTCAAAGCTCTGCCATCTTGTATTAAACATTTCCATCTTGGGAAATATGTTCTGTCTAACCCAGGGGTGGGGAACCTGTGGCTTTAAGGCTGCATGTGGCCTTCTAGGCCGTTAATAAGAGCGGCCTTTTGAATGAAACCAAATTTTGTAGAACAAATCCTTTTATTTTTATTAATATGTTATTGTTCGTCTTTTATTATTTTTATTTTAATCTTAGAATGAACGTATTTAAAATACCAAAGAGTAAAAGAAAATTCAACGAAACAATCCTCCCCGACTGACGGACACAATTAAAACATTAGTAAGTCATGAGGGCCATTTTCACAAAGTAATGTACATTTTGAAGTATATCTAATTGAAGTTTCTTGGATGCGGCCTTATTACATTACAGCTAACTTAATGCGGCATTCCAACATGAAAAGGTTCCCCAGCCCTGGTCTAACCTGTCAATGCCTCTCATAATTTTTGATAAACTTCTCTCTGGTCTCCCCTCACCCTCTGGCGTTCCAGTGAAAACCACCTGACCTTCAGAGCAGTCTGTCTGTGGATCGTCTCTTCCTGTGAGTTTGTAATTTTGATCTGGCTGTGCTGGTTGTTAATTTAATTTCTAATCAAAATTCACCCTTGTGTAGGTGACTGGTGGGAGAACGAGGGATGTTTTTGGGCATGTTAAGGAGAGAGTTTGTCGAGAAGAAAATGAGGAGAGGGGGTGGATGGCTTGTTGTGGGAGTTGACAGGCCGTCAATGGACTGAGGAATTCCCCCCCTGGTCATAATAAGATATGATAACATACTGCGATCAACAACTCTGCTGCCTTCCACTGATACCAAATACATCACCCTTTCACTTTAATCCCCAGTTGTTAGCCTACGATAAAATACTAAGACGAAAATTCAGGACCAAAATCAAAGAGTGTTCATTTGGCCTTCTCCCTGGATAGCTAAGCTAAAAGTCGAAGAATAATTGAGAGAGGAAAGATTGTGAAGGATGAGCTAAATAGCTCTCCTTAATAACTTAAGTCCATGTTTACTAATTATCACTTGGCACAAGTCTTTCATTGGCTCAGAATGGAACTGTTTCTACATTAGGGCAGCATGGTGGCACAGCGGTAGAGTTGCGGCCTTACAGCGCCAGAGACCCGGGTTCGATCCTGCCTACGGGTGCTGTCCCGTGACCGAATGGGTTTCCTCTGGGTCCGGTTTCCTCCCACATTCCAAAGACATGCAGGTTTGTAGATGATGTGGCTTCTCTAAACTGTCCCTCATGTGTGGGATAAAACTAGTGTAAGGGTGATCATTGGACAGCGTGGACATGGTGGGCCGAAGGGCCTGTTTCTATGCTGTATCTCTAAACCAAACTAAACTAAATCAGTTATTCAGTCTTGCCTTTTTCATTAATTTTATTGGTAATTATAAAAAACTAGCCTGAAGTTTAATTTAGTTTAGAGATACAGTGCGGAAACAGGCCCTTTGGCCCACCGCGTCCGCATCGACCATCAATCCCTCACATTAACACTACCCTACACATTAGGGACAATTTTACATTCATAGCAAGCCAATTAACCTGTAAACCTGTACCTCGTTGGAGTATGGGAGGAAACCGAAGATCTCGGAGAAAACCCACGCAGGTCACGGGGAGATCGTACAAACTCAGTACAGGCAGCAGCCGTAGTCAGGATCAAACCCACACAGGTCATGGGGAGAACACTCGTCCTGGTGACATGCTGTGATTTACTTGGTAGCAGTCATAGTTATGGAGACGTTAAGTTGAAAGCTGAATACTGAGGGAGACTTTCGGGTGAGTCATCGAACTTGGGCATGTCAGGTGTTCCTCGATTTATAAAAGGAATGGGTTGCTGGAAAGTGTTTAATTAACATTCAATGAAGTGCCCGCAGTCAGGATCGAACTCTGGTCTCTGACGCTGTAAGCGCTGTAAGATGCCACCGTGCCACAGTTGTTCAGAGTTCACTGATGCAGATGGAATGTGTTTGCTCTGCCAGTTCGGTGATGTGTGTTCCCAGCATCGGCCTCTAGATGTTTCGTTGGGTGTGTGTTACTTGCGCCACTTCAAGGTGCTGTTTGCACGTCCCCCGCCATGTACGAACCCTTGTCGCAGGTTCGCTCGACAGTCACCACCAGATCTGTCAAAGTGTTCCCACAGCTTCCTCCTGACGTTCCTCTCTCTCGGACCCTTTCCCAGTTCTTAACCCTGTAACTGTTGTTGATGTGAAACGCTACCTATTTCACAGCCAACAGAGTCTGAGTTAGAACTGCAGCTCACATGAAGTGGTCTGTTTACGTTGTGTTGCTGCCAGCCAAAAAGATCATCCAAAACTGAGATTGACAGCCAGCTGTATCTGGCTTGCTTTGATTTAAGTGTTTGTGAACGCCATCTGCTTTGTAGAGTTTGGTAATTTTCATATTGAATATTTAACTGTTACCAAGCCTAATATCATCCTTTGACTATTTTTATTTCTTTTAATACAACCCTCTCTTCAATAGTTTGATTTTCTTTCAGTCAACAGCACAGATACAGGCCCTTCAGCCCACCCAGTCTTGCTGGCCATCAATCACTCATTAACACTGATATTTTCACTTGATTGATTAGTTTTGAGATACAGAGATACAGCGGCGGAAGCAGGCCCTTCGGCCCGAGTCCACGTCGACCAGTGATCCCTGTACATTAACTCTACCCTATACACACTAGGGACAATTTTACATTTTATACCAGCCCACAAACGAGGAAACAGAGATCTCTGAGAAACCCACGCAGGTCACGGAGAGAATGTACAAACTCCACACAGACAAGCACCCATAGCCAGGATCGAACCTGGTCTCTGCCACTGTAACCCTACAGCTACGCCACCGTGCCACCCCATGTGTGACGTGGTTTAATACATGAAACGGTTGGATTAACAAACTACACTTGTTTTTCCTGATGCCAACAACCATCACACAATACAGAAGTTGTCGAAAACAATCTCTGGTAATTCTTAGGGTCAGTTAATCCAATTCTCCTGCCATTTGATCTTATTCTAATGTACATCCTCGACGCTTTAGAAACTTACAGTTGAATCTGATTCCACCTCCTTTTGGACGATGGGGGCAGGCAGGAGAATGGGTAGAGAGGAAAAGTAGATCAGCCACGATTGAATGGCAGAGCTGACTCGATGGGCTGAATGGCCTAATTCTGCTTCTATCTCTTACGGATCATATGGATATCATGGATCATATAAAATTTCCAAAAATTCTCTAATAGTCTATTTCCAGGTAGCTGAGGCCATTATTCGAATCAGTAGTAAAGAAGGCAAACGCAATGCTAGCATTTATTTCGAGAGGGCTAGAAAACAAAAACAGGGACGTGATAAGCTTTTCCATTGAGAGTAGGGAAGATTCAAACCAGGGGACATGACTTGAGAATTAAGGGACAGAAGTTTAGGGGTACCATTAGGGGGAACTTCTTTACTCAGAGAGTGGTAGCTGTGTGGAATGAGCTTCCAGTGGAAGTGGTGGAGGCTGGTTCGATTTTATCCTTTAAAAATAGATTGGATGGGTATATGGAGGGAAAGGAATGGAGGGTTATGGTCTGAGTGCAGGTAGATGGGACTAGGGGGAAGTATTTATTTTAAAAAATAATAATAAAATTTAAAAAAAAATATATTAAAAATAAAAATAAATGTTCGGCACGGACTTGAAGGGCCGAGATGGCCTGTTTCTGTGCTGTAATGGTTATATGGTTATATGGTTATATGGTTATATGGTAATGCTTGAGGCTCTATAAGGCACTGGTCAGGCTGCATTTGGAGTATTGTGAGCAATTTTGGGCACCATATCTGAGGAAGGATGTGCTGAGTCTGGAGAGGGTCCAGAGGAGGTTTACACGAATTATCACAGGAATAAGTGGGTTAACATTTGACGGCACTGGGCCTGTACTCGCTGGAGTTTAGAAGAATGAGGGGGGACCTCATTGAAACATACAGAATAGTGAAAGGCTTGGATAGAGTGGATGTGAAGAGGATGTTTCCACTAATGGGGGAGTCTAGGACCAGAGGTCATAGCCTCAGAATTAAAGGACGTTCCTTTAGGAAGGAGAAGGAATTTCTTTAGTCCAAGGGTGGCGAATCTGCAGAATTCATTGCCACAGAAGGCTGTGGAGGCCAAGTCAATGGATATTTTAAAAGCAGAGATAGATAGATTCTTGATTAGTACGGGTGTCAGGGGTTCCGGGGAGAAGGCAAGAGAATGTGGTTGGGGGGAGAGATAGACCAGCCATGACGGAGTAGACGATGGGCCGAATGGCTTAATTGTGCTCCTATCGCTTATATTCACACTGTAAATTGAACACGCAATGCTTGCAACTGATAGTGGAAATTTGACCCAGAACTTGATTTCCGTGTGAAGTTGTGTTACAATTATGAACTTAGTAGCTTGCTGTACAAGAAAATGATGTGGGAAATATCTTGGATGCCTGGTTAATAGATTTTCAGAAGGCATTTGTCAAAGTCCCACATAAAAGCAAAATGGATAAATGAAAGCAATACGAAAAAAAAATTAACTGAAGCAAAAATACCAGTGATTCATTGTGCATTTCAGACTAGAGGATGGTTGAGACTGGGATTCCCAAGACCTTACTTTCCCAAGAACTACTTTCTTCATACATGGAGGTGTATTTATATCTGGATACTTTGGTGTATCTGGTCCACCGTGCACTCGAGGTCGGCTGTGGGAGGCTCCCGAGAGACACGTCGGATCGCTGGTCGATCCACGCGTCCAAGGAAGGCGATGGATGGAGGCCCTGCAGCAGCCTGGATCGGGCACCGCTCATAAGAACTAGAGCACGGACTGGACTTTGAAAATGTCGCCCAAACATGGCGCCTCTTTCCTGCGGGCTCAGCGGACTATTTCTGTACACTTTGCTAATCGGGGGATTGTGCTTAGGTACGGCAATACTCTACTGGACTAATGGTAAAGAAAATCATTCCACTGTGCATTGACATATAGTCAGTGCAACACACATGCATAACTCCAGATGCATAAAACAAGTGAAGGAGATGAGGAGGAATTTCTTTAGTCAGAGGGTGGTGAATCTGTGGAATTCTTTGCCACAGGTGGTTGTGGAGGCCAAGTCAGTGGATATTTTAAAGGCAGAGAGAGATAGATTCTTGATTAGTACGGGTGTCGGGGGTTATGGGGAGAAGGCAGGAGAATGGGGTTGAGAGGGAGAGATAGATCAGCCATGATTGAATGGCGGAGTAGACCTGATGGGTCGAATGGCCTAATTCTGCCCCTATCACTTATGAAATTGCACGGCACGGTGGCGCAGCGGTAGAGTTGCTGCCTTACAGCGCCAGAGATCCAGGTTCGATCCTGACTATGAGCACTGACTGTACGGAGTTTGTACGTTGAAAGTCTGAAGAATTGACTTTTGTGTGAAGATGGGTGAGAGCATGGAACTAGCTAACAATGTGTTTGATGCGTTTATTCAGGTGAATCTTACCAAGTATACGGGGGGGGGGGGGAAAAGGGGAATAGAAGATTAAGGTGAAAGGCATATTTGAAGCAAAGATGCAAGGAGAAGTAGGTGGAGCATAAATGGGAAGGTTAACTGAAATGAACCCTTCAATGTGTTGTATATCTTGTAGACTTGATGTAATCCTACGCATTAACGTTAAGAAAAATGAGTCCAACTAGAACGTAGAACAAAGTAGAGTACAGCACAGGAACAGGCTCTTTGGCCCACAATGTCCTTGCCGAACATGTTGCCAAGACCAACTCTTATCTGCCTGCACATAATCACATACCTCCATTTCTTGCATATCCATCATATCGATGTACCTATCCAAAAATTCTGCATCTGCCTCCACCACCACCTCCAGCAGCACATTCTAGGTACTCAGCACTCTGTGTAAAAAAAAAAACTTGCCCTGCACATAGAGTCAAAAACTTGCCCTGCATACAGAGTGGAGACAGGCTCTTCAGCCCAACTTGCCCACACCAGTCAACATGTCTCATCTCATGTAAACTCTGCCCCTCTAATCTTAAAGCTATGCCATCGAGTATTTGACATTTCTACCCTGGGAGAAAAAGGTTCTGACCAATGATTCCATGATACTTTATGATGCCATGTCCTCGCGTACGTCTATCTGGTCTTCCCTCAACCTCCGTCGTCCCAGAGAAAATGGCACGATTCTTGCAGCGCCAGAGACCAGCGTTCGATCCTGACTTCAGGTGCTGTCTGTACGGAGTTTGTACGTTCTCCCCGTGACCTGCGTGGGTTTTCTCCGAGATCTTCGGTTTCCTCCCACACTCCAAAGATGTACAGGTTTGTAGGTTAATTGGCTTCGGTAAAAATAAATCATAAATTGTCACTAATGTGTAGGGTAGTGCTAGCGTACGGGGTGATCGCTGGTCGGCACGGACTCGGTGGGCCGGAGGGCCCGTTTCCGTGCTGTGTCTCTAAAGTCCAAAGTCCATGCCCTCCAGTATTTGACATTTCCATCTTGGGGGTGGAGAAAGGTTCTGACTATCTACCCTATCTATGCCTCTCATAATCTTAAATACTTCTATCTGGTCCCTTTCCCCCAACCTCCGTCTTGCAAGAGAAAACCATCCAAGTGTGAGCAACCTCTACCAGTAGCTAATATCCTCTAATCCTGGCATCTTAGATTGTGTAAGATTATTAATGGGTTTGAGGCTGGAGGCAGGAAACATGTTTCCAATGTTGGGGGAGTCCAGAACCAGGAGCCACCGTTTAAGAATAAAGGGTAGGCCATTTAGAACGGAGATGAGGAAAAACATTTTCACCCAGAGAGTTGTGAATCTGTGGAATTCTCTGCCTCAGAAGGCAGTGGGAGGCAATTCTCTGGATGCTTTCAAGGGAGAGTTAGATAGAGCTCTTAAAGGTAGGGGATATGGTGAGAAAGCAGGAACCGAGGTACTGAATGTGGATGATCAGCTATGATCACAGTGAATCTCAGTGTTGGCTCAAAGGGCCAAATGGCCTACTCCCGCACCTATTGTCTATTGTCCATTGTCTTTCAGGTTAATAAAAAGCTTAAACAATTGAAAATCTAAATGCCTGATGACTTTTATCCAAGTGTTGAAAGCTGATGCAGATAGTTTAGGTCATGTTGCTTCAACAAGAGTTGGCAATTCCATTCCTCCTTCATACCGTCTGGCAGATTCCCACTGCCCTTTTTGTCACATAATCACCCAAGATTAAATAGAAATTTAATTAAATAGCTGTGTTTAATTGATTTACAATTTGAAACCATTTCTTCTCTATTAGCTGCTTGGGACTCAGTTCAAAAAGCCTACAGTATATTCAGTGCTTTTACTAGTGCCAAGCACCAGTAATTACCTTGTTATTTTTTCTTTCAACCAAATGTATCCATAATTGAACATTGAGCAAGGGTTTCCAGCAGCTCTGTTGTCAACTTAATCAATGCCTGCAAGGAAGAGGGTTCTTTCATTGTTTAGCAGTGTGTGTTGGTCAGGTTTACGACCACCATGTACAAGGGCATGATTAGTGTGTTTGAGGATGACACTAAATGGGTGGTGTCGTGGATAGTGAAGATGGTTATCAAAAAATTACAGCAGGATCTTGATCAGCTGAGCAAGTGGGCTGAGGAATGACGAATGGAGTTTATTGCAGATAAGTGCAAAGTGTTTCATTTTGGGAAATCAAACTAGGGCAGGACCTTTACAATGTCTCAGGCAACTGAACCATCCTATCGACAACTAGAGAACGGCCCTGAGCTACTATCTACCTCACTGGAGATCCTCGAACTATCGTTAATCGGACTTTACAGGACTTTAACACTTGCATTAAGTGTTATTCCCTTTCTCATGTATATATATATATATATATACACTGTGGACAGCTTGATTATGATCATGTATAGTCTTTCCGCTGACTAGTTAGCATGCAACAAAAGCTTTTCACTGCACCTTGGCACACGTGACAATAAACTAAACTAATCTAAACTAAAAGGCCCTGGGAAGTATTATAGAGCAGAGGGATTGAGGAGTACAGGCACACATGGTTCCCTGAAAGTGGCAGGGTAGAAAGGATGGGTCAAGAAGGTTCCTGGTACATTGGCCTTCATCAGTCTGGGTACTGAGTATAGAAGTTGTGATGTTACGATACAGTTGTACCAGACGTTGGTGAGGCTGCATTTGGCGTTTTGTGTTCAATTTTGGTCACCCAAAAGGAGGTAGTTGAGGCAGGTATATGACAACATTTAGAAGATATTTGGACGGGTACAAGGAAAGGAGGGATATGGGCCAAACATGGGCAGGTGGGACAGGCGTGCATGAAGCATCTTGGTCGACATGGACAATTTGGGCTGAGGGACTGACTATATCTGCGCTGTACAACTCTATGAGTCCATTGCACTCTAGGTATGGTTGCCACAGTGGTAGACCTCATCTCTCTGCCTGGTGTAGTGAGGTCAGGCATGTGTTTGGATGCTCTTTGTTTCACTTGCCCCATCAGTGGTTCCTATGCCTTCAGCTGTCTGGGTCCCAAACTTCAGTTTCGTTTTATTGTCACGTGTACCGAGGTACAGTGAAAAGCTTTTGTTGCGTGCTAACCAGACAGCGAAAAGAAAGTACATGATTACACTCGAGCCACACACAGTGCACAGATACATGCTAAGGGAATAATATTTAGTGCAAGGTAACGCCAGTAATATCCGATCAAAGATAGTCCGAGGGTCCCAATGAGGGAGATAATAGTTCAGCACAGCTCTCTAGTTGTGGTGGGATGGTTCAGTTGCCTGATAACAGCTGGGAAGAAAATGTCCCTGAATATGGAGCTGTGCGTTTTCATACTTCTATACCTTTTGCCCGATGGGAGAGGGGAGAAGAGGGAACGGCCATGGTGTGACTTGTCCTTGATTATACTGCTGGCCTTGCCGAGGCAGCGTGAGGTATAAATGAGGTATAAACTGTAGAATTCCCTTGCAAAAAACATGAGCGCAAGAGCATAGGTTGAACTGTGGAGCAGTAACGGTGAGATGGTGCGATGCTGGAGATGTTGTTTGGTTGATCAATCAAACTGAAGCATCGACTGCTGTCGGCTTGATGTATTTTGAAGAAGAGTCAGGGAGTTATCTGTACAAGATCAGCCCTCTGGTTGTCTCCTCCCATCCCCCAGCCCTCGGGCTCCTCCTCCGCCTTTTGTCCTTTTTTCCTTTCTTCTCCCCACCCCCTATCAGTCTGAAGAAGGGTTTCGGCCCGAAACGTTGCCTATTTCCTTCGCTCCATAGATGCTGCTGCACCCGCTGAGTTTCTCCAGCATTTTTGTGTACCAGCCGATATTTATCCTGAATCAATACATCTGCAAGCGCATTATCTGATTATTATCACACTACCATTTGTAGGAGCTTGCTCTCTGTAATTGACTGCTGTGTTTTCTACAATTAAATCATGAACACTGAGCCATGTGTTGAGGCATTCTGTTGGTGGTCCCGAAATCAGGCGACACGGTGGAGCAGAGGGCAGCACAATGGCGCAGGGGTAGAGTTGCTGCCTTACAGCGCCGGTGACCTGGGTTTGATCCTGAATACGGGTGCATGTCTGTACAGTTTGTACGTTCTCCCCATGGCCATGTGGGCTTTCTCCGGGTGCTCCGCTTTCCTCTCACACTCCAAAGACGTACAGGTTTGTAGGTTAATTGGCTTGGTATGAATGTTAAGATTATCCCTAGTGTGTGTTGGATAGTGTTGATGTGCGGGGATCGCTGGTTGGCGTGGACTCGGTGGGTCGATTGGGCCTGCATCTGCGCTGTATCTCTAAACTAGCCTAAATGATTTGTACTTCAAGCTTTCAGGCAGCCATGTTAGTTTCAAGTGTCTGCGGTGTGCTGTGTTCCAGCGGTTTGCCTAAGGTGATCGTTTTGTCTCTCGCACTTTGTAAAGGTTCTGAATATTTCTCCATTCAGGGAAGAAAACGAGAAAGATAACTATTGTCAGTTCTGTCACTAATGATGAAGACCTTGTGTCGGATTTATGCTTGGCTCTTTAACCATGGGGATTAGCAAGAGTATATGCTTATGGCTGCAGTGGTTGTTCTTTGACATGCAGCTGGGAGCTCTGAGCTGTAACACCGACCAAGAGGCATCTCTATTACTTGGACTAACTCCAACCATCCTTCCTGCTTAACGAGAAACAATGTCTCCATAGGTGATGGATGGAGACAAAGTGAACTTCTGCAGAGTGGATGCTAAGGACTGGACAGGCCCATTCAAAGTACTTGCGGTGATCGGTATGTCCAAGCTCATCTGTTGAGCCTTGATTGCAGGATGAGTAGAGTGGCAATGTTACCTGTCATTGCTTGTAGCTATGTCAGACAGTGATGTGGGAAGGAACTGCAGATGTTAGTTTAAACCGAAGACAGACACAAAATGCTGGAGTAACTCAGCGGGACAGGCAGCATCTCTGGAGAGAAGGAATGGGTGACGTTTCGGGTCGAGAGCCTTCTTCAGACTTCTTCAGATGGTGTTGCCTGCCTATGGGCTTAGACTGAAGCCCCAAACTTTGCAGGGCCACTGCACACAAATGTGGCGTGGTGGCACAGCGGTAGAATTGCTGCCTTACAGCGCCAGACACCCGGTTTCGATCCTGACTGCGGGTGCTGCCAGTATAGAAACATAGAAATTAGGTGCAGGAGTAGGCCATTCGGCCCTTCGAGCCTGCACCGCCATTCAATATGATCATGGCTGATCATCCAACTCAGTATCCCGTACCTGCCTTCTCTCCATACCCTCTGATCCCTTTAGCCACAAGGGCCACATCTAACTCCCTCTTAAATATAGCCAATGAACTGGCCTCGACTACCCTCTGTGGCAGAGAGTTCCAGAGATTCACCACTCTCTGTGTGAAAAAAGTTCTTCTCATCTCGGTTTTAAAGGATTTCCCCCTTATCCTTAAGCTGTGACCCCTTGTCCTGGACTTCCCCAACATCGGGAGCAATCTTCCTGCATCTAGCCTGTCCAACCCCTTAAGAATTTTGTAAGTTTCTATAAGATCCCCTCTCAATCTCCTAAATTCTAGAGAGTATAAACCAAGTCTATCCAGTCTTTCTTCATAAGACAGTCCTGACATCCCAGGAATCAGTCTGGTGAACCTTCTCTGCACTCCCTCTATGGCAATAATGTCCTTCCTCAGATTTGGAGACCAAAACTGTACGCAATACTCCAGGTGTGGTCTCACCAAGACCCTGTACAACTGCAGTAGAACCTCCCTGCTCCTATACTCAAATCCTTTTGCTATGAAAGCTAACATACCATTCGCTTTCTTCACTGCCTGCTGCACCTGCATGCCTACTTTCAATGACTGGTGTACCATGACACCCAGGTCTCGCTGCATCTCCCCTTTTCTTAGCCGGCCACCATTTAGATAATAATCTGCTTTCCTGTTTTTGCCACCAAAATGGATAACCTCACATTTATCCACCTTATACTGCATCTGCCAAACATTTGCCCACTCACCCAGCCTATCCAAGTCACCTTGCAGTCTCCTAGCATCCTCCTCACAGCTAACACTGCCCCCCAGCTTAGTGTCATCCGCTAACTTGGAGATATTGCCTTCAATTCCCTCATCCAGGTCATTAATATATATTGTAAATAGCTGGGGTCCCAGCACTGAGCCTTGCGGTACCCCACTAGTCACTGCCTGCCATTGTGAAAAGGACCCGTTTACTCCTACTCTTTGCTTCCTGTTTGCCAGCCAGTTCTCTATCCACATCAATACTGAACCCCCAATGCCATGTGCTTTAAGTTTGTATACTAATCTCTTATGTGGGACCTTGTCGAAAGCCTTCTGGAAGTCCAGATACACCACATCCACTGGTTCTCCCCTACCCACGCTACTAGTTACATCCTCGAAAAATTCTATAAGATTCGTCAGACATGATTTACCTTTCGTAAATCCATGCTGACTTTGTCCAATGATTTCACCACTTTCCAAATGTGCTGCTATCCCATCTTTAATAACTGACTCTAGCAGTTTCCCCACTACCGATGTTAGACTAACTGGTCTGTAATTCCCCGTTTTCTCTCTCCCTCCCTTCTTAAAAAGTGGGGTTACGTTTGCTACCCGCCAATCCTCAGGAACTACTCCAGAATCTAAAGAGTTTTGAAAGATTATTACTAATGCATCCACTATTTCTGGAGCTACTTCCTTAAGTACTCTGGGATGCAGCCTATCTGGCCCTGGGGATTTATCGGCCTTTAATCCATTCAATTTACCGAAAACCACTTCCCGACTAACCTGGATTTCACTCAATTCCTCCAACTCCTTTGACCCGCGGTCCCCTGCTATTTCCGGCAGATTATTTATGTCTTCCTTAGTGAAGACGGAACCAAAGTAGTTATTCAATTGGTCCGCCATATCCTTGTTCCCCATGATCAACTCACCTGTTTCTGACTGCAAGGGACCTACATTTGCTTTAACTAATCTCTTTCTTTTTACATATCTATAAAAACTTTTGCAGTCAGTTTTTATGTTCCCTGCCAGTTTTCTTTCATAATCTATTTTTCGTTTCCTAATTAAGCCCTTTGTCCTCCTCTGCTGGTCTCTGAATTTCTCCCAGTCCTCCGGTATGCTGCTTTTTCTGGCTAATTTGTACGCATCATCCTTCGCTTTGATACCATCCCTGATTTCCCTTGTTATCCACGGATGCACTACCTTCCCTGATTTATTCTTTTGCCAAACTGGGATGAACAATTTTTGTAGTTCATCCATGCAGTCTTTAAATGTCTTCCATTGCATGTCCACCGTCAACCCTTTTAGAATTAATTGCCAGTCAATCTTGGCCAATTCACGTCTCATACCCTCAAAGTTACCTTTCTTTAAGTTCAGAACCATTGTTTCTGAATTAACAATGTCACTCTCCATCCTAATGAAGAACTCAACCATATTATGGTCACTCTTGCCCAAGGGGGCACGTACAACAAGACTGCTAACTAACCCTTCCTCATTACTCAATACCCAGTCTAAAATAGCCTGCTCTTTCGTTGGTTCCTCTACATGTTGATTTAGATAACTATCCCGCATATATTCCAAGAAATCCTCTTCCTCAGCACCCCTGCCAATTTGATTCACCCAATCTATATGTAGATTGAAGTCACCCATTATAATTGTTTTGCCTTTGTCGCACGCATTTCTAATTTCCTGTTTGATACCATCTCCAACTTCACTACTACTGTTAGGTGGCCTGTACACAACACCCACCAGCGTTTTCTGCCCCTTACTGTTTCGCAGCTCTACCCATACCGATTCCACATCCTCGAACCAAATGTCCTTCCTTTCCATTGCGTTAATGTCCTCTCTAATCAGCAACGCTACCCCACCTCCTTTTCCTTTCTCTCTATCCCTCCTGAATATTGAATATCCCTGGATGTTCAGCTCCCAGCGTTGGTCACCCTGGAGCCATGTCTCCGTGATCCCAACTATATCATAGTCATTAATAGCTATCTGCACATTCAACTCATCCACCTTATTACGAATGCTCCTTGCATTGAGACACAAAGCCTTCAGGCTTGTTTTTACAACACTCTTACCCCTTATACAATTATGTTGAAAAGTGGCCCTTTTTGATTTTTGCCCTGGTTTTGTCTGTCTTCCACTTTTACTTTTCACCTTGCTACCTATTGCTTCTACCCTCATTTTACACTCCTCTGTCTCTACGCTCACACATTTAAGAAACCCTTTCCCTTTAACTCCATCCTCCACTATCCCATTCGACACCCCACCCCCCTTATTCAGTTTAAAACCACCCGTGTTGCAGTGGCAAACCTGCCTGCCAGAATGCTGGTCCCACACCTGTTAAGATGCAATCCGTCCCTTTTGTACAGTTCCCCTTTACCCCAAAACAGATCCCAGTGATCTAAGAATCTAAATCCCTGCCCCGTGCACCAGTTCCTGAGCCACACGTTCAGGTCCTGTATCTCCCTGTTCCTGCTCTCGCCAGCACGAGGAACTGGAAGCAAACCGGAGATAACAACCCTGGTGGTCCTGCTTTTCAGCATTTTTCCGAGCTCTCTAAAGTCACGCTGCAGAATATTCATCCCCTTCTTTCCGACATCGTTTGTGCTGACATGCACTACCACTTCCGGATGTTCACCTTCGCCCTCGAGGATTTTCTGCACTCTGTCCGTGACATCCTGGATCCTGGCACCAGGAAGGCAGCACACCATCCTCGCATCCCGTCTGTTGCCACAGAAACCCCTGTCCGTACCTCTCACAATCGAGTCTCCCACTACAATGGCGTTGCCTGCCTTAGGCCTTTTTGGTTTTGGCTCAACAGCCCTATTCGCATCGCAAGCCAGTCCGCCGCTCAGTGTAAACACGTCTTCTGTCCCAACAGCTTCTAAGTGGGTGAACTTGTTCACAAGAGGTACAACACCCGGGGAAGTTGGCATTCCATGTTTCCCTCCCTTTGGAGTGTGTACGTATGGCGTATGGAGCGTCTCCCCGTGGCCGCATGGGTTTTCTCCAGGTGCTCTGGTTTCCTCCCACACTCCAAATATATAAAGGTTTGTAGGTTAATTGGTTTTAGTAAAATTGTAAATTGTCCCTCATGTGTAGGATAGCGCTAGTATGCGGGGATCGCTGGTCAGTGGGCTGAAGGGCCTGTTTCTGCGCTGTGTCTGTAAACTAAACTAAAATGTGTCATCACAATATATGGGTATGGGCACTTGCAGACCCATACTATGAGAGCCATCTTCCTGGCCTCAACAG
>CM075979.1:81840543-81948043 GCA_038087875.1 Malacoraja senta
GTTCTTCTTCCATCTCTCCATAACCTTTGATACCCTTACTAATCCGGATTTTGTCAATTTTCCACAAATTCACCACCCTCCAACTAAAGAGATTCCTCCTCATCTCCTTTCTATGGGTGCATCCTTTAATTCCGAGGCTGTGCCCTCTAGTCTTCCACTAGTGGAAACATCCTCTCCAATTCACTCTATCCAGGCCTTTCACTATTTGGAAAGTTTCAATGACATCCCCCCCCCACAACCTTCTAACCCAGATAGTACAAGCCCAGTGCCTTCAAAGACTTTTGTTGTAGGTTTGCTACCCTGTCATGATGTTTTTAGTTACTTTTTCTACCTCTTCCTTCTAGCTTCCTTCTATTCTTCCTTCATGCCATTCGAGATAGGAGCAGAATTAGGCCATTCGGCCCAACAAGACTACTACGCCATTCAATCATGGCTGATTTATCTCCTAATCCCATTCTCCTGCCTTCTCCCCATAACCTCTGACACCCGTACTAATCAAGAATCTGTCTATCTCTGCCTTGAATATATCCACTGACTTGACATCCACAGCCTTCTGCGGCAAAGAATTTCCGATTCAGCACCCTCTGACTAAAGAAATTCCTCTTCATCTCCTTGCTAAAAGAACACCCTTTAATTCTAAGGCTATGGCCTCTAGTCCTAGACTCTCCCACTCGTGGAAACATCCTCTTCACATCCAAGGTTCTTGGATTGATTTCGACAATAGGCAATAGGTGCAGGAGTGGACCGTACGGCCCTTCAAGCCAGATTTATTTGTCAACGAATCAAGGGAGATATGTTTGCTGGGCCTTCATTTGATCAGGTTTCACATTACGTTCGGCTATTTGCTATGTTATCCTTGTCCCGGAAAGCAGTAAAAATGCAGGGAGGGAATGCCAAAGATAAACTTGCAAAATATAATCATTTGATGTATGGTGTTTGAAATCAGCCCTCTGTGATCCCTGGATTAATCGCTGTGACAGAATGTAGAATTATTAGTCGCATAATTGCAGATGCATAGAGTTGTCTATTGTATAATCCATAATGTATTCCAAATGATCTATTGTTTAATTAAAGCAAATGCATAAATTAAAGGAAACAGATCATTGAAGTAACCGATCGTAAGTTCTGTGTTACAGAACCAAGAATTGTCACTGAGTTAATCACAGTGACCCTTTTAAAGAATAATAATAAAATGTTTCAATTATCATTGTCATAAAAATGATCATTGTCATAACACGACCTTTGGTAATTATCATCATTATGCAACTTAAGGTGAGGACATGCTTTCTTCAAAATCTTTTATGACCTGAAATTCAATCAGGATATCAAAAGAATCGCACTCTTGGTTGCTGCAGCAACGCCCGCTCAATTGCAATCAGGGGTAATTTTGCAGTTCCTATTTCTCTTAAACTGAAGGGATAGTTTTTAATAAACCATTAGTGCGGCACGGTGGCGCAGCAGTAGAGTTGCTGCCATACAGCGCTTACAGTGCCAGAGACCTGGGTTCGGTCCTGGCTACGGGTGCTTGTCTGTATGGAGTTTGTACTTTCTCCCCGTGACCTGCGTGGGTTTTCATCGAGAACTTCCCACACACTAAAGACGTATAGGTTTGTAAGTTAATTGGCTCGGTAGTAAAAATTGTCCCTAGTGTTAGTGTGCGGTAATCGCTGGTCGGTGTAGACTCGGTGGGCCGAGGGGCCTGCTTCTGCGCTGTATCTCTGAACTAAAAAACTAAAGTAATCAGTCCAAGTTGGTTTAGGAAAGGATATCCTGCCAACATAACTCTTCCTTTGTCTCGTGGTAGCTAACTGTGTCAGAAATATCTTTTTATGGGTTAGGTTGGCCGCTGTGCTTCTTAAGTGTAGTTTGTGTCCTAGGATGACTTGCTTCCATCCGTGTCTGAGAACTGATGGGGCCAGTGAGGGATCTACACATGCTGTCTGTGTGGAGTGTGCACGTTCTCTCTGTGGCTGCGTGGGTTTCCTCTGGGTGCTCCGGTTTCCTCCCACATCCCAAAGACATGCAGGTTTGTAGGTTAATTGGCTCTGTAAATTGTGCCCTAGTGTGTAGGGTAGAACTAGTGTACAGGTGATCGTTGGTCGGGGTAGACTCGGTGGGCCGAAGGGCCTGTTTCCACACTGTATCTCAAGAGTCAAGAGTGTTTTATTGTCATATGTCCTGGATAGAACAATGAAATTCTGACTTGCTGCAGCACAACAGAATATGTACATATAGTCCACTGTATACAATATAATAAAGGAGAGAGGAAAAAAAAGATCACAATTACATACACACACACACACACACACACACACATATATATATATACATATTTATACATACACGCATATGTACACAAATAAAAACAAACAATAGTTGTGCAATAATAACACTAATATCTCTAAACTAACCTAAATGAAACATTCCCTGCATATCCATATGCCTGTCCAAAAGTCTCTCCAACGCTACTATCATATCAGCCTCCAACACCTTCAGCAGTGCATTCCAGTCACTCATCACTCTCTGTGTTTAAAAAAAAAATTGCCCCGCACATCTCTTTTAAACATTCCCCCTCTCACCTTAAAGCAATGCTCTCTAATATCCGATAGTTCCATCGTAGGGGAAAAAAGGCTCTGACTGTCTAATGGGGTAAATATAAAATAAAGGACAAATAAAATTTTGCATTGATATATTAAGGCCAATTCCATAGGAAGGAACTGCAGATGCTGGTTTACACCGAAGATAGACTCAAAAGTAGGTGGGTCAGGCAGCATCTCTGGAGAAAATGACATTAAGTCAGACTGATGAAAGATCCAGACCCGAAATGTCACCTGTCCTTCTTCTCCAGAGATGCTGCTTGACCTGCTGAGTTACTCCAGCACTTTGTGTCTATCTTAGGTCGCCCAACATTTTTGGAAAAACAGGAATAGGTGACATCTCGGGTCGAGACCCTTCCTCAGACCAATTCCATACTGTTGACCATCCAGTGGTGAGGTGCTTGTGGAAAACTGCAGTTGTACGCTCTGATTAAGTCGATTTTGATTCAATCTTTTATTCGGCTCCAGCATTTTTGTCTACCTTCGATTTTTCCAGCATCTGCAGTTCTTTCTTAAACATTTTATTCGGTCCAAGTATTTTAGTGCGTACTTTCTGTCAATGGAAGGCATGGTTTCTGTTGGAATGAGCACCAAGACACGATTCTTTTACCTTTAGAAATGAAATGTGTGAATTACAAATGCTATTTTAAAAAATCCATTAATTATTTACTTAAAACCCGATTGCATTCATTCTCAGTTGGAATCATTTAATGAAAAACGCTGGCAACATTTAATATCTGGTTATTTTTAGTGATAATGTGCAGCTTTCTCTGCCCTGTACACGGGAAATGATTTGTTTTGTAACTGATCTAATTAAAAAACAAAAGAACAATATTGGCCGCAGTATCACCATTCTCCCCGCTTACAGGACTGGTGGAGCAAGTCAGCGGTCCACTGTTATATAACCAACAAAATTTAATAGGTTTTGTTCGGCGTTGAAAAATATTCACAGAGGAAAGTGAACAAAATTGGAGGCATGTTTATCAAACTGCCACTGTGATGCAGCGGTAGAGCTGCTGCCTTACAGCGCTGGAGACCCAGGTTCGATCCTGACTTTGGGTGCTGTCTCTATGGATTTTGTACATTCTCCCCATGACCTGCGTGGGTTTCCCCCGGGTGCTATGGTTTCCTCCCACCCTCCAAAGACATACAGATTTGTAGGTTAATAGGCTTGGGAAAAATAGTAAATTCTCCCTGGTGTGTGAAGTGTACTCCAGCGCGGGAACAGGCAGTTCGGCCCACCGTGTTCGTGCCGACCAACGATCCCCGCACACTTTAACGCTATTCTACACACACTAGGGCCAATGTACAATTTCACCAAGCCAATTAACCTACAAACCTGTACGCCTTTGGGATGTGGGAGGAAACCGGAGCACCCGGGGAAAACCCATGCGGGTCACGGGGAGAATGTACAAACTCCATACAGACAAGCAGCCGTAGTCAGGATCGAACCCGGGTCTCTGGAGCTGTAAAGGGCCTGACCCACGAGCATGCGACCTGCATGCGGCGAGCGCGACCAAACCGGAAGTGATGGCCGCGCGGAGGTCGAGTGAGTGGCGTGAAGTTCGAGCGAAGTCCGCGGGAAGTTCGCGCGTGACGTACGGCGTCAAGACGCTGCGGGCCGGCAGGCTGTTGCCGCGCGGAATTTTTGAACACGGTCAGTTTTTCGGAGCCCCGCGTGATGTCGGGACCAGCTCCGCACAACTCCATACAGCTCCAGCGATCGAAGTGGGACCGGCCCCGCGAGGCCGTACGGCTCAAGCGACCACGTTAGGTCACGCTTGCCGCATGGAGTCGCATGCTCGTGGGACAGGCCCTTAAGGCAGCAACTCTTCCACTGCGCCAACGTGCCAAAGGTGTTGTCTTATAATTCTGAAGATGGGTCCCGACCCGAAAAGTTACCTAACCATGTTCTCCAGAAACGCTGCCTGAGCCGCTGTGTTACTGCAGCACTCTGTGTCTTTTTTGTTAAACCTGGCATCTGCAGTTCCTTCGACCCAAAACATCACCCGTTCCTTTCTCTCCAGAGATGCTGCCTGTCCAGCTGAGTTGCTCCAGCACTTTATGTCTATCTTCGGTATAAATCAGCATCGGCAGTTCCTTCCTACACATTTTGTCTGCAGTTCCTTGTTTCTACATTATGCCTTTTAATTTGATTCTTTACGACACAGGAGGAGGCATTTGGCCTTTAAGAGTCCATGCCTGTTGAGAGAGTTTATCCCATCAATCCCAATGATTTCCTTGTGATCTATTCTCTTGCAGGAGCCCATTAACACCTCCCCCACCCGCTTGCCCTACCATCTAGGGATAACTTAGAAAAGCCCAATAATCTACCATTCTACCGTGTGGAAGAAACCAAAGCTCCCAGGGGAATCTCGCATTGGTCACAGTGAGAATTGAACACAGCTAACACTGGAGGTCAGGAGTGAGCCTGGGTTACTGGAGTTGTGAGATGCCTGCGGAACCATCGTCCCACTTAAATAGAAGAGGACCAAAACAAACCTCCGCTAAATGAATGTGAAATATCTTAAATTAAATTTCACAGATGGGCACAGTCGCGCAATGGTCGAGTTGCTGCCTTACCGTACCAGAGACCCCGGTTCTACCCCGACCTCGGGTGCTGTCTGCGTGGAGTTTCCACGTTCTCCCTGTGGTGGCATGGGGTTCCTCCCATAATCTAAAGACGTGCAGGTTTGTAGGTTAATTGGCTTCTGTAAATTGTCCCTGGTGTGTAGGATAGAACTCGTGTATCGCTTGTCGGCGCGGACTCGGTGGGCCAGAAAGCCTGAATCCACGCCGCATCTCTAGACTAAAGATTCCCTTGAAGATTGATACTGATGTCTGTTGTAACAAACCACATTGTGGAAAATTGATACGACTCTGCAAAAAGATTGTTTTGAACATGCAAAGTTCTTTTGTGAACTTGATGCATTCACTAGATTGGACACAGATATCTTTATTTCATGGCTGCGATTTGCACTTTGCAGATGACAGTCATAATGAGCCTGGTGTCTCGAGTCACCCCCACAGCATACCATGAGATCGTATGACATTTATCAACTGATGTTGAACTTTCCTGAACCTGTATTGATGAACACCAATGACTCCCAACTGCCTTAAGGGAATATCATTGTGTCCAAGGTCCTCTCCAAATCGCATGCTATCCCGACCTGGAATTATGTTGCTATTTCCAAGTCATTACTGGGGCAAGTGGATACCCTTCCCCTAAAGATTCACGAAGGCTGGTCACAGCCACCCCCAAATGCAAAAAACGCTGGAGAAGTTTAAGTTTCAGTTACATAGATACATAGATACATAGAAAATGGGTGCAGGAGTAGGCCATTCGGCCCCGAGCCTGCACCGCCATTTAATATGATCATGGCTGATCATCCAACTCAGTATCCCGTACCTGCCTTCTTTCCATACCCCCTGTTCCCTTTAGCCACTAGGGCCACATCTAACTCCCTCTTAAATATAGCCAATGAACTGGCCTCAACTACCCTCTGTGGCAGAGAGTTCCTGTGTGAAAAGGTTTTTCCTCATCTCGGTCTTAAAGGATTTCCCCCTTATCCTTAAGCTGTGACCCCTTGTCCTGGACTTCACCAACATCGGGAACAATTAGTTTGTATACTAATCTCTTATGTGGGACCTTGTAGAAAGCCTTCTGAAAGTCCAGATACAACACATCCACTGGTTCTCCCCTATCCACTCTACTAGTTACATCCTCGAAAAATTCTATAAGATTCGTCAGACACGATTTACCTTTTGTAAATCCATGCTGACTTTGTCCAATGATTTCACCACTTTCCAAATGTGCTGCTATCCCATCTTTAATAACTGACTCTAGCAGTTTCCCCACTACCGATGTTAGACTAACTGGTCTGTAATTCCCCGTTTTCTCTCTCCCTCCCTTCTTAAAAAGTGGGGTTACGTTTGCTACCCTCCAATCCTCAGGAACTACTCCAGAATCTAAAGAGTTTTGAAAAATTATCACTAATGCTTCCACTATTTCTGGAGCTACTTCCCTAAGTACTCTGGGATGCAGCCTATCTGGCCCTGGTGATTTATCGGCCTTTAATCCATTCAATTTACCCAACACCACTTCCCGACTAACCTGGATTTCACTCAGTTCCTCCATCTCCTTTGACCCACGGCCCCCCTGTTATTTCCGGCAGATTATTTATGTCTTCCTTAGTGAAGACGGAACCAAAGTAGTTATTCAATTGGTCCGCCATATCCTTGTTCCCCATGATCAATTCACCTGTTTCTGACTGCAAGGGACCTACATTTGTTTTAACTAATCTCTTTCTCTTCACATATCTATAAAAACTTTTGCAGTCAGTTTTTATGTTCCCTGTCAGTTTTCTTTCATAATCTATTTTCCCTTTCCTAATTAAGCCCTTTGTCCTCCTCTGCTGGTCTCTGAATTTCTCCCAGTCCTCTGGTATGCTGCTTTTTCTGGCTAATTTGTACGCATCATCTTTTGCTTTGATACTATCCCTGATTTCCCTTGTTATCCACGGATGCACTACCTTCCCTGATATATTCTTTTGCCAAACTGGGATGAACAATTTTTGTAGTTCATCCATGCAGTCTTTAAATGCCTTCCATTGCATATCCACCGTCAACCCTTTTAGAACTAATTGCCCGTCAATCTTGGCCAATTCACGTCTCATACCCTCAAAGTTACCTTTCTTTAAGTTCAGAACCGTTGTTTCTGAATTAACAATGTCACTCTCCATCCTAATGAAGAACTCAACCATATTATGGTCACTCTTGCCCAAGGGGGCACGCACAACAAGACTGCTAACTAACCCTTCCTCATTACTCAATACCCAGTCTAGAATAGCCTGCTCTCTCGTTGGTTCCTCTACATGTTGGTTTAGATAACTATCCCGCATACATTCCAAGAAATCCTCTTCCTCAGCACCCCTGCCAATTTGATTCACCCAATCTATATGTAGATTGAATTCACCCATTATAACTGTTTTGCCTTTGTTGCACGCATTTCTAATTTCCTGTTTGATGCCATCCCCAACTTCACTACTACTGCTAGGTGGCCTGTACACAACACCCACCAGCGTTTTCTGCCCCTTAGTGTTTCGCAGCTCTACCCATACCGATTCCACATCCTCCAAGCTAATGTCCTTCCTTTCCACTGCGTTAATCTCCTCTCTAACCAGCAACGCTACCCCACCTCCTTTTCCTTTCTCTCTATCCCTCCTGAATATTGAATATCCCTGGATGTTCAGCTCCCAGCCTTGGTCACCCTGGAGCCATGTCTCCGTGATCCCAACTATATCATAATCATTAATTGCTATCTGCACGTTGAACTCATCCACCTTATTACGAATGCTCCTAATAGTTCTAGAGATACAGCGTGGAAAATGGCCCTTCAGCCCACCGAGCCAATGCCAATAAGCGATCACCGTACACTAGTTCCGCCCTACACAATAGGGACAATTTACGGAAGCCAATTAGCTTACAAAACCTGCACGTCTTTGAGATGTGGGTGGAAACCGGAGCACCTGGAGAAAACCCACTTGGTCACAGGGCGAACGTACAAACTCCAAACAGGCAGTACCCACTTCTGCTGGGCACTGGATTTTCAAGAATTTGTTTCAGTTGCCAAGTACACCATCAAAATTATTTGATAATAGTGCCACCAGCGCTTTCATAAAGTAATTCTGTTTCCAGACATTGAATAAGTCAAGACGTTGAAAACAGTATCAATGTAGACAAGCCAAGGTGTCATGTACATCACCCAACAATGCTTCAGTTATTAATGTAAGCTGTTGTGATGATTCTGGCCAAATAGGTAGAAGCTCTTTGCTTGACTGATGTCTCAGGAAATGAGGGAAGATTTCTGGACATTGCATCTTGAGCCAACACACAGAGTACTGCAGCGTCGGAGACCCGGGTTCGATCCCGACCATGGGTGCTGTCTATATAGAGTTTGTACGTTCTCCCAGTGACCCCATGGGATTTCTCCGAGATCTTCGGTTTCCTCCCACACTCCAAAGACATACAGGTATGTAGGTAAATTGGCTTGGTATCAATGCAAAAATTGTCCCTAGTGTGTGTAGGATAGTATTAATGTATTAATGCTAAATCTGGGATAGTGTTTATGTATAGTGATAATTTACTGAAGTGTATGCAAAAACAGAATTTCACTGCACCTCTGTACATGTGGTAATAAAGATCCATGGAACCGTTCCAGTTTCTACCACTCACTGACACATCAGGGCACGTTACCCTTGCCAATTAACCTCCCTGCCCTTGATTGTTGACTTCTTGGAATGACAGTGAACACTGGCGTTGTGTGGCATCAAAGGGTGAATGGTACAATTTGAAGGGTCCGACAAACAAATTAGAACCTTTTTGGATGGAAAAATCCAATTGAAATTGCCCAATTATGTGTTGACTGCTATGTGCAGTTATGTTTAACCACTGTACAAAGAGTGATTTGTAAGTGGAATGACCGCGGTCGATGTCTCAGTGGTTTCTGATGGAGAGGCGATGACAAGCTCTGCAAGTAACACATATTTTGCATTTGATTTGAATGTACAATGATGCACTTGAACAGTCTGTATCAACTACCAGGTCGGGGAAGTAGCAGGAGGCTGAGTGTGGGTGGAAAGTGAGTAAAACACCAGACTTGTGATTTCCCAGTCTCTTCTTGCGCACTTCCTGCCTCTGGAAACACCTTCACAAATTCCAGGCTGCAGTTACCCATTTGGCCAACCCTCCCTCCCCCTTGCCCCCCCCATTTAGCACTGGTCCGATTTTGTTTACACAGTCGTACAGCATGGAAACCGGCTCTTTGCTCCACTGAGAAATTACTTGGACTGGTACGTGGATAGTTTAGTTTAGTTTAATTTATTGTCACGTGTACCGAGGTACAGTGAAAGCTTTTTGTTAACCAGGTGCTAACCAGTCAGCAGAAAGACAATACATGATTATAATCGAGCCATCCACAGTGTACTGATACATGGTAAAGGGAATAACATGAATAACGTTTTGTGCAAGATAAAGCCAGTAAAGTCCAATCAACGATAGTCTGAGGGTCTCCAATCAGGTTGATAACTGCTCTCTAGTTGTTGGAAGGGAACAGTTCTGAACTGCTATCTATCTAGGAAAGGTTTGGAGGAATACGGGCCAAACGCGGGCAGGTGGGATTAGTGTAGATGGGGCATCTTGATTTGCATGGGCAAGTTGGGCCGAAGGGCCTGTTTCCATGTTGTATGACTCTATCACTCCCAGTGTAGGCCGATCATCGATCGCCCCTACACTAGTTCTATGTTATCCCATGGTTCACCTCTACTCTTTACACAATTTACAGAGGCCAATTAACCTTCAAACCTTCACGTCTTTGGGGATGTTGGAGGAAGCCAGAGTGCCCGGTGGAAACCCACGCGGTCACAGGGAGAAGGTGCAAACTCCACACAGGTGGCATCCGAGGTCAGGATCGAACCTGGCTCTCTGGCGCTTTGAGGCAGTGGCTCTACCAGCCGCATCACTGTTCTATACTTTGACAATTGACGCATTAGTTTCTTAATTTAGCTGTTGAATATTTGTTTCATCGAGCAGTATTTCTCCGATCTTCAGGGCATGTCAGAAATTGTTGCCGTCTGTCTGAAAAGCTGCATTCTAGATTATGGTGAGCATAACAGCGGGAACTTCTCATCAAAGCCATTCGGCTTCTGTCCAGATATTAATTATCCTACGTGAAACATTTGGCAAGTACATGGAGTAAATATAGAATCCTGAAAGTTTAGTTTATTATTGTCACGTGCACTGAGGTACATGGAAACGTTTTTGTTTGTGTGCTATCCAGTCAAAGGAAAGACTATTTATGATGACTATTAAGCTGTCCGTGTTATACAGATAAAGGGTACAATATTTAGTTCAAGATAAATGTTGCGCAGCACAGTTGCACCGTGGTAGAGCTGCGGCCTTGCAGCACCAGAGACCCGGGTTCGATCTTGACTACAGGTGCTGTCTGTATGGAGTTTGTACGTTCTCCCTGTGACCGCGTGGGTTTCCTCCGGGTGCTCCGGTTTCCTCCCACACTCCAAAGACGTGCACGTTTGTAGGTTAATTGGCTTCGGTAAAATTGTAAATTGTCCCTAGTGTGTAGGATAGTGTATTAGTGTACGGGGTGATCGGTGGGCGGCGCGGACTCGGTCGGCCAAAGGCCCTGTCTCCGCACTCTTCCTCTAAAGTCTAAAGACCCAGTATGTGAGGCATTTACACTACCAGTAATCCAATTACAGTTCAGTTCAGTTGAGTTTAGTTTATTGTCACGTGTACCGAGGTGCAGTGAAAGCCTTTGGTTGCATGCTGACCAGTCAGCGCAAAGACAAAACATGATTAAATACATGATCTCCTCCAGTTTAAATTCCATTTGGAATATTTTAGAGGACCAAGAACCAAGAACAAGATTACAATCGAATCATCCACAGTGTACAGATACAAGGTAAAGGGAAAAAAGCGAATAATGTTTAGTGCAAGGTAAAGCCAGTAAAGTTGTAAATGCTGCCTGTCACGTTGAATGACTCCAGCATTTTGCGTCTATCTTCGGTATAAATCAGCATCTACAGTTCCTTCCGACAGATAACAATGTGATCTTTGATTCTGCACAGGGACAGTAATAGGATTAGATTGACCAGACAATAGACAATAGGTGTAGGAGTAGGCCATTCGGCCCTTCGAGCCAGCACCGCCATTCAATGTGATCATGGCTGATCATCCCCAATCAGTACCCCGTTCCTGCCTTCTCCCCATATCCCCTGACTCCGTTATTTTTAAGAGCCCTATCTAGCTCCCTCTTGAAAGCATCCAGAGAACCTGCCTCCACCGCCCTCTGAGGCAGAGAATTCCACAGTTTAATAATTGGCCTCGTCCATTTTGTATTACTTTCTCGCAATACCCCGTTCTCGCCTTGCTGAAAGCAGAGTCCTGTATTTCTGAACAAGATTACATTGTTTTCCTTGCTTGCTTGGTGAAGGAAGGAGCCTCCCGCTGTCACAGTGCTCCTGAGGCATTGTGCCAGTGTGTGGGCACTGGCCCATTAGTAAGCTATGGTTATTCATGAACCGTCACCCTGACCGGAGGCGGATTGATCATAAAGGCACCGTGGGCCAGGCCCAGTTGAGTCCTTGCCAGCGGCTCCTCACATGGGCTCTCTCAATGGGAGCTACCAACTGGGTCGAGAAATCTGACCAAATTTGACCCACAAAATCTTATGCAGATTGATCAGCGTTATGTGTATTCTGGCTGCCTCAACTCACAGCAATAAGTGATCCTGGCATCTTGTATCAACCGATATCACCGTCTATATCCCTCGTTTTCCTTTCCCCTGACTCTCAGTCTGAAGAAGGATGAGTTGGGGACCTCATTGATGTGGAGAGGATGTTTCCACTAGTGGGAGAGTCTAGGACCAGAGGTCATAGCCTCAGAATTAAAGGATGTTCCTTTAGGAAGGAGATGAGGAGGAATTTATTTGGTCATAGTGTTGGTGAATTTGTGGAATTCATTGCCACAGATGGCCAAGTCAATGGATATTTTTAAAGCAGAGATAGATAGATTCTTAATTGGTACGGGTGTCTGGGGTTATGGGGAGAAGGCAGGAGAATGGGGTTAGGAGGGAGAGAGAGATCAGGCATGATTGAATGGTGGCGTAGACATGATGGGATGAATGGCCTAATTCTGCTCCTATCACTTATGACCTGAAACGTCACCTATTCCTTTTCTCCAGAGATGCTGTGCGACCCGCTGAGTTACTCCAGCTGTTTGTGTCTATCTTCGGTCATGCAGCTTGGAAACATGCTCTTTGCTCCACCGACAATTATTTGGACCAGTACATGGAAAGGAAAGGTTTTGATGGATATGGACCAAATACGGGCAGGTGGGACAAGTGTCGATGGGGCACCTGGGTCAGCATGGGCAAGTTGGGCCGAAAGGGCCTGTTTCCGTCTACTATGACCCTATGCCTATAGTGGTGGAGCAGCGGAGGACACCAGGGTTATCCTTGGCCAGGCTCACCCTGCAACGCCGCCAGGAAAACAGACCTTCATGGTCAGAGCAAGATCCCTGCGCTTACAGCAACTGGGACTTGAAAATGGCACCAAACTGGTGACTCTGTATACTGTCTCAATGTACTACAGCTATACACGTACTGTATCTGAGATGCTTATCTAACATGTCTCATTGTTTATGTAGCGTGATACTTGTACTGAACTGTATACAAAAATGTATACAAACTGTACACAAAAATAAATTTCACCGCACCTTGTGACAACTAAAGTGGCGCACCTTACCAAAGTACTGTATCGTGGCTCTGACAAGTTTGGAAAGTCTAACCCTGCTGACATTAGTTTTAAGAAGGCAGGCCGGCTACTCATAAAATATCCTTTACGTTGCCACCTGCTACAAACTCACTAACTAAATTAACAACCAGCTTTGTGACTGCACATTTGCTTGCTATTACATTGTCGTGGCTCTGGGGAATCTGATGCTATTTATTCTCCTCTTGCAATGCTGAGTTCAGGCACACTTCCGAGATCAGAATTTCATTAATACCTGCTGGGTGAGTGCCTGTGTTAATACAGCCGCTCACATGAAACATAATTTACTACTTGTAATCAAATATAAATGAAGCCATAATGTTATGTACATGACCAGGGCCAACCTTTCTCCCCTACCCTAGTGGTCCTACCAGTTTCACGGTCCGCATCCTTGTATCCTTTTGTTATCACCTCTTCCCCCAGCTGTCAATGATAGTGGCGCAGCGGTAGAGTTGCTGCCTTTAACAGCGCCAGTGAGCCATGTTCGATCCTGACTACGGGTGCTCTCTGTGCGGAGTTTGTACGTTCTCCCCGTGTCCTGCGTGGGTCTTCTCCGGGTGCTCCGGTTTCCTCCCACACTCCAAAGACGCGCAGGTTTGTCGGTCAATTGGATTCGGCAAAATAGTAAAATTGTCCCTAGTGTGTCGGACAGTGATAGTGTATGGGCATCAGTGGCTGGCGAGGATTCGTTGGGCCGAAGGGCCTGTCTCCACGCTGTATCTCTAAAAACTAAAACATTATGGGCAACACCCTTCCTTGGTCATCTGCTGCCTTTTCTGGCCTTTCTTACCTCCTGTTCCCTCCCCTCTACTTTCAGTCTGAAGAAGGGGCCTGGGCCAAACCATCACCCATCCTTTTTCTCCAAGGATACGTAGATTAACTATATTAGCCTACCTTTACTATATCTATCACCACATATTATGCACGCTGCACAGTCCACATGTAGTCCAGTCCAGATCTTCATCCCTACTCCGGACTATTCATAACGGTCCTTCACCATCTCACAGCATGTAATGTTTCCTCCGCTTGTGTTACAATAAAGGACTATGAGTTGTTACGCCTGTGTATGGGTCTCATAACACAACAGGACGCTCCCTGAGCCACTGAGTTGCCCCAGCACCTTGTGTCCATCTGTGGTTCTTTTTCTTCATGACCTTTCTTTCGTTTCCTTTGTAATTTGTTGTGAAAATGAAACAGAAACGCGGTGTAGAAGAGTTGGTGGGTCAGTTAGAAACATTGGAAAGTGCATTCGGAGAATGGGCTTCAAACCCATTTGTTCTAACCAGTCTGAAGAAGGGTCCAGACCCGAAACGTCACCCATCCTTTTTCTCCAGAGATCCTGCTTCACCCGCTGAGTTACTCCAACATTTTGTGTGTTTATCTTTGTTATAACCAAGTTAATATTGAATAAAAGATTGGGGCACCAGAAATTCACTTGGTGGCACGGCTGCTAGACCTGCTGACTCACAACACCAGAGACCCAGGGTCAGAAGTTCCTAGGATCGCGCAGCAGAATGATTCAATTTCTCCCACTAAGTCTATTCCGCCATTCAATCACGGCTGATCTGTCTTTCCCTCTTGACCCCATTCTCCTGCCTTCTCCCCGTAACCCCTGACACCCTGACTCAATCCTGACCTCGGGTGCTGTCCGCGTGGAGTTTGCACGTTCTCCCAGTGACCACGTGGGTTTCCTCCGGATGCTCTGGTTATGTCGTGAGGCGTGAAGGTTTGCAGGTTAATTAGCGTGTGTAAAAACAAAAGTGTAGATAGTGGTGAGGAAACGGGAAAAGAGGCCATCTTCCTGTGAGAACCATTTTCTGCGATTATCACGGGAGATTCATACCCACATAGAGTCAACAGTAAAAATTCACTGCAGAGATTTAATGTCATGGCAAGGAAATTCAGGCAATCTAATTTCAGTTCTCCCATCTCACAACTGCTGTAAGCAATAGGAGTTCAGTTCCCTACCTTTTGTGAAGCAGTTTGAAGAGTGCAATAGTTTAGATTGCCGTATTTTCCCTGTGGGTTCCAAGGATATAAAAATAACAGTGGCCATTCAATTGACACATGATGCAAACTCTGATGCTGCATAATTCCATAATATACCAGAGTTAAGGGAGTTAAGGCTTTCTTTGAAAGTGATATCTTTTATGTGTGAATGCTTCAGATTGTGCTTTAGGCATCTAGCTGTGAGATTACCTTAAATCAAACACTGAAGTTATTCATCTGCTAAATATAACTCTTATTACAAGTACTTTCTGTACGTGATCAGAATCGCAACGGCGTTTGATTTGAACGGAAAAGGAGAATGCTTCCAAGGTGGTTCATAAGCTTATATGGGCGGCACGGTGGCACAGCGGTAGAGTTGCTGCCTTACAGCGCCGGACACCCACCCGGGTTCGATCCCGACTACGGGTGCTGACTGAACAGAGTTTGTACGTTCTCCCCGTGGCCACGTGGGTTTTCTCCGAGATCTTCGGTTTCCTCCCACACTCCAAAGACTTGAAGGTTTGTGGGTTAATTGGCTTGAAATAAGTGTAAATTGTCCCTAGCGTGGGTAGTAAAGTGTTAATGTGCGGGGATCGCTGGTCGGTGCGGACACGGTGGGCCGAAGGGCCTGTTTCCGCGCTGTATCTCTAAACTAAACTTAACTAAACTAAATAAGCAGAGGGTTCAAGTAATTGGAAGATGTGCTGAGGTAAGATGAAGATGATTCGTTTTTACACATGAGGATTAAGATGATCCGGCACGCATTGCATGAAAATTCGATTGATGTTGCTAGGACTAGATGGTCTGAGCTATAGGAGAAGTTGAGTAGGCTGGGACTATTCTGTGGAGAGCAGGAGGGTGAGGGGTGATCTTATAGAGGTGTACAAAATCTTGATAGGAATAGATTGGGTAGATGTACTAGATCGGGTAGATGTAGAGTCTCTTGCCCAGAGTAGGGGAATCGAGGACATAGGTTTAAGGTGAAGGGGAAAAGATTTAATAGAAATCTGAGAGCTAACTTTCTCACACAAAGGGTGGTGGGTGTATGGAACAAGCTGCCAGAGAAGGTAGTTAAAGCAGGGACTCTCCCACCATTTAAGAAACAGTTAGACAGGTTAGGAGTGATATGGGCCAAGTTAGTGTAGGTGGGCAGGTGGGATTAGTGTAGCTGGGACATGTAGGCTGGTGTGGGCAAGTTGGGCCGAAGGGCTTGTTTCTATGCTGTATCACTCTTTGATTCTCTCAATAATGACTTTCGGAAAGGAAAGACTGAATAATCTGCCTACTAATAAGGGTGAATTGGAAATTGCTGCAGATTGGTTTGGAGATAGAGCAGGGAAACGGGCCCTTTGGTCCGCTGAGCCCACGCCAACCACCTATCACCCGTTCATGCTAGTTCTCTTCTCCAACCTTCTCATTCGCTCCTTACACTTTTTAGAGGGCAATTCACCTACAAACCCACATGCCTTGGGGAGGCGGGAGGAAACCCATGCAGTCACAGGGAGAACGTGCGAACTCCACGCAGGTAGCACCAGAGTTCAGGATTGAACCGGCATTTCTGGTGCTGTGAGGCAGCAGCTCCACGCATTGGTCGGTGTGGATGGGCTGAAGGGCCTGTTTCCATGCTGCATCTGTAAAACTAAAAATAAACTAAGCACGCAGGGCGGCACAGTGGCGCAGCGGTAGAGTTGCTGCCATACAACGCCAGAGACCCGGGTGCAATCCTGACTACGGGTGCTGTCTGTATGGAGTTTGCACCTTCTCCCTGTGACCACGTGGGTTTTCTCCGGGTGCTCCAATTTCTTCCCACACTCCAAAGATGTACACGTTTGTAGGTTAGTTGTCTTAGATTAAAAACAATTGTAAATTGTCCTGAGTGTGTAGGATAGTGTTAGTGTATGGGGTGATCGCTGGTCGACGCAGACTGGGTGGGCAGAAGGGCCTGTTTCCACACTGTATCTCTAAAGTCTAAACATACACTGGGCCATCTTTGCACAATTGAATGAACGTGACTTTCCGCTTTGCACTGAAACCTCAAGCCATTCAATGTCGTCAGTTTTCCCTCTTGTTCACTCTGTACTCTTACCAGGACTGCAATGGCGTATCCACCATGACCTACCTCTACACTCGAGTCTTGGGAGTGAGGTTTGACCAAAAGTCTTCAAGTGTCAAGTCCAAAGTGTTCATTTGTTACATGCACCAATACCAGTGGGGAGAGAATTCAGAAATCGGAGGTGCAAAACGATTTGGGAGAGCTGGTGCAGGATTCCCCAAAAGTTAATCTGCAAGTCGAACTGGTAGTAAGGAAGGGAAATGCAGTACTAGCGTTTATTTTGAGAGGACTAGAAAATATAAACAGGACAGTAATGCTGAGACTTTACACGGCATTGGTCAGGCCATATTTGGAGTATTGTGAGCAGATTTGTGGCCCATATCTGATGAAGCATATGCTGGTGTTGGAGAGGGTCCAGAGGAGAAGAGAATAATCTCAGGAATGATTGCGTTAACATATTCTGAGCATTTGATGGCACTGAGCCTGTACTCACTGGAATTTAGAAGGTATGAGGGGGGACCTCATTGAAACGTACTGAATAGTGAAAGGCCCGGAGAGACTGAATGTGGAGAGGATGTTTCCAGTAGTGGGTGAGCCTAGGACCAGAGGCCATAGCGTCAGAATTAAAAGACCTTCCTTTAGGAAGGAGATGAGGAGGAATTTCTTTAGTCAGAGGGTGGTGAATCTGTGGAACTCATTGCCACAGAAGGCTGTGGAGGCCAAGTCAATGGATATTTTTAAGACGGAGATTGACTGATTCTAGATTAGTACGGGTGTCGGGGGTTATGGGAAGAAGGCAAGAGAATAGGGTTGAGAGGGAAAGATAGTTCAGGCATGATTGAAGTGGCAGAGTTGACTTGATGGGCCAAATGGCCTAATTTTGCTCCTAGAACCTATGACCAGAACAATGAAATTCCCACTTGCAGTAGCATAACCGACCTGTTGCGTTTGTAACAAGCTTGTTTCCACTGTGCTCAGACTGTAAGTGAAGAATTTAATACATTTTAAGGTTATTATCATCTCTTCTCCAATGTTATGATAATGAAGTTTAATTTTAGCAACTGTGAAGACATAATCCTGTTGTGAATAATTGGAATTCTGATGTGTGATCAATGGTGGGAACGTCTGGTGAAAATGATATTACAAGACATTTTCCAAAAGAGTCATTGTGGAATGTTAAGTCGTTTAAGGATGAAATTAGTTTAGTTTAGTTCAGTGATACAGCGCGGATATAGGCCCTTCGGCCCCCTGAGTCCGCGCAGACTAACGATCACCGCACACTAACACTACCCCACACACACTAGGGACAATTTACAATGTGTCCCGAAGCCAATTCACCTTCAAACCTGCACGTCTTTGGAGCGTGGGAGGAAACCGGAGCACCCGGAGAAAACCCGCTCTGGTCACAGAGAGAACTTACAAACTCCGTACAGACAGCAGCACCCATGGTCGGGATCAAACCCAGGTCTCTGGCGCTGTAAGGCAGCAACTCCACCACTGCGCCACCATGCCGCCTAAAATTCTACGTATGTGAATAGAAAGTTATTTTTCGTAAGGTTCTTGTAAAGTTCAGTTTAGTTTAGTTTAAAGATACAACGTGGAAACAGGCCCCCTGGCCCACCGAGTCTACGCCGACTAGCGATCCCAACACGCCAGCACTATCCCGCACACTAGGAACAATTCACAATTTGTACAGAAGCCAATCGCTGGTCGGCGAGAGGGATCGCTGGTTGGGCGGTGCGCAGTCTATAAACTAAACTAAACTGCTCTTTATCACTCATTTTCATGTTCCTCCACTTATTGCTTGGCACCTCGATGCTGCTCTGTCAACAGCCTTCCCCACAGCCTACTGCAGGGATACCCAGATGCCTGTCTGCAATGTTGGCGCTACCCTAAAAATGACAAAGCAGTGTCATCACATTACCAGGAAGAAGCACCCTTAAATAAAGCAAGCCAACAAATTAGTTTCCCAGAGATCAGAGCTTGTACGTGTGAAAACCCTGTACCTGTAAACCGTTGCATTCCGAGCGAGGAAATAAAATTAATATTTAGTTAACGTGTGAACTACAGGAGTTTATTCTAAGGAATGAACTTCGTATCCGTCTAAACCAATTGGAATAATTAGACGATGAGCGCTGTATTTATAATAGTTTGTAAATAAGAACATAATTCTGAGACAGTGCTGTAATCTTGGAACAACACTGTTTAGCTGTTCTTCGAATCCTGTAAATTAATATCCAGGTTAAGCGTTGACAGAGAAATGACATTGATCCTTCTGGTGGGAACCATCTCCAGTCGCCCTTTCAGAAAGAGCAGGTTTGAATTTGGATTTCTTATGGTAGTGTTATCTGTGGGCCCCCCTCGGTCATGACTGACCATGGGTGACGTATCCTAGTTGTTGGATGCTTGCTCCAAACCTCGGCTAGTGGCTGAAGAGACCAATGCGCAGAGGTCACATTTGTGTGTGGTCTCTGGTTTGTTGAAGTCGCTGCGCTCCTTTCTGCGTGCCCGCTTGTCTGCCGCTGCGTTCAACAGTTTCTCTTCCCCCCCGTTTTGAGATGTTGGCTCAGGGTACCTCTCCACCACGTGCGGTCAGCTGCAAGGCTCTCCCAGGACTCCACATCGATGTCGAGCGCCTTCATATCTCTCTTGCAGACATCCTTGTAACGTAGCTGGGGGCGGCCGATGGTTCTCCTCCCAGATGTCAGCTCTCCATAGAGGATGTCTTTTGGAATACGGCCATCCTCCATGCGGTGGACATGGCCCAGTCACCGCAGTCTGCGCTGCCTGAGTAGAGTGTACATACTGGGAAGGCCAGCGCGAGACAGGATCTCAGCGTTACGCACTCCATCTTGCCAGGATATGCGCCGGATACGGCGGATGTATCTAAGGTGGAAGGTGTTGAGCCTTCTCTCCTGCCTGGCATATGTAATCCATGTCTCACTGTCGTACAGCAGCGTGCTGTTGACACAGGCGTTGTAGACTGCTATCTTTGTCTTCACTGTCAGCTTTGGGTTGGTCCACACTCGAGTTGTGAGTCTCGATAAATAGTGTTATCTGTTTCTGACTAAATAAGTGCAGACTACCTAACTAACCTACAAACCTGTGCGTCTTTGTAATGTGGGAGGAAACCGAAGATCTCAGAGAAAACCCACGCAGGTCACGGGGAGAACGTACAAACTCCATACAGGCAGCACCCGTAGTCAGGATCGCACCTGGGTCTCTGGCGCCGTAAGGCAGCAACTCTACCGCTGCGCCACCGTGCCGCCCAGTGGGTGAGGAGATTCCTGTGGAGAATGAAGAGATGGCTTCAAAGGCCTGTGCCGTCGCTTTAAATTACAAGTAATTATATGCAAGTTCTCGTATTTATCCTTGGATTAGATTTATCTTTTGGAACCAGGAGATTGTTTTAATTATTCCTTGGTACACCATCTGGCAGTAGTCTGTTCTCTTGCTAGCTTTCATCACTCTTCGAAGGCCCGCTGACATTAATTAGAAAGAAATAGCAACATTTGTTCTCCCTATTGTGCCTGATCTTCAGACAGTTGTGCTAAGTGTTTAGGTCCAAAAGCTAGTAATTGAAGATCATGTTATTTCAACCCTTTAAAGCTGCCAACTCTTCCAAAGTTACATAATGCCTCTGTTGTTCATAATAGTTTTGAAGTTGCATCCTAATTTTCCAGCTCCTTGGCCTGGTGAAATAGCTGTGAGGATTTCTCTGCAGTAATTAATCAAGACATTATAAATCTGAAAATCTGTAATTATACTTTCAGCGTAATTGAATGATAAGTGTAATTTAGCTGAAAAAAAATTACAGAATTGATCCTGACCTAAAAGGTTTTGTTTTAGGTCAGGATCAAAATGCAACGCTCATTTTAGAAATCCGATATACACTTTCTGATACCATGCTCTTGTCTGCCTTGGGAGTGGGTAAATCGTTAAGAAAATCCTTCTACTGCCAAGCCCCTTTTTGGTGTAAGTCTTCGTTCGTGGTGCTGGAGGATAACGTTATACGGATGATCAACTGTGCTTGCAGCAAGGCACATAACATGGGAAATGTTAACTGCGTGCCAACATCTAGGCACAGTGGCGCAGCGCTAGAGTTGCTGCCTTACAGCGCCATAGACCCAGGTTCGACCCCAACTACGGGTGCTTGTCTGTATGGAGTTTGTACGTTCTCCCTGTGACCTCGTGGGTTTTCGGCTTGGTATAAATGGAAAATTGTCCCTAATGTGTGTGTAGGATAGGTTCAGGGATCGCCGGTCAGTGGGCCGAAGGGCCTGTTTCTGTGCTGTATCTATAAACTAAATAGAAACATAGAAACATAGAAAATAGGTGCAGGAGTAGGCCATTCGGCCCTTCGAGCCTGCACCGCCATTCAATATGATCATGGCTGACCATCCAACTCAGTATCCCGTACCTGCCTTCTCTCCATACCCCCTGATCCCTTTAGCCACAAGGGCCACATCTAACTCCCTCTTAAATATAGCCAATGTACTGGCCTCAACTACCCTCTGTGGCAGAGAATTCCAGAGATTCACCACTCTCTGTGTAAATCTCGGCTTCCCTCATCAAACCCAGCCTGTGCATTCCATATCGCCTGGTCTTTGGTCTCTGTAAGTTTATATTGCATTCTGAGCTGACATATTGATCAAGCGGCATGCCAGTGGCAAGTGGTGGGATCAAACGCCTTTCAATTTACATCCTCCTCTCTCGTCCATGTAATTCCTAATTACGCAGAAGATGGACACAAAATGCTGGAGTAACTTAGCGGGAAAAGGCAGCATCCCTGGAGAGAAAGAATGGGTGACATTTTGGGTTGAGTCCCTTCTTCAGACTGCGCGTCAAGGGAGAGGGATACTGGAGATATGGAAGGGTTCAGAGAGAATGTAAGGTGTGAAAATGACAGATCAAAGCAGACGATGATCAAGGAAATGTAGAATGGTTCGTTGCTGGCTGAGGGGAAGGTGACAAGGAGGCATGCAAACAGTAAAATTAATCTGTTTTCCTTATTTTATGACTAAAGTAAGACATAGTGAGCTCAATTTCATTGGCCATCCATCCCAAATCCATCTTTGAAGCTGTGTTTTAAAAGTTTTCCCGTATTTTAACACCTGAACTTTGGTGCCTTTCGATTTGAGAGATACTGTGCGGAAAAATACTCTTTGTCCCACTGCGCCCACACTAACCAGCGATCACCCCAAACACGAGCACTATCCTACACACACTAGATACGATTTGCAATTTTTACCAAAGTCAATTAACCTACAAAACTGTTCGTCTTTGGAGTGTGGGAGGAAAGCGCAGCACTTTGTACGTTTGAATTCTACTTTTTGTGTCATTCATTTGATTGTTGTTGCCAACATCATATGTTAAGCCCATTGTGTCGCAGGCAGCTTTTTAAAAGTGTTGTCTCATTAATTCTGCATTTTTGTGGTGAGAACAACCCAGATGTTATGTTGAGTTGACACATAGAAAGGTTGCTCTTCAAACACTTGCTCTGAAATGGCTTTTTTGAAGGTTGTTACTTGCTGAAGAGATTTTGTCGCACCATGTTTATTTTAATCCTTCATGGTGGGTCTGTGGTTTTCTCTGTGGAAGTTCCTTTGTTTTGCTTTTCTGAGAAAGATATGAACGAGGAGTTTAGTTTAGTTTGGAGACACAGCGCGGAAACAGATCCCTTCGGCCCACCGAGTCCACACCGACCAGTGATCCCCGCACACTAACACTATCCTACACACGCTAGGGACAATTTACACTGATACCAAGCCGATTAACCGACAAACCTGTACTTCTTTGCAGTGTGGGAGGAAAGCGAAGATCTCGTAGAAAACCCGCGCGGTCACGGGGAGAACGTACAAACTCCGTGCAGACGGCACCAGTAGTCGGGATCGAACCGGGGTCTCTGGCGCTGCAAGCGCTGTAAGGCAGCAACTCTACCGCTGCGCTATTGTGCCACCTATGAGTGCGGGAGTATAGCACAGAAACCGGCCCTTCAGTCTAATTCATGTATGCCAACCAAGTTGTCTACCTGGCAGACAAAAGTGCTGGCGAAACTCAGCCGGTGCAGCAGCATCTATGGAGCGAAGGAAATTCCTTCGCTCCATAGATGCTGCCGCACCCGCTGAGTTTCTCCAGCACTTTTGTCTACCTTCGATTTTCCAGCATCTGCAGTTCCTTCTTAAACAAGTTGTCTACCTGACCTAGTGCTCGGTCCATCTCTCTCTAAATGTTTCCTATCCATATATATCTATTAATCTCTTTTAAACATTGTAAGCCAACATTATAGAAAGATGCCTGGTGTGGACCTTGTGGACAAATGTGCCTGATTTTGTTTCAATTTAATGTTACTGTTTGTGTGCATCTCATTGTCACCATCCCCTCAGCCAACAATGAACCATTCTACATTTCCTCGTGCATCGCCTGCTTTGATCTGTCGTTTTCACACCTTACATTCCCTGTGTACCCTTCGATAACTCTAGCTTCCCTCTCCCCGGATTCTCAGTCTGAAGAAGGGTCTCGACCTGAAACATCACCCATTCCTTCTCTTCAGAGATGCTGCCTGTCCCGCTGAGTTACCCCAGCTTCTTGTCTATGCCTGATCTTGCGCTGTTATACTCCAGGATTCCAAGCTGGAAAGGGTACAAGAAGATTTACGAGGATGTTGCCAGGACTAGAGGGCCTGAGCTATTGGGAGAGGTTGAGTAGGCTGGGAGTCTATTCCTTGGAGTGCAGGAGGATGAGAGGTATAAAATCATGAGAGGAATAGATCGGGTAGATGCTCAGAGTCTCTTGCCCAAAGTAGGTGAATCGAAGACAGAGGACGTGGGTGAAAGGGAAAAGATTTAATAGGAATCTGCGGGGTAACTTTTTCATACAAAGGGTGGTGGGTGTATGGAACAAGCTGCCAGTGGAGGTAATTGAGGCATGGACTATCCCAATGTTTAAGAAACAGTTAGACAGGTACATGGATAGGACCGGTTTGGAAGGATATGGACCAAATGCGGGCAGGTGGGACTAGTGTAGCTGGGACATGTTGGCCAGTGTGGGCAAGTTGGGCTGAAGGGCCTGTTTCCACACTGTAAGACTCTATCACATTGTATGACTCTATATTGTCTTCAATGTGCTCTGCTCCTTCTTGCTGGAAGGGATGAGCCTCTTGTGCAGTTGGGAACATAACTGTGTTGGAGAAGCCCTCTGTTAGACTTGGCATTAGACAGGCCACTACATTCACAGCTTTCCCACGATGGCAGCTAGTGGGATGAATGTATCATCTTGTGCCAGGGTCAGCCCACAATCAATGTGAGGTCTGGAATAAGGGCTTTTAGAAAACGTCATATTCCTCAAAGTCACCTCTTTCTCTGCACGGGGATTGGCAGCCGATGCTGGCAAAATGTTGCATTAATAAGGACAGCTTTTAGTCATTAATTTGAGCGGTCACCATGACTTTGCTTCTTCATTCCTTCTCGGGTTGTGGCTCAATGTCAAAGCAGGCATTCGTGGCTAAACGCTAATTCTTCTGCAAGTGGCCACACAGGTCTTTTCAGAAGTGCACTCAGCGGGTCAGACAGTATCTCTGGAGAAAAGGAATAGATGACTTTTCGGGTCGGAACCCTTCTTCAGACACTACGGACAGGTCTGAAGAAGGGTTTCCGACCCGATCTCCTCAAGGTCCGCATACTTTGAAGACGTTCTTCTCCCCCCTCCGACGTGAAACCCTCTCAATGCTCCCCACCCCCTCTACATTCATCCTGAGGAAGGGTCTCGACCTTAAAAGTCACCTCTTCCTTTTCTCCTTAGATGCTGCCTGACCCAACATATTGTGCCTATCATCGGTGTAAACCAGAGAAGAAACCAAGGACTAAAAACCCTTTGGGAGAAAAGAATAGTATCAACCTCATCTTAACTTGGCAACCCTTTATTTTTAAATCATGATGCTAGTTTTTGATTCTCCCACAAAGGAAACATGCTGTCGGGATGCTGAATGTTTCAATCACATCAGCCCTCACTGTTGTAAACTTCACTGGATTAAAGCCCAGCCTGTTCAACCTTTTTCTCACAAGACAACATGTCCTTTTCAATGCATCAGTCTATTTCGACTGTTTCTCAGATCTGGTTGTAGGTCACCTGCCAATGAAAGCCAGATTCACAGCACACTTCTTGTACAGAAGGATCAAACAGGCTTGAAGTAATACAAGTGGGAGACACATAAAGCTGGAGTAACCCAGCGGGTCAGGCAGCATCTCTGGAGAAAAGGACTCTGTGCGTCTTGGGTCGAGACCTATTCCTTCTCTCCAGAGATGCTGCCTGACCCGCTGGGTTACTCCAGCTTTTTGTGCCTATCTTCGGTGCAAACCAGCATCTGCAGTGCCTTCCTATACATAGCTTTATGTAGTGCGAGCCACAGCACAATGTCTATTACCGAGATATCTATTACCGGTCAGGCTTTCTCCTGCCACTCCTCCCTTCCTGCTTTCTACTCCTCCCCTCTCACCCCACAATCAGTCTGCAGAAGGGTCTCAACCTGAATTCTCACCTATCCATGTTCTCCAGAGATGCTGCCTGACCCACTGAGTTACTCCAGCACTATAAATCTTCTTTTGTAAAACAGCATCTGCAGTTCTTTATTTCCTCATACAATTCAAGTTCAAGTTCAAGGTCACGTTTATTGTCATTTAACCAACTATGGCACCGTGAAATTTGAGCTACCATACAGCCATACTAAGTGAAAAGAACACAGTACACAGATAAAATCAATTTAACATAAACATCCACCACTGGAATCAACATTCCTCACTCTGATGGAAAGCAATAAAGTTCAGTCATCTTCCTCTTTGTTCACCCTTGGTCGGGGCCTTGAACCCTCCGCATTGCCGTTGCCGACGGTGCGATGTCCAAGACCTCTCGTCGGGATGATCGAAACTCCGACGTTGGGACGGGTTGGAACATGGAGCTCCCGAGTTGGCCACTTCTTACCGGAGACCGCGGGCTTCACGGTGTTAACGT
This sequence comes from Malacoraja senta, assembly GCA_038087875.1. Classification (NCBI taxonomy): domain Eukaryota; kingdom Metazoa; phylum Chordata; class Chondrichthyes; order Rajiformes; family Rajidae; genus Malacoraja; species Malacoraja senta. The sequence continues at coordinate 81,866,538 of CM075979.1, forward strand.
CCACAGGCCTCGTGGCCAGAGTTTTATTTCCTGACTTAAATCAAACTGGAACTGTGGTAGCGCAGCAGCATGGCTAGTTGACTTACCGCTCCACTCTCCTGCAGATCTGAGTTTTGTTTAGAGATACAACGTGGAAACAAGACATTCGATCCACTGAGTCCACACCGACCAGTGATCCCCACCCATTAACGCTATCCTACACACGCTAGGGACAATTTACACTTATACCAAGCCAATTAACCTACAAACCTGTATATCTTTGGAGTGTGGGAGGAAAACGAAGATCTCTGAGAAAACCCACGCATGTCACGGGGAGAACGTACAAACTCCGTACAGATAAGCACCCGTAGTCAGGATCGAACCTGGGTATCTGGCTATGTAAGGCAGTAACTCTACCGCTGCACCACCATGATGCCTTTATGAAGGCCAGTGTGCCAGACACCTTTTTCACCACCCTGTCTACCTGACGCTCCACTTACAAGGAACTATGTATTGCATTGTAAAAGTTCTACCCAGATTTGACTTCCCAAAATACAACACCTAGCCATTATCTGAACAAGAATAGTCCCGGCACTGACTCCTGTGGCACACCACTAGTCACCGACCTCCAGTCTGAAAACGAGATGCAACAGAAATCACATCTCATCGCGAAAATTAGTTGGGCTTAACTGATCAAGAAAGAAAGCACATGCATTTATATCATATTACCCTTCATATGACCCGAAGTGCTATGCAGTCAGCGATATAAGTCTGAGACACAGTTACTATTATACCAGGAGCAACAGGTATACAGTACGGCCCTGTGAACAGCCATTAAAGTGATGAATGATCTGATGAAGTGACTTTGGCACTGCCAGTTCAGATATTAATTTTGGCCAGGAATCTGACAATACCTCTTTGCTCTTCAAATAACGTTTGGGTTTTCACATCAGATTTCTGTTTACTATTCTGTTTACTGAATGGGTAGGGTTAAATGCACAGAGTCTTTTACCCAGAGTAGGGGAATCAAAAATCAGAGGACATAGGCTAAAGGCGAGGGGGAGAAAGTCTTAGCAGGAACCCGAGGAGCAACTTTTTTACACAAAGGGTGTATGGATCAAACTGCTGGACGAGGTTGTCACAAAATGCTGGAGTAACTCAGCGGGTCAGGCAGCATCTCTGGAGAAAAATAATCGATGATGTTTCGGGTCAGAATCCTTCTTCAGTCTTTATATCTTTGGTATAAACCAGCATCTGCAGTTCTTTCCTACACATTTCGTCTGCGGGAGGAGGTAGTTGAGGCAGGTGTCAAAGTTTGTCTGTTAAAAAGCAGATAGCAATTAAATTGTTCAAGGTAAACCAAAGCAATCTTTAATTGATTCGTCAGACGGGAGTGGCAAGATCTACAATGAGCACAAACGTTGCTCAGTGCTTCTTGGGCTCCACTCACAGAACCAAGGAAAGTTAGCGCAATTATACATTTTTCTTATCAGTAAAACACTCCTACCAAGTCTGAATATGGCATGACTGAAATATTCTTTTGCCTTTCAGAATATAGGAAAAGCTCGGTCCAAATCAAGCTCATCCAATAACAAGTTATTACTTATCTCTGGAGCCTCAGCTATTTTTTTTAATCTTGGCTTTTTTATGGCCTTGAAAGAAGCACAGGTTATTACGCAGGTTTCCATCTTAATGTGTTTATTAAAAAGACAACCTGTCCTCCATATTGTGTTCCATATAATTTGCAAAGTCATTCAGACTTGGCACCGAGCCATTCTTTTGTTCTACGAAACCATGCTTTTGTAGAAGAACAACCCCATTTTGTAAACTATATTAGATTTGACTATTAGCTCTTTCAACTGCAGTTCCTTCCTACACATTTCGTCAGCAGGAGGAGGTAGTTGAGGCAGGTACTATCACAACTTTAAAAAATAACATTTGGACAGGTTTGGAGGGATATGGGCTAAACGCAGGCAGGTGGGACTAGTGTAGATGGGGTTTGGTGGTCGGCATGAGCAAGTTGGGCCGAAGGGGCTGTCTCCACGCTGTATGACTATGTCTTCTATGTCTCATTACAAACCTAACCTCCAACAAAACACTGCCTCATTCACGTATTGATCTTTTTTTATTTCCCCCCAAAAACTTTATTCAGAACAAAAAGTATGTACCAAACACAAGCTGTGCATAAACTCATCATACATTCTCAGCATTTATGCATTCAATACTCAGTAGTGTTGGCACCTAACTTTAGACAAGAAAATTCTCCGCACTAGTGGCTGATTAGATGAAGGGATTCAAAGTAACATTAGCAAATTTGCAGATGACACAAAGCTGGGTGGCAGTATGAACTGTGAGGAGGATGCTATGAGAATGCAGGGTGACTTGGACAGGTTGGGTAAGTGGGCAGATGCATGGCAGATGAAGTTTAATGTGGATAAATGTGAGGTTATCCGCTTTGGTAGCAAAAACAGGAAGGCAGATTACTATCTAAATGGTGTCAAGTTGGGAAAAGGGGAAGTACAACGGGATCTGGGGGTCCTTGTTCATCAGTCTATGAAAGTAAGCATGCAGGTACAGCAGGCCAGTGAAGAAAGTGAATGGCATGTTGGCCTTTATAACAAGAGGAGTCGAATATAGGCGCCAAAGAGGTCCTTCTGCAGTTGTACAGAGCCCTAGTGAGACCACACCTGGAGTATTGTGTGCAGTTTTGGTCCCCTAATTTGAGGAAGGACATTCTTGCTATTGAGGGAGTGCAGGGTTCACAAGGTTAATTCCCGGGACGGCAGGACTGTCATATGCTGAGAGAATGGAGTGGCTGGGCTTGTATACTCTGGAGTTTAGAAGCGGGGATCTCATTGAAACATATAAGATTATTAAGGGTTTGGACATGCTAGAGGCAGGAAACATGTTCCCGATGTTGGGGGAGTCCAGAACCAGGACCATAGTTTAAGAATAAGGAGTAAGCCATTTAGAACGGAGACGAGGAAACACTTTTTCTCACAGAGAGTTGTGAGTCTGTGGAGACCGGTTCTCTGGATACTCAAGAGAGAGCTAGATAGGGCTCTTAAAGATAGCAGAGTCAGGGTATATGGGGAGAAGGCAGGAACGGGGTACTGATTGGGGATGATCAGCCATGATCACATTGAATGGCGGTGCTGGCTCAAAGGGCCGAATGGCCTACTCCTGCACCTGTTGTCTATTGTATATTCGTCAACTTGGTTCGTTCTTCGGATTTCTGGAATGGAGTGAAGCCAAGACCCTTCGACCCAGAGACCCCTGAGTTGCGATTAGACTCATGAAACTAGTGGGAGAGTCTAGGGCCAGAGACCACAGCCTCAGAATAAAATGAGAATGGGGTTAGGAGTTAGAGATAGATCAGCCATGATTGAATGGCAGAGTAGACTTAATGGGCAGAATGGCCTAATTCTGCTCCTATCACTTATGACCTGATGACCTTATAACCCCATACTCCTGCCTTCTTCCCATAACTCCTGACACCCGTACTAATCAAGAATCTGACATGTAAAAATCCCAGTGTTATTTGAAGAGCAAAGAAGTATTGTCAGATTCCTGGCCAATATTAATATCTGAACTGGCAGTGCCAAAGTCACTTCATCAGATCATTCATCACTTTAACCACTATTCACAGGACCTTCCTGTTGCTCCTGGTATAACGGCAACTGTGCCTCAGACTTGTATTGCTCCACCTTTAAAATATCCATTGACGGCCTCTACAGCCGGCTGTGGCAATGAATTCCACAGATTCACCACCCTCTGACTAAAGAAATTCATGTTCATAAGTTCATAAGTGATAGGAGCAGAATTAGGCCATTTGGCCCATCAAGTCTACTCCACCATTCAATCATGGCTGATCTCTCCCTCTCAACCCCATCCTCCTGCCTTCTCCCCTTAACCCCTGACACCCATTAAGTCTACTCTGCCAATCAAGAATCTGTCTATGTCTGCCTTCAATATATCCATTGACTTGGCCTCCACAGCCTCCTGTGGCAATGAATTTCACAGATTCACCACCCTCTGACTAAAGAAATTCCTCCTCTTCTCCTTCCTAAAGGAACGTCCTTTAATGCTGAGGCTATGACCTCTGGTCCTGGTCAATCAACCATGATTGAATGGCGGAATAGACTTGATGGGCCGAATGGTTTAATTCTGCTCCTAGAACTTATGAAACGTGCTGTGTTCACACCCCTAGATTCACTCCATCACAATGCTCTGTCTTCTACCTGTCGGCCTGCCTTCTAAGTAAAGATTTCCAAGGGTTGTGAGGGACAACTTTTTCACACATAATATGGGGTGACGCCCCCAGGGCACAAAGGCGGACAGGTGAGGAGAGGGATGTGTCGTCCAAGGAAGGCGATGGCTGGAGGCCCTGCAGCAGCCTGGGGCTTGCCTGGATTGGGCACCGCTCATAAGAACTACAGCGTGGACTGTACTGGAAAATGGCGCAAAAGGAAACATGGCGCCTCTTGCAGGCGGGCTCAGTGGACTATTTCTGTTAGTTAAGATATTAATATTGGCCAGGAATCTGACAATACTTCATTGGTCTTTAAATAACACCGGGATTTTTACATGAGAATGGCGTTATACTGTCAGGTCATAAATGACAGGAACAAAATGTGGCCATTTTCAAGAGAAAGTCATATTCAGCTCTTAGGGCGAAAGGAATCAAAGGATATGGGGAGAAAGCAGGAATATGGGGAGAAAGCTGATTTTGGATGATCAGCCGTGATCATATTGAATGGCGGTGCTGGCTCAAAGGGCCGAATAACCTACTCTTGCACCTATTTTCTATGTTTCTGTACACTTTGCTAATTGGGGGATTGTGCTTAGCTATGGTAATACTCTACTGGACTGTCTGTAGGCAAAGAATTTCACGGTGGGCTTGCACAAGTGACAATAAAGGTCCATTGATAAAGCACCGTGGTACTTCTCCAGCCACAACACTCACTTTCACCAAGCAAATGCTCCAGGCAACACCTCGAGAGGGAGGGAACCAGGAGTGCATGGGTAGTCCATTGAGAAGCACTAACGTCGGTGCTGCTGCAACAGCAGATGATGCATTGGATTACATTCACAAACCCTGAGCCATGGCCAGCACGTGGGCAGCAAGCCCATGTAATGGAAATTTAATAGCTACATTTCAAAATTGAATTAGGGCAGCTCCACGCAGTTTTGACAACAATTCTGATGACAATGACCTCTGGAGAGCTTCCATTTTACACCATGTTTGATTCTCATTCCATCAAATTCAGTATGACACCAGAACTTAATGATGGCTGGCCTGCCAAATATCATACCACAACAATGTTCTACTCATTTGATTATAGTCTCCATCAGCTTCCTTCTGTATGAAGCTTTCTCCACACTTCTCCATAGAGTCATAGAGTCAGACAGGGTGCAAACAGGCCCTTCGGCACAACTTGCCCACACCGACCAATGTGCCCCATCTACACCAATCCCACCTCATATGTTCATAAGTTCAGGGGTGATAGGGAGCAGAATTAGGCTATTCGGCTCATCAGGTCTACTCCGCCATTCAATCATGGCTGATCTATCTTTCCCTCTCAACCCCATTCTCCTGCCTTCTCCTCATAATCCCTGACACCCATACTAATCTGTCTGCATTTGGTAGCAATGTTACAAAATTTTGAGATTTAAAAAATAAAGTCTGCAATTTATCCCATCAGATAAAGCATAAAAGGAAGTTTAATTTGACACCTAATTCACTTTCATATCTTCAGCATTAAAAAAGTTATGGCCATTTTCATACTCGGAAATTAGCATCTTGTTCCCTATTGCTTTTCCATTGACTTAACACAAAAGCTGTGATCGAGGACAGTCAAAAACCCATCTTTCTTAAAAATTAAGAGAACTGAAAGAAATTTTCAGTTATTATAGATTGAAGCATCCTGAAACAAATATGAAACAATCTTACTTAGAAGACATGAAATTAAAGCATATAATTAGTTAGTTACCTAATTGTAGCTAATTACAAAATTCAATTACTAGATCTAAACATCTATCAATTTCTTAAGAATAGATTAACATTTTTAAAAAGCCTAAGTGTCCAAATAACATTCACACAAGAATTCACAATATAACATAATTTTTAAATCTCATTGTCATGAATTTACAGGCCAAATGGAAGGAATTGAATGTTTAATACCTGTAAATTAATGGGCATTTAAATCATTTTGCGAGTGATGTTTTCTGGAACGCAATCATTTGGAACATTGATTTGCGGTGAATTTAAACCCGTATCGGCACGAAAAATTCTGCCGTTAGTTCGGGGAATAAAATCACCGTTTCGCATGAAAAAATATTAATTAAAGGCTTCTTTTAGAAGCACTTTTATACATTAAAATAAACCACTTTCGTTTACCTGTCCCGTGTGTGAAATCCGTCCCCGTTATCGGCGTTGACGCTTCAGAAGCTGATTTTAAAATGACTCCAGCGCTGACATTGTCGATTCAATAAAAATTAAAAATACACAAAACGCCCGTAGGAACGATTTTTCAGCAAACGCTTGTACTCCAACGAAATATAATTCAGGACAAGGTAGGAGAAACCCGCGTTTTAAACCCGCCCCCCCCCCTTAAAGGCGCCAAAATCGCGCACACGGCCAGTGGCAGAATTACAGCGCCACTGAGGGTAAGTATTGTAACATACCTACATTTGGCTTATATCTACTGCTACACTTGTAACTACAAAAAAAGTTACCCCTCAGGTTCCTATTAAATCTTTCCTCCCTTACCTTAAACCTACATCCTCTGGTTCTCGAATCCCCTAATCCGGGCAAGAGACTCTGTGCGTTTACTTGATCCATTCCTCTCATCATTTTGTGCACCTCTATAAGACCCTCATCCTCCTGCGTTCCAAGGAACAGAGTTCTAACCTGCTCAGCCTCTCCCTATAGCTCAGGCCCTCGAGTCCTGGCAACATCCTCATACATTTTCTCTGCATCTTTTCCAGCTTGACAACATCTTTCCCATAACATGGTGCCCAAAACTGAACACAATACTCTAAATGTGGCCTCCAAGAAAAAAAGCGAAGAATACTACATTTGTGGAGAAGCGCGTGATTGCGGACGCTGGAATCCTGAACAAACAAACGTCTGGAGGAAGTCAGCGGGCAAGATGGCATCTGTGGATAGAAATGGACCAGAGAACGTTTTGGACCAGGACTCCATCATCAGTGTAAAGAAGGGTCCGGACCTGAAACATCTGTCCATTTTGCTGCACAGATGCTGTCTGGCCCAATAAATTTGTCTAAATATTTTCCTCTCAAGTGAATTTACCATTTTATCAGTCAAGTAAAAGTGAATCTTCTGCTTCTTGCGTGCACAACCTAAAGTTGTTGGTCAACTTGTTCTATTTGATCTTGTTTGTGCACGTCGGGTTGATTGCATTAGTCGAAACACGGTGGACCACGTGAAGGTTGCAATCTCGGGTCGGGACCCTTCTTCTGAGTCTGAAGTAGGCTCCCAACCCGAAACATCACCCATCCATTTTCTCCAGAGATGCTGCCTGACCCGCTGAGTTACTCCAGCACTCTGTGTCTATCTTTGGTATTAAACCAGCATCTGCAGTTCTTTGTTTCTGCATCTTAACTTATGACCTTTGACAATGGGGAGAAAAGTTTAAACTAATAGCTGAGAAGCTTTGAACAATAGGGGGCGGCACGGCGGCTCAGCACTCGAGTTGCTGCCTTACAGCGCCAGAGACCCGGGTTCGATCCTGACTGAGGGTGCTGTCTGTACGGAGTTTGCACGTTCTCCCCGTGACCACATTAGGACACTGTTAGCGTGCGGGGATCGCTGGTCGGCGAGGACTCGGTGGGCCGAAGGGCCTGTGTCCGCGGTGTATCTCTAAACTAAACTAAACTTATTGAGTGTAATTGTGGTGATGCGTATAAAATGGTTGCACATTTAGCCGCTAAACAGGATTGATATGGAAAATGCCAGCACTGAAGGTATTTGAAATGTTAACCGGAACTGAAAAGTTGATGTTCTAATGCTAGCAGCTCATGTTTAACAACTGACAAATGGAGGTGGTGGCTGTGAAAGAAATGTATTAAGATTCGTGCAGCCATGGTTGCCATGGTTTTATTATTCATCCTCTTGTCAGCTTTAAAATGTGGATGAATATGCCAACTGTAATTTTAGGCACAGTTAAATTGCTGCTTTTAGATTGTCGCCTGGCAGTTTTAGATGGAGATTACCTCAAACTCTGAAGGTTTGCACAGTCCATGTCTGGAGTGGGGCTGCACAAGACTGCCATTTATAAAGACCTCCTCAAAGTACCCTTCATAGTGTCTGAAGAAGGGTCCCGACCCAGAAATGTCCCTCCACAGATGCTGCCTGACCCGCTGAGTTCTTCTGGTACTTTGCGTTCAGTTCTGCGTTCAGTTCTAGTGTCTTCAAAGCAGCAGCGGTTTGACATGGACGCAAGGAACTGCAGATGCTGGTTTACATAACAAAGACACAGAGTGCTGGAGTAACTCGGCGGGTCAGGCAGCGTCTCTGGAGAGCATGGATTGGAGACATTTTGGGTCGGAACCCTTCTACAGAAGACCCTACTACAACCATTCTGAAGAAGGGTCCCAACCTAAAACGTGTAGGAAGGAAATGCAGATGCTGGTTTACACCAAAGATAGACAGAAAATACTGGAGTAACTCAGCGGGACAAGGAGAAAAGGAATGGGTGACGTTTAGGGTCGAGACCCTTCTTCAGACGTTGCCTATCCACGTTCTCCAGAGATGCAGCCTGACCTGCTGAGTTACTCCAGCACTTTGTGTCTTTTTTTTACCCTTAGTTTGACATTGTTGATGCGTTGTTTTTGCCTTCCAGGGCACATTCGTATCTAATTGTGTTTTGTCATTAAGCGCAGTCTTTTATTTTTACTGTCTTGTCGAATTTTGTGTAATTCATGCACACGGTGCGTCAGGACATGTTGGCCTGAGTCTATGTGTCGGTGATGCTGCCGGGAGCAAGGCTTTCGTTGGGCTGTATCTCATCGTACTGGTGCCGATGACAATAAACGGGATCTGACAAGACTTCTCTACAGTTTCACAGTTACTTTAAAGGTTTGGCAAATGTTGCCATTCTGCGACAGCTCCAGAACGTATGAAAGTTGTTGATTGGAGATCGCTCTTGAGCTGAATGCTGTTTTTCGAACCCAGTATTACAGACGTCTTCTTCTTGCATATGGCGTGCACAGCCTAAAGTTGGAGGCCAACTTGTTCTATTTGATCTTACTTGATTGTGCACGCCAGGTTGATTGCATTCGTCGAAACACGTGAAGGTTGTAATCTCCCACCCCAGTAGAACAGACAGTATGTTTAAGAAGGAACTGCAGATGCTGGAAAATCGAAGGTACACAAAAATGCTGGAGAAACTCAGTGGGTGCAGCAGCATCTATGGAGCGAAGGAAATAGGCAACGTTTCGGGCCGAAACCCTTCTTCAGACTGAAGACTGAACAGACAGTATGTTTAAATACACACACAAAGTGCCGGAGTAACTCAGCAGGCCAGGCAGCATCTCTGGAGAACATGGATAGGTGACGTTTTGAGTCGGAACCCTTCTTTAGATTGATTTAGACTTTAGACTTTAGACTTTGGAGATGCAGCGTGGAAACAGGCCCTTCGGCCCACCGAGTCTGCGCTGACCAGTGATCATCCCCATACACTAGCCCTATGCTACACACAAGGGATAACGTACAATTCACAGAAGCCAATTAACCTGCAAACCTGTACGTCTTTGGAGTGAGGGAGGAAAGGGGAGCACCCGGAGAAAACCCACGCTGTCACAGGGAGAACGTACAAACTCCGCACAGACAGCACCTGTAATCAGGATTGAACCCGGGTCTCTGGCACTGTAAGGCGACAACTCTACCGCCGTGCCACAATGTCATACCCTAATTTATGTTATAGGGTGTATTTAAACTGCTTTGCAAAATAGGATGTACAATTACCAAAGTGGACACATGTCTACACATACCTGATTTGCTCTTCCCATGAATGACAAGTCAAATATGTATCTAATATAGCTGTACTGCATACAGCACCAGTAGTCAGGATCGAACCCGGGCAAGTGAGGTAGGCCGGGACAAAGTCTGGCAAGTGATAGGTGGATATAGGTGACGGAGGTGATTTAGATTGTCAGATGCGCGAGATGAAGTCTAGAGATGATAAGTGTGACAAATGGGAACTAACAGGGCCAAAAGGGAGACAATGTCTCTGAATAGGCAGGTGGTGCACTAAGACCAGAGATGAAATGACAAAAAGTGTGAATAAGGATATAAGGATAGAAGATGCGTGAAATGTGAAGCCCGAACAAAGGATAGAGGTGGAAGGGAAGAGGGGGAGAAGAGAGAATGGGAGAAATGGGTGCAAATCCAGGTGGGGCAGAGAGGTAAGAGAGGGGAGTGGACAAAAGGGGAGGGAGGGAAGGGTTGTTTGTCCATTAGTTACCTAAAATGGAGAATTCAATGTTTACAGCGGGCTGCGCTTCTGTTTTGTCAGCCCTCCCCCCGCCCCTCCATAAATTTGTCTTGTTTTCATGATGGAAAGATATTAGCAAATTCTGACACTCTAAGTCACCAAGGTGCCACGCCTGCTCTGAATACATGATACAGTCCGGGATTAGCAGTTAGTTAATCACAAGTCATTTGGGAGCACCACACCAACTCTTTGTAAAAGTACTGAACACAGACTGATGTGAAAAGACGGAATTAATAGATTCACTTTACACTTTGAATAATTCATAGAAGCAGTGAGACCCAACAAGATGTTAAGAATGGGTGGAATTACAATGAGGCAAAGTGCAATCCTGAGAGGTTAAATTCCTTTGTTAGAACATATTTATTTTTACAACTTAATAAATGACAGGTCGAACCATACTTCCAAACAACTCGGTAACACTTCTTTAAGTATATGTGTAGGAAGGTTGGTTTACACCGAAGATAGACACAACATTCTGGAGTAACTCAGCGGTTCAGGCAACATCTCTGGAGAAAAGGAATAGGTGACGTTTCGGGTCGATACCCTTCTTCAGACCGAGATTCAGCAGAGAGGGGAAACAAGAGGCATAAAAAGGCACAAAGAACAAATGAATGAAAGGTATGAAAAGAACCGATCAAAGTCAGCAACGATGATCAAAGAAAGGTGGAGCCCACAATGGTCCATTGTTGGCTGTGGAAGAGGTGACAACCAGTGGATCCAAGCAGTGAAACTAAGCAGGACGACAGTGAAACTAGTAGGACGACTAGGGTGGGGGGAGGTTCGGAAAGAGAGCGAATCCAAGGGTTATTTGAAATTAGAGAAATCAATATTCATATTCATTGGATTGTAAGTTGCCCAAGCAAAATATAGGTGCTGTTCCTCCAGAGATGCTGCCTGACCCGCTGAGTTACTCCAGCACTTTGTATCTATTTTAAATATATTTGACGTCGACTTCAATGCTGCACTGAGGGTGATGCAGGTAAAGGGAGGGAGGGTCACGATAAGCAACCCTCAATCTACCTTTTATATGACTTCCCTTTTGGGATAACTGAAAGCTTTTTATAGCCAGTCAGTCACTTCGGAGATGTGCTCACCGCAGTAATGTAAGCAATATAGTTGTTAATTTGCAATCTGCTACCGGCGACAAATGTGATAATGACCAGATGTAATTAGTACAAAGGGAAGAAATGATTATGACCAGATAGTCTCGACTGGACTATAAACATGAGTGAAGACCAACTGTGCTGCATGGCTGCCTCCTGAACCACAATCTAAGCACTTTCTATCTCTTTAGTTTTAGTTTAGTTACACAGTGTGGAAACAGGCCCTTCAGCCCGTCGATTCTGCGCCAACCAGTGATCCCTGCACACTAACACCACCCTACACTCACTGGGGACATAGTAACATAGAAAATAGGTGCAGGAGTAGGCCATCCGACCCTCAGGAATGTGATCATGGCTGATCATCCACAATCAGTGCCCCATTCCTGCCGTCTCCCCATATCCCTTGAATCTATTAGCCCTAAGAGCTATATCTAACTCTCTCTTGAATACATCCAGTGAATTGGCCTCGACTATCTTCTATGGCAGAGAATTCCACAGATTCACAACTCTCTGGGTGAAAAAGTTTTTCCTCATCTCAGTCCTAAATGGCCTACCCCTTATTCTTAAACTGTGACCCCCTGCTTCTGGACTCCCCCAACATCGGGAACATTTTTCCTGCATCCAGCATTTACAAAATTTACAATTTTACCAAGACAATTTACCTACAAACCTGTATGTCTTTGAAGTGCTGGAGGAAACCGGAGCACCTGGGGAAAAGCCATGCAGGTCACGGGGAGAACGTACAAACTCCACACAGACAGCACCCGAGGTCAGGATCGAACCCGGGACTGTGAGGCAGCAACTCTACCGCTGCGCCACCGTGCCGCCCGTAGTGGCTGCTGAAATAGCTAGTAATATGAGTAGAGGGGACGTGGTGAGTCAGGAAATGGCAAGTGATAGGTGGATCCAGGCAAGGTGGGGTTGGTTGAAAAGTGAGTCAGGTCGGGGAGTGAAGAGTGGAGACGGTCACGAAAGGTCGGAGGTGATAAGCGGAGGAGGCAAAAGGTCCGTTGATGGTGGAACCTGAAAAGAAGGGAAGGTGGGAAGTCAAATAAAGAACCATGGAAAGGAAAGGAGGAGGGAGAGGGAAGGAGACCCAGAGGGAGTAGGGGCAGATGATGGTTTAGGAAGCAGATTAGGAGGAATTTGTTTGGTCAGAGGGTGGTGAATCTGTGGAATTCATTGCCACAGACGGCAGTAGGGGCTAAGTCAATGGGTAATTTTAAGGCAGAGATAGATAGATTCTTGATTAGTACCGGAGTCAGGGGTTATGGGGAGAAGGCAGAATGCGGTTGAGAGGGAGAGATAGATCAGCCATGATTGAATGGCGGAGCAGACTTGATGGGCCGAAGGGTTCCTTTTACTTATGAACTTCGAAATTAGGTGCAGGAGGAGGCCATTTGCCCCTTCGAGCCAGCACCGCCATTCAATATGATCATGGCTGATCATCCAAATTCAGTACCCCATTCCTGCTTTTTCCCTTGATTTGGTTAGCCCTAAGAGCTCAATCTATCTCACTCTTGAAAACATCCAGTGAATTGGCCTCCACTGCCTTTTGTGGCAGAGAATTCCACAGATTCACAACTCTCTGGGTGAAAAAAGTTTTTCCTCATCTCAGTCCTATATGGCCTGCCCCTTATTCTTAAACTGTGACTCCTGGTTCTGGACTCCCCCAACATCAGGAACATTTTTCCTGCATCTAGCCTGTTCAATCCCTTAAGAATTTATATGTTTCTATAAGATCCCCTCTCATCCTTCTAAGTTCCAGTGAATGCAAGCCCAGTCAACCCATTATTTCATCATATGTCAGACCCGCCATCCCGGGAATTAACTTGGTGAACCTGCACTAGACTCCCCCTCAATGGCAAGAAGTTACGATCGTATGAACTTATGGGAGTTATCTGTTCTATGCCAGCTATACAGTGGCCTTCACTTAGGGAAACTGGCAGCAAAGTGAGAAGAGCGGCTTCAGCACTGTTTCTAACATCGTAGGATATCCCCAAAGTCTACGCTGCCATTGATTACACACCTTCACAAGAGATTGTCACCTTCACGAGCAGAGGCTTCTATTCTGGGAGTGTCAATGAGCAGCAAAACAGCAAGGCTGCTGTCAGAGTGTCACTGCTGTAGGGGAATCCATGTCTGAATTGGAGGTGATGTGTGGAGGAATGGCTTAAACAGTATTTGCATTAGCGCTTCTTATTCTGCCTCCTGTTACAGATGATAATAAAGATCATCGATGGCCTAAACATACAGAGCAGTGCAGGCATCTATTGAAATAGTTATTAAACAAACCAAATGCATGGTGAAGCAGTGAAATGCTGGTTGTAAAATTATAAATTGTCCCTAGTGTGTGCAGGATAGTGTGCGGGGATTCCTTGGTCGGCACGGACTTGGTGGGCCGAAGGGCCTGTTTGCGAGCTGTATCTCTAAACTAAATTAAACTATGCCTTAGAACTGTCCCTTGAACCACTTCTCTCTCTGTTCGTCCAACATCCTCGATACGGTTGACATCTTTCTTACTCTGGCCACCACTCCTGTATTGTTGATGTGAAGTGGTAGCTTGGGCCAGCGATCTTTCTTTACATTTTTTATCTCTCAGCCGGGTATGCAATCTGCCCTGCTCATGACCGCTTGAAGCTGCAGAGAATGGTGTTCGCAGCCCAGTCCATCATATGCTCGTCACTCCCTTCCTTCCCGTCTATGTTCACGGTGGAAAACTGAAACTGCGGGAGGATCTCAGAAGATCAGGCAACATCTGTGGAGGAAACAGATGGGCGGGTGTTTCTTCTTCTGACAAAGTAGTCCTGACCCAAGTCCTGTCCATTCCCTCCACAGATCCATCTTGACCCGCCGAGTTCCTCCAGCACTTTGTTGTTTAGTTTAGTTTAGAGATACAGTGTGGAAACTGGCCCTTCAGCCCACCGAGTCCACGCCGACAAGCGATTCCCGCACATTAACACGAGGGACAATTTTACATTTGTATACTAAGCCAATTAACCTACAAACCTGTACGTCTTTGGAGTGTAGGAGGAATCCGAAGATCTTGGCGAAAACCCACGCGGGTCACGGGGAGAACGTACAAACGCCGTACACACAGGCCACATCTTTCCGTGAGGCCCTCTCTCACTGCTTCCCCCCCCCCCTCTAATTTCAGTTTGAAGAAGGGTTCCGACCTGAAATGTCAGCCATCCTTTTTCTCCAGCGATACTTCACGACCCGCTGAGTTACTCCAGCACTTTGTGTCTATCTTCGGTATAAGTCATCATCTGCGGTTCCTTCCTCCATATTTTGCCTGCTCCACTGTGTAATAGAAACATAGAAACATAGAAAATAGGTGCAGGAGGAGGCCATTTGGCCCTTCGAGCCAGCACCGCCATTCATTGTGATCATGGCTGATCGTCCACTATCAATAACCCGTGCCTGCCTTCTCCCCATATCCCTTGACTCCACCAGCCCCTAGAGCTCTATCTAACTCTCTCTTAAATCCATCCAGTGATTTGGCCTCCACTGCCCTCTGTGGCAGGGAATTCCATAAATTCACAACTCTCTGGGTGAAAAAGTTTTTTCTCACCTCAGTCTTAAATGACCTCCCTTTTATTCTAAGTGTGGCCTCTGGTTCTGGACTCGCCCAACAATGGGAATTTTTTTCCTGCATCTAGCTTGTCCAGTCCTTTTATAATTGTATATGTTTCTATAAGATGCCCCCTCATCCTTCTAAACTCCAGTGAATACAAGCCTAGTCTTTTCAATCTTTCCTCATATGACAGTCCCGCCATCCCAGGGATCAATCTCGTGAACCTACGCTGCACTGCCTCAATCACAAGGATGTCCTTCCTCAAATTAGGAGACCAAAACTGTACACAATACTCCCGATGTGGTCTCACCAGAGCCCTATACAACTGCAGAAGAACCTCTTTACTCCTATACTGAAATCCTCTTGTTATGAAGGCCAACATTCCATTAGCTTTCTTCACTGCCTGCTGTACCTGCATGCCAACTTTCAGTGATCGGTGTACAAGGACACCCAGGTCTCGCTGCATCTCCCCCTTACCTAACCTAACCCCATTGAGATAATAATCTGCCCCCTTGTTTTTGCCGCCAAAGTGGATAACCTCACATTTATCTATATTATACTGCATCTGCCACGCATCTGCCCACTCACTCAACCTGTCCAGGTCACCCTGCAACCTCCTAACATCCTCTTCACAGTTCACACTGCCACCCAGCTTTGTGTCATCCGCAAACTTGCTAGTGTTGCTCCTAATTCCCTCTTCCAAATCATTAATATATATGGTAAACAGTTGCGGCCCCAACACCGAGCCTTGCGGCACTCCACTCGCCACTGCCTGCCATTCTGAAAAGGACCCGTTCACTCCTAATCTCCTGAAGATATGCCAACTAAAATATTGGAAATAAATATTTGATACTATTTCTGTCGTTTTAGGTATTGATTTACAACCTCATCCTATTACTGCAATTTTTGGGGCTACCATTGTTAGATTCCATCCATCTGTCCCATTCAGCCCATCGGTTAATTGCCAGAAGATCTATTTGATTTAAATGGAAAGACTCTAATCCTCCTACCACACTCCATTGGTATTCTGAAACGATATCATGTTTAAATTTAGAAAAAATTAGGAGTGACATTGTTGAACCCTCGGTTAAAATTGATAGGACTTGGGGAAGCTTTATTCAATATTTTCACACGATATAAATTGTTCCCTCTCCAACCGTTATAATCATTATTTACCTTTATACGGTGGAACGGATTTTACGACAAACAGGGGTCTAAACTGCTGAAATTTTTTGCAGCCCAGATTCTGTTTTGTTTTGTTTCACTTATTTTAATTTAGGGGGTTTTGTTTTTCTCTTTTTTTTTTTTTTTTTCTCTTTTTTTTATATATACGTTCTCTTTTAACCGTTTATCTCTATTTACATAGAGACCGGGAGGTCTATACCCAATGTGTATTTTGACACTGGATTTATATTTAGGTTACATTTGTAGTTAATGTCATCCTGATCCCTATGTATCAATATCACTGTTCTGTTTATCATTTTTGTTGTTGTCGAAAAATTAATGAAAAGATTTAAAAAGAAAGAAAGAAAAGATATGCCTACTTTGAAGTTCTCCTCCTCTGATTGGAGTTCCGTGAGACCCTCACTCAATAGTCCCGCCCCCCACTTTCAGTTTGAAGGAGGGTTTTGACCCGAAACGTCAGACATCCTCTTTCTCCAGTGATGCAGCGGTAGAGTTGTGGCAGCAGAGACCCGGGTTCAATCCCGACTACGGGTGCTGTCTGTACGGAGTTTGTACCTTCTCCCCCGTGGGTTTTTTTCCGAGATCTTCGGTTTCCTCCCACACTCTAAAGACGTACAGGTTAATTGACTTGGTAAGTGTAAAAATTGTCCCTAGTGTGTGTAGGATAGTGTTAATATGCGGGGATCGCTGGTCGGCGCAGACCCAGTGTGCTGTTTCCGCGCTGTATCTCTAAACTAAACTAAACCTGCTGAGATACTCCAGCACTTTGTGTCTGTCTCTGGAGAACTTGAGGAGGTGATGTTTTGGGTCGGGACCTGAAATGTCACCCATCCATGTTCTCCAGAGATGCTGCCTGACCCGTTCAGTTACTCTAGCACTTTGCATCTATTTTGTAAACCAGCATCTGCAGTTCCTTGTATCTACACTTACTCTAAACTCAACTTAATTCAGTTATTCTGTTTTTGCATTTGAGTATTCATTTTGCACTATTTCTCTTTAGCATTCTGCGGTACTTACGGTTGAAATGTTTATTACTGTATGTAAACTGTTTACTCTGTACCCTGGTGTATAGGACAATAAACTAATCTGAATGGATTTGAATGGCTGTCAGGGATCAAGGTAAATATTAAATGAAGTACAGTACATGATCTTGAATGACTTCATCTTAGTTTAATATTTTACCTTGCTTTCCTGTTATGCTTTAGGTTTTGTTTAGTCTTTAAATCAATTTGTTTGACGTAGAGTCATAGAGTCGTACAGCGTGGAAACAGGCCCTTCGGCCCAACTTGCCCACACCCACCAACATGTTCCATCTACACGAGTCCCACGTGCCTGCGTTTGACCCATATCCCTCTAAACCTGTCCTATCCATGTACCTGTCTAATTGCTTCTTAAACATTGCGCTAGTCCCTGCCACAACTACCTCCTCTGGCAGCTCATTCCATACACCCACCACCATTTGTGTGAAAAAGTTACCCCTCTGATTCCTATAAAAAATGTTCCCCCTGTCAGGTCAAACCTATGCCCTCTGGTTCTCTTTTGCTTCAATTGCATTTGGAGTTTTTGAACGTTTCTGAACGTTGGAGACTTTCAAAGCTTTTGCAGGGTTTTGATAACAGACTAAGCCCAGGGACTAGACTTCACTGGCAGTCAGCGTATCTCAGCAGTTTCATTGACAGCACTTGACCCACTCCCTTCCCCACCTCCCTTCCTTCGACGCCACAAGATGACATCTACATGTCAGGGCACTGACACTGCACCACCAAAGGCAAGTTTGGACCTTTTCCTGTTGATTGGCAGCAGACATGAGTGGGTATAAAATTTAAGCCTAAAGAAGCAAAATGAGGATTTGCTGTGAATTTGTGCGGTCACGGAGAGAACATACGAACCCCGTACAGACAGCGCCCGTAGTCAGGGTCGAATCCGGGTCTCTGGCGCAGTAAGGCAGCAACTCTACCGCTGTTCCACTGTTCCTCCAGCTCTTTGTATTTTGACAACTCTTTGTGTTTGACAATATAGATTCCTCCATGCAAATCTCTGGAATGGATTTCCATTGAGAGCCTTTCACCCAAAAGCAACTATCCAACTATCCAAGTCTCACGTTGGAAGACTTGGGGATATCGCATTTTGAACTGGGTGAAATTTCCTTTATATCTGGCTTTGTTCGTTTGGTCATTTCTTTCATTTGCCAGGTGGCGCAGCGGTAGAGTTGCTGCCTTACAGCGCAGAGACCCGGGTTCAATCCTGACTACCAGCGCTTGTCTGTACGGAGTTTGTACGTTCTCCCCGTGACCGCGTGGGTTTTTCCTCTGGGTGCTCTGGTTTCCTCCCACACTCCAAAGACGTATAGAGTTGTAGGTTAATAGGCTTCTGCAAAATTGTCCCCAGATGTGTGGGATACTAGTGTACGGGTGATCGGTGGTCAGCGTGGGGTCGATGGGCCTGTTTCCACGCCCTATCTCTAAACTCTTTTTAAAAAATAAATTAAAAGTTTTTTAGTTTTTCAGAGATGCAGCGTGGAAACAGGCCCTTCAGCCCACTGAGTCCGTGCCGACCAGCGATCCCCGCAATTAATACTATCCTACACACACTGAGGACAATTGTTTTTTTATACACACCCAGCCAATTAACCTACACACCTGTACGTCTTTGGAATGTGGGAGGAAACCGAAGAGAACGGAGAGAACATTCAAACTCCGTACAGACCTCTTGGTCAGGATCGAACCCGGGTCTCCGGCGCCGTGAGGCAGCAACTCTACCGCTGCGCCGCCGTGCCGTGCCACCTCTCTAAACAAAGCCATTTGCTTTTGTGTTTCCAGGCATTCAGATTCACAACTTTTGTACCAATCTTTCCGAAAATGTAAATAAAACAGAGATGGTGAATAATGAATCAGGTGCCCTCAAGCAGTGTATAAAGGAAGAGTAGACGACATCGTCAACATTAATTACCTCCTCCAGAGTCATATTAAACGACAGAGCTTTGCATCCACAGGCAAGAAGTGGGATTTGCAGATAATGAGCATTTTAACAGCGGGCGTATGAGTGACCTAATTGCTCACAGTTTCCAACCGTTTCCTAAAAGGTTCACTCATCAAGGCCAGGTCAGGCGTGAGCGGTAAAGATGGAGCTGACTTAACCTAGGGGCATTTGGACTGCTTCCTGTTTTTCTGGAGTTCGTGATTGCCATTGACATGGGGCTGCATGTGAAGGTAAAAAGGGAGTGAAGATTCTTGTTGTCGGGATGAGTCGGAGCTGAGCAGATGAGTGCTGTAACCTGGACAGCTGGATTCGGCAAACGTGAGGCCTGTGTTTATCCGTAAGATGCACCTGAGGCTTGCAGATGCTCGCTTTGTTCAAGCTGGGAGCACAAGCCCTGCAAACAAAAATCTCCACTGTTCAGGTCCCATGTTTAGAGTGGCAGAGCCTCCATCTGGTTTGGGCAATTAATTTCACTTTATTCAGATAATTCTGGCTGTTTGCCTCTTCTGTCGAACTTCCATGGTCCTTCTGGGTAACTTCTGTTCTAGAGTTTATTGGGGTCAGAGAGTCATACAGTGTAGGAAGGAACTGCAGAGGCTGGTTTAAATCGAAGATAGACACAAAATGTTGGAGTAACTCAGCGGGACAGGCAGCATCTCCGGAGAAAAGGAATGGGTGACGTTTCGGGTCGAGACCCTTCCTCAGACAGTACAGAAACAGGTCCTTCAGCCCAACTTGCCCACACCAACAAACATGCCCCATCTGAACTAGTCCCACCTGTCTGCATTTGGCCCACATCCGGTCCTATCCATGTACCTGTCTAAGAGATCCGGGTTCGATCCCGACTATGGGTGCTGTCTGTACGGAGTTTGTACGTTTTCCCCGTGACCTGCGTGGGTTTTCTTCGAGACCTTTGGTTTCCTCCCACACTCCAAAGACGTACAGGTTTGTAGGTTAATTGGCTTGGAGTATGTGTAAATTGTCCCCAGAGTGTGTAGGATAGTGTTAATGTGCGGAGATCGCTGGTTGACGCCGACTTGGTAGGCCGAAGGGCCAGTTTCCGCACTGTATGTTTAACCAAAAGAACAGTACTTAGAGCCTGTGTTGCATTGCCTGAAATTCAGAAGCTTTAAGGCAAGAAGTGAAAAGGTGACGATTGATGTGTCGAAGATATTGATCGGGTTGATGGAAACCCTTTCTGTTGATTAGAGTTCGGGGTCTGATATATACGTATGGAACGAAGGTAAAGAAGCAGTTCCACACACAGGCAGTGGGATAAGGCGGAGCTCTCTCCTAGGCTGGGATTGCTGCTCTCACTGATTGCTAAAATTATGTCGGAGACCTATAGATTTTTGTTCATTAAAACCATTAAAAGATGAAGGGGAGAAGCCCGCCACATGGAGCTAGGTCACAGAGCAATCACTGCCACATACAATGACCAAGCAGGCTTGAGGGGCTTAAAATTTAAACCTGGTCCCTTGTACTAAGAATTTAATGTCCGAGATTTAGTGAGCAGATTGGGTGACTTTTGCACTTTGACATCATCCTTGTTTTAGATGTGAAATTCCACTGCAACCTAGCACATTGATTCTTTGTGTAGGAAGGAACTGCAGATGCTGGTTTAAACTCAAGATGGACGCAAAAAGCTGGAGTAACTCAGTGGGTCAGACTGCATCTCTGGAGAGAAGGAATGGGTGATGTTTCGGGTCGAGATCCTTCTTCAGTGTGAGGAAGGGGCTCGACCCGAAATGTCACCTATTTCTTTTCCCCAGAGATGCTGCCCTGATCCGTTGAGTTTCTCCGGCCTTTTGTGTTCATCTTCACATTTATTCTTTTTTTGGTTCAGGGAAATGTTAAAGTTCGCAGAGATCAAGTCTCACTGTGAGGTCCCCAGTAAAAATTAAAACCTAGTGAATTTGTAATCGTTACTTTCCGATTTAAAAGGCTGCACATTTTGTATGGCAGGCAGGATTGTAAAATAATCTATAAATTTATATCTGTGAACATTATGAGTCATAAGCCTTAAAGTGTTAGGATTATTCCTGTCACAAATCCTGGAATAAAAATCGCTTTCTCCTTCTTGTGTGAATTGCAAGTTAGATTAGTTAATTTCTTTAGTCAGAGTTTGGTTTTTACTTTGGAGAAACAGTGCAGAAACAGGCCCTTCGGCCCACCGAGTCCGCACCGACCAGCAATCCCCATACTTTAACACTACCCAACATACACTAGGGATAATTTTTCATTTAAACATTTTTACCAAGCCAATTAACCTACAAACCTGTACGTCATTGGAGTGTGGGAGGAAACCGGAGATCCCGGAGAAAACCCACGTGGGTCACGGGGAGAACGTACAAACTCCGTACATACAAACGTCAGTAGTCAGGATCGAACCCGGGTCTCCGGCACGATAATGCAGTAGCTCAACCGCTGCGCCACCATGTCGCCCAGAGGATGGTGAATCTGTGGAATTCATTGCCACAGACGGCTGCGGAGGCCAAGTCAATGGATATTTTTAAGGCAGAGATTGATACATTCTAGATTAGTACGGGTGTCAGGGGTTATGGGGTGAAGGCAGGAGAATGGGTTTGAGATGGAATGATAGATCAGCCATGATTGAATGGCGTAGACTTGATGGGCTGAATGGCCTAATTCTGCTCCTATCACTTATGAACTTAAACTTATGTCAGTAATTTTGACCTTGCTACTTAGATTAGAAAGGTGATCGTTAAGAGGCAACTCAGGGTGTTGGACACGGAAGGCAATTTTGCAGATGTCATTTATTTGGTCTTGTGTTACTTAGACTGATCTTGGAGGCGTGGGTGAGACCTACGCCTCCAAGATCAAGGAGGAGCCGCCATCTTGGAGGAACAGCTGCTAAACAGCAGCCGTCCGTCAAATTCACTCTTTCTTTAGTTTTTGTGTTTTTTATTTCTTTGTTTGTTTGGGGGGTTTTGACTTTTAATGTGGGGGGGTAAGGGGGAAACTATTTCTAGGTCCCTACCTGGTCGGTGAGGCAGCTTTTTCTCCAGCCTGCCTCGTCGACCCGTCCTCGTGGCCTACCAGCGGGCATGGAGCGCTGTTTCCTGATGGGGGCCGCCCAGCACCTTCAGCTTCGTTGGCGGCACAGCGCTGGAGCGCTATCGGAGAGCGTAGCGGGCGATGCCTTGCCTGGGTCGCCGCGCTGGATCGACGCGCTGGAGCTCCAGAATGCGCTGACCGCCGACATCAACACCTCCGGGCTGCGGGACTGCGGAGTGACCAGCCGCGGGCGGCGGCGCCGACTCCAACATCGGGAGCCTCGTGGCTCCAAATCGGCGCGGCCCTGTCGGCTTCAGGTGACATCGACTCCGCTGGGAAACCAGCCGTTCCAGCCGCTGTGAGGACTCTCCCGACGGCCAGGAACATTGGGCCTCCATAGAGGCAACTGTGGTGGCCTCGATGGGCCTGACTCTGGGGAGAACTGGGTTGGGGACTGGACATTGTGCCTTCCCCCACAGTGGTGGTCATTGTGGGGGGATGATTTCTGTGTGCTGTGCCTGTTAGTCCATGTACAAGATGGCGGTCGGAGGGGAGAGTGGACGCTGGCGCGAATTGGTCGCCGCTGCTCTCTCCTCAAATTGTGTTTCTTATTTTCTTTTGGTGCTCTTGAAATTGAATTCTGTCCTTGATTTGTGTACTGTGGTGTTTTTATATTTAATTTATTCCGATTATGTGTTTTGTATATATTTTTTTGTGATTCTATGCATTGTAAGGTGTCCTTGGGTTTTAGAAAGGCGCCAGTAAATAAAATGATTATTATTATTATTATTATTATGCGGTCACAGGGGGAAACACACAAACTCCATACAGACAGTACCCGTAGTCGGGATCGAACCCGGGTCTCTGGCGCTGCAAGCGCTGTAAGGCAGCAACTCTACCGCTGCGCCACCGTACCGCCCAGCGCACGAATATGTCTTATGGACTCATCCATTCCCCCCACGGGAGTTTCCTGGCCCGCTGCGTTCCTCCAGCACTTTGTGTTTAGCGTTAGCTGGTGTGTGGTCGCCCTGGGATTATGAACGCTGAAGCAAAGAAATAGCGATCGATTTGCCGTTTGCAGGAATCCACAGTGAGGCGTGCACGCAAACATTTTGTAAAAAACGCACAAACTGATCTTATGCACAACCGAGATACTACTCTGCAGTTTTTTTGGTTAAGTTATTTCCAGATTCTCCCCAACCTGCTGAAGGTGCGTCTCACGTCTCTATGGTCACCGTAATGCGTTGGCAGGAGGAACAGCAGCAGGTTAAGCTGCATAATATCATTCCTTCAACTGTATTCCCTTGTCCCTAATGTGATAGACCTTCCCATCATTGCACAGGGTTCCATCTGGTAGGTTGGCGGAGAAGTGACAGGATTCGGTTTCAGCTGTGACAGATACTCTCGATTGGGAAATTGTTGCTTGACCCGGGCCAGTGTTCATCTCACTGACATGGAGGCACTCAGCCCCACAGAGCTGCTGAGGGGAGGGAGAGGTAGTGGGAGAGAGAGTGGGAGAGAGGGAGAAGATAGAAGGGGAGGGGCAGGAAGGGGGAGAGGGAAAGAGAAAATGGCAAGGAGAGAGAGAAAGGGAAAGAGAGAGGGGAAAGGAGAGAGAAAAAAGGGAAGGGGAGTGAGAGGGAGTGGAGAGAGAGGGAAGGGGAGAAAGAAGGAAATAGAGAAGAGCGTGGGGGAGAGAGAGGGTGTGTGGGGGAAGAGAGAGAGAGCGAGAGAAAATGAGAGAGAGAAAATGAGAGAGAGAAAATGAGAGAGAGAGAGAGAGAGAGCACAAGCAAGCAACATGCATAAAAGGCAAACAACGTCTCTTGAACTTTTATAAGATAGAAACTTAAAATGAAGTCAAACTGAGACTTATGCAATCTGAATGTTATTGAGAATAGCTTTTCACATAAAATCCTTTAATATTAAAAGCTATTCCCAATAACATTCAGATGGCGCTTCAGAAAAGGCATAAAAATCGATTTGCTTATTTATGTCATCTATGGTGTTTGAAATGAGTAAATTAAGTTAGCTATAATCAGGGGTAATTGTCAATCAAAACAGCATAAAGCAAATATTTAAACAAATGATTGCTTCAAGCAAATGAAAATGGTGCGTGCGTGCATGTGTGTGCATTGTGTGTGCTTGTGCATGTGCTTGTGTGTGTGTGCATGCGTGTGCATGTGTGTGTACATTGTGTGTGTGTGTACAATGTGTGTGCATTGTGTGTGTGAATGTGTATGTGTGTATACATGCGTTGTGCGTGTTTGAGCATTGTGTGTGTTCATGTGTGTGTGTGTATGTGCGTGTGTGCGTGCGTTGTGTGTGTGCATGTGTATACATGTGTGTGCGTGCGTTGTGTGCATGCATTATGTGCGCATTGTGTGTGCTTGTGTGTATGTGTGTGTGTGCATGTGTATGTATGTATATGTGCATTGTCCGTGTGTGCGCGTTGTGTGTGTACGTTTGTGTGTGTGTGTGTGTGTACGTGTGTGCGTGCGTTGTGTGTGTGCATGTGTATGTATGTATATGTGCATTGTCTGTGTGTGCGCGTTGTGTGTGTACGTTTGTGTGTGTGTGTGTGTACGTGTGTGCGTGCGTTGTGTGTGTGCATGTGTATGTATGTATATGTGCATTGTCCGTGTGTGTGCGTTGTGTGTGTACATTTGTGTGTGTGTGTGTGTGTACGTGTGTGCGTGTGTGCGTGCGTTGTGTGTGTGCATGCGTTATGTGCGTGTTGTGTGTGCCTGGTTCAATCAGGCACTGGTAGTGATGAGGCACCAGCTATGCCACCTTTCTTTGGGCACATACTCACCGCACTGACCTGATCTTCCAAGCGCTATCTGCAGATGACCCGCAAATCCTCCTCCCATCCAGACTTTGTTCATAAGTTCATAGGACCAGCATTAGGCCATTCAGCTCTTTGAGCGCCATGGCTAATCTATCTTTCCCTCTCAACCCCATTCTCCTGCCTTCTCCCCACAACCCTTGACACCCATACTAATCAAGAATCGGTTGCCCATATTGAAATGGACACAGGAGGTACTTAGGTTGACTGTCACTGGAAGGCATTGAAAGTGGGCAACAACCTTCAGATGTGTAGGAAGGAACTGCAGGTGCTGGTTTACACTGAAGATAGACACAAAATGCTGGAGTAACTCAACGGGACAGGCAGTATCTCTGGAGAGAAGGAATGGGTGACATTTCAGCTCAAGACCCTTTTTCAGACTGAGTTAGTTCTCAGCTAACAATGAATCATTCTGCATTTCCTTATCACCATCTGCTTTCATCTGTCGTTTTCACACCTTACCCTTCCATATCTCTAGACTCCCTCTCCCCTGAGTCTCAGTCAGAAGAAGGGTCTCGACCCGAAACGTCACCCGTTCCTTCTCTCCAGAGATGCTGCCTGTCCCACTGAGTTACTCCAGCTTTTTGTGTCTATCTTCAGACGTTGGTGGCTAACAGGATCAATCTGAAGACAAGTAAATTGCTCCCCAGATGGTACACTGCAACATTACAACACCTTTATTTTTACTCAATGCTGTGAATTCTCATCCAAATGGAGTTGCATAGCAACCATCTATATGGGCTTTGGCTGCCAATTTCATCAATGAAAAATAGTCTTGTTTCGTTTAGTTTGGCGATACAGTGTGGAAACAGGCCATTCAGCCCCCCGAGCCCCCGCCGACCAGCGATCCCAGCACATTAACACTATCCTACGCACATGAGGGACAATTTACAATTATACCAAGCCAATTAATCTACTAACCTGTACTACTTTGGACCATCGTGAGGATGGGCGCTGTCTACACGGAGATTTGTACGTTCTCCCTGTGATCGTGTGGGTTTTCTCCTGATGCTCCGGTTTCCTCCCACATTTGTAGGTCAATTGACGTCAGTAATCTGACTTTACTGGACTCCATTTTGCAGTGAACTTTATTCACATTATACCTTTTATCACACAGAGAGTGGTGAATCTGTGGAATTCTCTGCCACAGAAAGTAGTTGAGGCCAGTTCATTGGGTATATTTAAGAGGGAGTTAGATGTGGCCCTTGTGGCTAAAGGGATCAGGGGGTATGGAGAGAAGGCAGGTACAGGATACTGAGTTGGATGATCAGCCATGATCATATTGAATGGCGGTGCAGGCTCGAAGGGCCGAATGGCCTACTCCTGCACCTATTGTCTATGTTTTCTATGTTTCTATGTGTCTGTGCACTGTGGATGGCTGGATTGTAATCACGTATTGTCTTTCCGCTGACTGGTTAGCACGCAACAAAAGCTTTTCACTGTACCTCGGTACAGGTGGCAATAAACTAAACTCAAGCTCAATCTCAAACTCATTGGTCGGCACGAACTCGGTGGGCCGAAGGGCCTGTTTCCATGCTGCATCCCTAAACTAAACTAAAACCACCACTTAGATCAAGAACCTGTCATCAGGTCTGAGCAGTGAACATTTCTGTTTTTTGTTTCAGGTTTCCAGCACCTGCAGTCATAGAGTTATAGAATCATACAGTGTGGAAACAGGCCCTTCGGCCCAACTTGCCCACATCGGCCAGCATGTCCCAGTTACACATCCACCTGCCTGCATTTGGTCCATATCCCTCCAAACCTATCCGATCCATGTACCTGTCTAATTGTTTCTTAAACATTGGGATAGTCCCTGCCTCAACTACCTCCTCTGGCAGCTCGTTCCATGCACCCACCACCCTTTGTGTAAAAAAGTTACCCCTCAGGTTCCTATTAAATCTTTTGCCCCCTCACCTTAAACCTGTCCTCTGGTCCTCAATTCCCCAACTCTGGGCAAGAGACTCTGTGCATCTACCCGATCTATTCCACTCGTGATTTTATACACCTCTATAAGATCACCCCTCATCCTCCAGCGCTCCAAGGAGTGGAGTCCCAGCCTACACAACCTCTCCCTGCAGCTCAGACACTCTAGTCCTGGCAAAATCCTCGTCATTCTTCTCTGCACCCTTTCCAGCTTGACAACATCTTTCCTATAACATGGTACACAGAATTGAACACAATACACTAACTCCTTACCCTTCCATTTCTCTTCTTTCCCTCTCCCCTGACTCTCAGTCTGAAGAAGTGTCTCGACTCGAATCGTCATCCATTCCTTCCATCCAGAGATGCTGCCTGTCCCACTGAGTTACTCCAGCATTTATTGTGTTTCTCTTCGGTGTAAACCAGTATCTGCAGTTCCTTCCTACACTCGTTTTTGTGTCTATTTTTGGTTTTAACCGGCATCTGCAATTCCTTATTACACAATGAATTGAGGACCACAGAACATGGGTTCAAAGTGAGGGGGAAAAGATTTAATAGGAATCTGAGGGGTAACTTTTTCACACAAAGGATAGTGGGTGTAGGGAACAAGCTGCCCGAGGAGGTAGTTGAGGCAGAGACTATCCCAACGGTTAAGAAACAGTGAGACAGGTACGTGGAGAGGACAGGTTTGGAGGGATATGGACCAAACACAGGCAGGTGGGACTTGTGTAGCTGGGACACCTTGGCCGGTGTGGGTAAGTTGGGCCGAAGGATCTGTTTCCACACTGTATCAATCTATGACTCTAATTGCGGCCTCACCAATGTCTTATATAACTGCAAGTGTGTAGGAAGGACCTGCAGATGCTGGTTTAAACCGGAGATAGACACAAAAAGCTGGAGTAACTCAGCGGGACATGCAAGCACCTCTGGAGAGAAGGAATGGGTGCTGCCTGTCCCGTTAAGTTCCTCCAGCTTTTAGTGTCGATCTTATAAAACTGCAACATGTCCTCCCAACTCCTCTGCTTCAACTTCTTTGCTTCGATTGTATTTGCCGGGTTTGTGACTGCTGTCTCTTGGCTTTTGATCCAGATCCCTCAGGTCAGCTACGCGTCGACTGCCCCAGAGCTGAGTGACAACAGCCGGTATGACTTCTTCTCCCGGGTGGTCCCTCCTGACTCGTACCAGGTGCAGGCGATGGTGGATATTGTCACCGCCCTGGGATGGAACTACGTCTCCACTCTGGCCTCCGAGGGTAACTACGGGGAAAGTGGCGTGGAGGCATTCATGCACATCTCCAGGGAAACTGGTAAGAAGCGATCCTAATCTTGGATATTCTCGGTGGTCTGAACACCATTTACTTTGCGGCATCAGCAGAACTCTTGGAAGGTGCACAGCTTGGGTATCCATTGAACATTCGGGGTGTTTGGGATCTCTACTTTGTGAAAGAAGGTCATAAAGTTCCAGCAGCAAACGCCTTTATAACAAGAGGAGTTGTGTATAGGAGCAAAAAAGGTCCTTCTACAGTTGTACAGGGGGCCATGGTGAGACCACACCTGCAGTATTGTGTGCAGTTTTGATCTCCAAATTTGAGGAAGGACATTCTTGCTATTGAGGGAGTGCAGCGTAGGTTCGCAAGGTTAATACCCGGGATGGCGGGACTGTCATATGCTGAGAGAATGGAGCGACTGGGCTTGAATTCACTGGAATTTAGAAAGATGAGAGGGGATCTTATTGAAACATATAAGATTATTAAGGGATTGGACACGCTAGAGGCAGGAAACATGTTCCCAATGATGGGGGAGTCCAGAACCAGGGGCCACAGTTTAAGAATAAGAACGGAGATGAGGAAAAACTTTTTCACCCAGAGAGTTGTGAATCTGTGGAATTCTCTGCCTCAGAAGGCAGTGGAGGCCAAAACTTTAGATGCTTTCAAGAGAGAATTAGATAGAGCTCTTAAAGATCATGGAGTCAAGGGATTTGGGGAGAAGGCAGGAACGGGGTACTGATTGGAGATGATCAGCCATGATCACAGTGAATGGCGGTGTTGGCTCAAAGAGCTGAATGGCCTACTCCTGCACCTATTGTCTATTGTCTATTGAACAGGATTAGGCCATCCGGCCCATCAAGGCTACTCCCTCATTGCTGATTTATCTTCCCCTCTCAACCCCATTCTGCTGCTTTCACCCCATAACACCATAACACTAAACAAGAGTCTGTCAATCTCCGCCTTACAAGTATCCATTGACTTGGCCTCCACAGCCGTCTGTGGCAATGAATTCCTCAGATTCACCAGCTAAAGAAATTCCCACTCATGTTGTTTCTCCTTTTGTTCTGAGGCTGTGGCCTCTGGTCCTAGACTCTCCCACTCTCCCACCAGTGGAAACACTCCCTCCACATTCACTCGATCCAGGCCTTTCACTATTCGATTGAAAGAAGTAAGTGTTTATCTGCAATAATTGTTTTAATTAAATGGATTTCGCAGGACTCTGGTGTTATGCTTCCCCAGTTATATGTACATGTTAGAGCTGAGCAGATTTTTTGATCACCATCGACTGCCTTCTCACCTCATGTGAGGGTCGAGTCTAATTCAGGCTGAAGTGGAGATCACTTCAGACACGGGGAGGGAATTGTCTAACATTAGGAGGACTGGACATTTTGGTGCCTTCCCTCACAGTGGAGAGTGTAGATTCTACTGTGGGGGGATGTTCATGTTTGTGTAAAATCTCTTATAGTGTGTTGTCATTTTTTCTATCTCTTTTTATTATTTGTATGGTTAGTTAACTGTAAAGCACTTTGGCTTTTGATTCAAATCAATTGGAAAATGTGCTATATAAATACATTTATTATTATTTATTATTATTAATCAGGGCCGCTGTAATCTCCACCTTTACTTTTAATATCTGAGGAGATTAAAGAAGATTATTACAAAATTAGCCCCCCCCCCTCCCCCCTACATGGTGGCACAGTGGTGCAGCGGTAGAGTTGCTGCCTTACAGCGCCAGAGACCCGGGTTCGATCCTGACTTCGGATGCCGTCTGTATGGAGTCTGTACGTTCTCCCCGTGACCTGCGTTGGTTTTCTCCAGGTGCCCGTGACCTGCGTTGTTTTTTTCCTCCCGCACTCCAAAGACGTACAGGTTTATAGGATAATTGGCTTCGGTAAAGTTGTAAATTGTCCCTAGTGTGTGTAGGACAGTGTTAGTGTGCGGGGATCTCTAGTCAGTGCAGACTCAATGGGCTGAAGGGCCACTTCTGTAACTTGAAACCAAACTAGTTAATTGACCTGGGACTTTACCTTGATTTGTCCCCACGCTCAAGAGTCAACGGTGTTTTTTTGTCATTTGTCCTGAAATGGAACAGCGAAATTCTTACTTGCAGCAGCACAACAGATATGCAAGCATATTACTCTGTAAAACCCATAATATACAACAAAAGAAAGTTCAGTGTAGATATAGAAACAAACACACACATAAATAGACAATAGTAGGGCAAAGTCAAAAATAATATCCCCATCGATGTAGTTCGGAGCCTATTTGGAGGTTGTTGTGTTTCATAGCCTGATGGTTGTAGGGAAGAAGCTGCTCCTGAACCTGGACGTTACAGTTCTCAGGCTCCTATACCTCCTTCCCGATGGCAGTGGTGAAATGAGAGCGTGGCCAGGGGAGTGTGGGTCTCTGATGATGCTGTCTGCATTTTTGAGGCAGCAACTCTTGTAGACCCCTTCAATAGGGGAGAGATCAGTACCCCTGATGGACTGGGCAGTGTTCACCACGTTTTGCAGTCTCCTTCACTCCTGGGGATTCGGGTTGCCGAACCAGACCGTGATGCCACCAGTCAGTATGCTCTCTGACCTGAATTGCTCATTTTCAGGTCAGGTTGGGGGGGAGTTCCCCCCCGCCACGGGTACCATGTAATCCCGTGCTACCTGCTTCATGGTCGGATAGTCGGCGACTAAACCGTCTCCCCCACCTGGTTTGCCAGGTGAGGAGGGGGCTGTGGATCCCCAGCAAGACCAAAAACAAGAGCTGTCAAAGGGCGGATAAGTTTCTAGCGAGCCAACGGCCATCCACACTTCAGTAGAAGTTGCGGTCACTGTCGTACATACAAGCATTGTAAGGAACGATGATAAAGCACACACACACCAAAATCCTATACTTCCAACGGTGGAATTGAATTGAATTAGACTTTATTAATCCCCTTATTCAGGGGAAATTCAGATGTCCTTGCAGCACACTAATAAAATACAACATAGTATTAAAAAGAAGTTCAACACCAAAACATCCCCCCACAATGGTTCCCACTGTGGGGGAAGGCACAAAGTCCAGTCCCCATCCTCTTGTCCACCCAGAGTCGGGCCCACTGAGGCCTCCACAGTCGCCGCCACGGCGCCCGATGTTCTCGCCGGGTGATGGTGCTCCGGCGTCGGGCGAACCCCCAGCGGCTTGGGGTACCAGGAACGACCACCTTCCCACCGAAGACCGCGGCTTCCAAGCCAACAGACCGCGCCGGACGGAGCTCCACACACTGGCAATCTCAGCGAGAGATCCCAGGCTCCGGGATGTAACATTCAGCGTCGCAGCTGGCCGCTCCACAGAACCGCTGCTCCACGATGTTCTCATCGGCGGTCCCAGCATACTGGAGTTCCGGCGCGGCGACCCAGGAAAGGCATCGCCCGCTCCACGACAGCGCTCCAGCGCTGCACCGCTGCCAAAGCCGATGTTCTGCGCCGCCGCCAAAGCCGATGTTCTGGCCAGGTCCCCTCAGGGAAACGTCGCTCCAGGACCCGCTGGTAGGCCGCAAGGACAGGTCGAAGGCGCTGCTCGGAGGAAGGCAACCCCTCCGACCAGGTAGGGACTTGAAAAGCAGTTTCCCCCTTCCCCCCCACCACCCCCCACACATAAAAAGATTAGGCCCCCTGACTGCACACTCAACGTACTAAAAATAATAAAAAAGAAGGGGAAAAAACGGACAGCTGCAGGACAGGCAGCCGTTCTGGACAGCGCCTCCTCCGGAAGTCTGCAGGAACTGGAGGACAGAGATGTGTGGTGCGTCCGTCACCGTTCCCGTTGGCAACCAGCACCACTGCGTCGCTAATGCTTTCGAGTATGCTCCCTACATCTGTGGAAGTTAATTCTTCTACATTGGATGAGATGCACATGGGCCGTCATGCAAATGGCAATTCAACACATGGAGTTGGCCTGATAGACCGGGGGTGACTTTGCTTGCTCATTTTGATATGTTTACTCTGTGTTCAAAGGTCCGCAATCCATACGCTTAGTATTCAGTGAAATGCAATGGAATGGATTCATTAAATATGATGGAGACTTTTGTAAGATCAATTATGATGCTTCAAATTTCACAAGCATTGCTTAAAAGTGAGGAAGAACCATGATTATAACTTTACAAAAGTTTCCTGTATTTTCCAAATTTAATTATTGTATCAATGCACACATATCCATGTCAACAAGAGAAATCTACTTGGACAATATTATCTTAAATGAGAACACCATGTGCATTACAAGTCCAGTTAAGTCAAGTTTATTGTCATAAGTACAGGTTCGGTGAGCTACAGGTACAATGAAAATCTTGCAGCAGCATTACAGGCACATAAATTCTGAAACATAAATGATACGTAAAGTACAGCTAAAGTCCACAAGACAGTGGAAAGAAAAAGACTGCGCAAAAAGCAAGACATTCATCCAAAACGCAATGAGAAAACAAGTCCATAGTAATGCAAGATGTGGTCCATAGTGTTATACTTAGTTTCAAGTTACCGTAATTCAAAATGCTATTTTCTAAAACTAAATTTGCCTAACTTGCATTTGATTGAATGGATAAGCAATCTCCTCATCTCCCCAGATACACATAAGGAGCAAACGTGGTCACTGAAATTTATAAAGCTGTTGGCCCTGTTCTCCAAGAAACGTACTTGAGGCCAAGGCAGATTTAAATTGATCCAAAATGTTAAATTCAGCAAACAGTTGGAGTAGATCGGGTTAATGCACAGAGTCTTTTAGCCAGAGTAGGGGAATCGAGAGCCAGAGGACATAGGTTCAAAGTGAGGGGGGAAAGATTTACGAAGAACCCGAGGGGCAACATTTTTATACAAAGGGTGGTGGGTGTATGGAACGCACTGCCGGTCGAGGTAATTGAGGCAGGTACTTCATAAGTACTTGGAGCAGAATTAGACCATTCTGCCCATCAAGTCTACTCCACCATTCAATCATGGCTGATCTATCTTTCCCTCTCAACCCCATTCTCCTGCCTTCTCCCCATAACCCCTGACACTCTTAAAGGCCTGTCTCACGAGTCTGCGGTCATTGGCGGCGAAACGGGAAGAATCTGCCGCCATAGACCGCGCACTCGTGAGAACGCACAATTCCGGGGCCGTGCGGCGGTGTTCCCAACACCGCACGGTGCTAAAATAAAACCTACACTGTTGAAAACTATATTCTTACCGCACAACCTCCACCAGTGATGCACGAGTGCGGCACGGCCGCCCGCACGGGCCGCCGCCAATGTGGCTCGAGCGCAGTGCGTCAAACTTCCACTGCCACAGCCTCCGCCAGTGAGGCACGTGTGCGGCATGGCCGCAGGCACAGCCACCGCTACAGCGCCGCGATCAGGACTGCCGCCGCCACAGCCGCTGCTAGTGAGTCACGTGCGGCGGGCCGACGTCATCACACTCGGCCCGCCCTTTTTTTTACTTACCGCAAGCACGTGGGACCAGCCGTATTTGAATTACTCGGCCCCCGCGCAGCATCCGTGCGGCACTCCCGTGGATAGGCTCGGCGCTCTCGCCGTTCCCGTGCGGTCCCTTCTACCGGCGACGCCGCGCATCACCGCCGATGACCGCAAACAGGTAAGACAGAGCCTTTACTAATCAAGAATCTGTCATATCTGTCTAATCAAGAATACTATCACAACACTTCAGAAAGATTTAGACAGGTACATGGATAGAGTAGATCAAGAGGGATATTGACCAAATGCAAGCAGGTGTAGATGGGCCATGTTGGTCGCGTTGGCAAGTTGGGCTGCAGGGCCTGTTCCACGCTGTATGACTCTATGACAATCACACTTTAGACTGAAAAGGGGACATTGATCAGAGAAGGGGCATTGTGTTCCGTTCTCATTTAAAACTATTCTGATATCTACAGGTCGAACTGTATGTTTGTTGAAGCTGTCAAAAGTCAATGCATTAAAAAACAGTGGTGTAAATTCTTGTCTATCGGTCTTGTTTAAGCCAGGTTTTATCAAGTGCTGTTGAAAATCAGTGATTGTATTCAATATCCATTCAATCTATCACCGCCTCATGTAATGATGTTGGTAACTGCATGCTTCAATATTACCTGTATGAATTACTTTAAAAGTCCATGAATGCATTCCAACTTCATCATTTTGTTTCCTGAAGCATATTTGGCTGAACATCATTTATTCAAGTTGGAGATTAATCAGCTGATCAAAAGAGATATTCTTCTCAGTAATTTTGATGCACTAGTTCATTATTAATCTATGTAGAAAGGAACTGCAGATGCTGGTTTACACCAAAGATGGACTCAAAATGCTGGAGTAACTCAGCGGGACAGGCAGCATCTCTGGAGAGAAGGAATGGGTGGCGTTTCGGGTCGAGACCCTTCTTCAGACTCACCTGGAATAGTGGATACAGTAGATGAGGCTAGAGGAGGTGTAAGTGAACCTCTGCCTCACCTGAAAGTCCTGTCAGGGTCCTTGGTCGGAGTCGAGGGAGGTGGTATGGGGATAGGTGTTGCATCTCCTGCGGTTGCAGGGGAAAGTACCTGGGGAGGGGGTGGTTTGGGTGGGAAGGGATGAGTTAACACGGGAGTTGCAGAGGGAACGGTCTCTGCAGAAAACAGAAACGGGGGGAGGTGGGAAGATGTGGCTAGCGGTGGGACCCCCGTTGGAAGTGGCGACAATGTCAGAGGATTAAGTTTGAAGAATGGTCTCGACCCGAAACGTCACCCTCTGGAGAGAAACGTTCCTTCTCTCCAGAGATGCTGCCTGTCCCGCTGAGTTACTCCAGCATTTTGTGTCTATGTTCATTATTAATCAAATGCAAGCCACGTCTTCAGATCAAGGCTCCATAAGACATGAAAAATACGATTGTACAAATGAAGTTGAACGGACTGATAATTCATTGTGTCATTATCTCTCCAAATAAACAGTTGTGGTTGTACTTGATGATATTAGTATTCTACTTAAAGGACGAGGAAATTCACTGAGGTGTTTGTGTAGAACAACTCTGGTATATGAATGCTATCTGAATCTAGTTAGATCTCAGCGGTCCTTAGAGCAGGTCCCGATGATTAAAGTCATTGAAGCTATTTACACAGGTAGACATTGTTAAACAGAAATGTTTGCGCTCTTATCTGGAGGCAACTACAGTTAATTGTTTGCTTGACTGACACTGTTCTGTGGGGTAATGGAATAGGAATTGCTTTTTCCTATACAATGAGTTTTCGGCATTAGCGAGACCTTTTCAAGTCAAGTCGCGACCTTTCCAGAGCCAAATAGTTTGGACAGAAAATTGTTGAGTGGGTCATGAAGAATCGTGGCCACCGAATGATGGGCAGGCATCTGGTTACAAATAGATGACATACTTGATTGAGTTTAGTTTTGGTTATTATTGTCACGTGTACCGAGGTAGAGTGGAAAGCTTTTTTGTGGCGTGCTATCCAGTCAGTGAAAAGACTATACATGATTACAATCAAGCCGTCCACAGTGTACAGACATGGGATAATGGGTATAATGTTTAGTAAAAGATAATGTACAATAAAGTTCAATTAGAGATATTTTGAAAGTCTCCAATGAGGCAGATGGGAGGTCTGGATGCTCTCCAGTTGTTGAGAGGATGGTTCAGTTGCCCTAATCTGAGGAAAGACATTCTTGCCATAGAGGGAGTACAGAGAAGGTTCACCAGACTGATTCCTGGGATGGCAGGACTTTCATATGAAGAAAGACTGGATAGACTCGGCTTGTACTCGCTGTAATTTAGAAGACTGAGGGGGGATCTTATAGAAACTTACAAAATTCTTAAGGGGTTGGACAGGCTAGATGCAGGAAGATTATTCCCGATGTTGGGGAAGTCCAAAACTAGGGGTCACAGTTTAAGGATAAGAGGGAAGACTTTTAGGACCGAGATGAGGAAATCATTTTTTACACAGAGAGAGGTGAATCTGTGGAATTCTCTGCCACAGAAGGTAGTTGAGGCCAGCTCATTGGCTATATTTAAGAGGGAGTTAGATGTGGCCCTTGTGGCTAAAGGGATCAGGGGGTATGGAGAGAAGGCAGGGATGGGATACTGAGTTGGATGATCAGCCATGATCATATCAAATGGCGGTGCAGGCTCGAAGGGCCGAATGGCCTACTCCTGCACCTATTTTCTATGTTTCTATGTTTCTATAAGAGCTAGGAAGAAATGACCCTGAATCTGGAGGAGTGGGTGGCACGGCGGCACAGCAGTCGAGTTGCTGTCTTACAGCGCCAGAGTCCCAGGTTCGATCCTGACCATGGGTTTTGTCTGTACGGAGTTTGTACATTATCCCCTGTGACCGCGTGGGGTTTTCTCTGGGGATGCTCTGGTTTTCTCCCACATTCGAGAGGCGTGTGGGTTTGTAGGTTAATTGGCTTTGGTAAATTGCCCCCAGTGTGTAGGATAGAATTAGTGTATGTGATCATTGGTTGGTGCAGACTCGGTGGGCTGAAGGGCCTGTTTCCATGCTGTATCTCTAAACTAAACTAAACTAGCATCATAGACTCATAGAGTCATACAGCCTTAGGCCCAACCTGCCCACGCTAACCAACATATCCCATCTACATTAGTCCACCTACCTGCGTTTGGCCCATACCCATCCAAATGTGTCCTATCCATGTAACCTCATGTCACTAAACCTAGCTTTATTTAATTAGCTAAACTTAAAATGCCCCATTGCCATGATAGGATATGAAAGTGCTCTTCTAGACTACTAGTCTATCGATGAAACTATTATACCCTATAATCACTGGGTGTTATTGTCACTCCCCATTAACTTCAGAAAAGCCTTGTAATGAGACTCTCAATTGGAATTAATTACGTGATGTGAAATTGCAGAAATACTGCAGCCAATTCAAAATCGTTACTCTGGGCAGGACATTGCCATTCCATTCATTGTGCTATTGATTTATAGAGTTGACAAGAAACTCAACCTTGGAGATCCAGAGAGGGAATAAATGAAGCTGCAGGTTCTCAGACAAACAGACAATGAATGGTTTGTTAAGCTTAAATGTTGCCAGAAAAGATATTTCTTATGTGCCAGTTGTGCGATGTGCAGTCCTGCTAGATTCAGAAGGCAGCCTCTTCCTTGGTGCAAAGTTGGTTGAATGCTCACGCGTGCAAATAAGATGGATTAGTTTAGTTTATTTAGTTCAGTTTAGAGATACAGCTTGGAAACAGGCCTATCAGCCCACCGTATCCGCGCCAACCAGCAATCACACGTTCGCACTAGTTCTTCCCGACACACCTGGAGAAAACCCACGCGGTCACAGAGAGAACATACAAACTCTGTACAGACAGCACCCGTAGTCAGGATCGAACCTGGGTCTCTGGCGCTGTAAAGCAGCAACCCTACTGCTGCGCCACCGTGCCGTCTTTCTGAAAGATTATTTTGTGAAAGTCATTTTAGGACACTGGGCTAAAACGTTCGCACAGTTCACATTCCCCTGACATCACTTTCTCAAGTACTTGTAATAAAGTGGGTTATAACGTGCTCATTATTTTTAATTGTTATATTTCCTTTATGTCCCTGTTTTGCACTTTAAACTCATCCTGTTTTTACTTCCTCTTTTTACTTACTTACTTAGACTCTGATTCAAGTTCCCTTCTTCATTGTTTTTTTCTTTCTTTAGAATCATAGAGTCATACAGCGTGGAAACAGGCCCTTCCACCCAACTTGTCCATCCCGACCAACATGCCCCATCTACACTAGTCCCACCTGCCTGCATTTGGCCAATATCCCTCTAAACCTACCCAATCCATGTATGTGCCTAATTGTTTCTTTACTTTTAAATTGAACTGGTTCAGGAGGTCGGCTATTAAACTTCATGGCCATGAGATTCCAATAGCCTTTGTAAACTTGCCGCCCATTGCCTGGTGTTGTCTTCAGCGACATGGTTTAATCTAACGAGAATACCAAGACCAGCAGACAGCCAGCCAGGAAATGATGCCAACCCATAACTCCTGAGCAAGAAACTTATGCGCAGAAGACACCGTTCGATTGCTGTATCGGTTCTTTGGAAGAACTAGTCAACTAATACCGAACCCTGCCCATTTCCCGTAGCTTTGCAATTTACTCTTCATAAGTTCATAAGTCAAAGGAGCAGAATTAGGCCATTCGGCCCATCGAGGTGGCACAGTGGCGCAGTGGTAGAGTTGCTGCCTTCAAGCGCCAGAGACCTGGGTTCGATCCTGACTACGGGTGCTGTCTGTATGGAGTTTGTACGTTCTCCCTGTGACCATGTGGGTGTTCTCCGGGTGCTCCGGTTTCCTCCCACACTCCAAAGATGTACAGGCTTGCGGGGTAATTGGCTTCAGTAAAATTGTAAATTGTCCCTAATGTGTAGGATTGTGTTAGTGTACGGGGTGATCGTTAGCTCGCATGTATCTATGTATCTATGTACTTGGTAGGCCAAAAGGCCTGTTTCCGCGCTGTATCTCTAAAATTGAAAGTCTAAAGAATCTACTCTGCCATTCAATATTGGCTGATCTATCTTTCCCTCTCAACTCAATTCTCCTGTTTTCTCCCCATAACCTTCGGCACCCTTACTGGTCAAGAATCTTTCAAACTCTGCTTTAAAAATACCCAAATGACTTGGCCTCCACAGCCATTTGCTGCAATGAATTCCACAGATTCACCACCCTCTGACTAAAGAAATTCCTCCTCATCTCCTTTCTAAAGGTACGTCCTTTTATTCTGAGGCTGGAGCCTCTGGTCCCAGACTCTCCCATCAGTGGAAATATCCACTCCACATCCACTCTATCCAGGCTTCTCACTATTCGGTTTGAATTCAGTTTTTAGTATTCAGTATTCTTGCTTATGTAAAAATTGCAGTTCTCTCTTGAAAGTTGCCGTTAAGCCTTTCTATTCCGCAGGAGCAGCGGTCTTGCTTTCGCTAGCGCAGATTTGCTTTAGTACCGTTCTCCGATGAATCCCCCGATTAGAAAACTGGTCAGATTTCTTTCCCTGCCGATGAATAAAGAATCAATTGGTGCATCCAAGCGAATCACGCCAGCTTAAAGTACTCGTTAGAAAACACCAGTGTGTGCTGCAGCGGGCAAAGTGAACCAGGGAACACAGTGTGCTTCACAATCCACTTTTGGCAGGTGTAACTTGTTTCATGTGCCACGTGGATCTCGAATAATTGTGCCGTGGGATGTGCTGAGAGAATCCTTCCAGTCAATTAATTAAACATGGCTACAAGGGGATAGCACACAGAGATTCAATGAGGTTACATGTAAGCCGTCATAATGTTGAGTGTGGCGAGCGAGTGGAATTCGGCTCCATTTTATTGCTTTCCATTGATTTCAGGTTGCAGAGGCCTAAAGGGATGCAGCACAGGAACAGCTCCTTCGGCCCATCTAGTCCATGCCGACCAAAATGCCCCTTCTAAGCTAGTACCATTTGCCTATGTTAGTGCCACATCCCTCCAGACCTGTCCCAGTGTCTTTTTAATGCTGTCATAGTACTTGCCTCAACTATCTCCTCTGGCAGCAAAGTTCCCTGTACCCACGACCCTCTGTGTGGAAAAAGTTGCCCCTCAGGTTGCTATTAAATCTTTCCCCTCTCATCTTTCAACCTATGTCCTCTTGTTCTTGATTCCCTCACCCTGTGTGGAAGCCTCTGTGCATTCACCCTATCTACTCCTTTCCTGCTTCTGCTTCTTCTTCTTGCGTATGGCGTGCACAGCCTAAAGTTGTAGGACAACTTGTTCTATTTGATCTTATTTGATTGTGCACACGTGGTTGATTGCATTCGTTGAAACAGGGCGGACCACGTGAAGGTTCCTGATTTCATACAACTCTAGTCGAGGGTCAAGAGTGTTGTATTGTTAAAGCCCTGTCCCACGGTACGAGTTCATTCCAAGAGCTCTCCCGAGTTTGCCCTGATTCGAACTCGGAGATGTACGGTAATGGCCACCCGTCGGTACTCGGGGCTCTTGTGGACATTTTTCATCATGTTGAAAAATCTTCACGAGTCTTCCCGTGCTTACCTGCCGTTAGCGAGTCTTCCCGAGTACCTGCCGTTAGCGCTAAGAGACGTCCCCGAGCTCCGAGGTGCCCGCTACGTTCATTCTCCGTGCTTACCACGAGCTCGATTTTTTTTTAAACTCGGGAGAGCTCTTGGAATGAACTCGTACCGTGGGACAGGGCTTTCATATGTCCCAGATAGAACAATGAAATTCTTACTTGCAGCAGGACAACCTTGTAATCCTGTACTGTCTTTCAGCTGGGGGACCAGGCGTGGGGGAGCCGCCGAGATCTAAGAGGGACCCGGGTTGGGTTGAGACGGCGAGAATGAAGAGGGACCAACATAGAAACATAGTAGATAGGTGCAGGAGTAGGCCATTTGGCCCTTCGAGCCAGCACCACCATTGAATATGATCATGGCTGAACATCCAAAATCAGTACCCTGTTCCTGCTTTTTCCACATATCCCTTGATTCCTTTAGCCCTAAGAGCTAAATCTAACTCTCTCTTGAAAACATGACTCTAACAAGTACGTGTGAGGAGGAACTCCAGATGCTGGATTAAACCGAAGATAGACACAAAAAGCGGGCCAGGCAGCATCTCTGGAGAGAGGGAAAGGGTGACTTTTTGGGTTGAGACCCTTCTTCAGACTGGTTAGGGATAAGGGCAATGAGAGATGTAGACGGTGATATGGAGAGATAAAGAACAATGAGCAAGTATTCTTTGTAACTATGATGGCATCAGAAACATGGCGACACTTTTGTGTACTTTGTGTATTGTATCAAAAACAAAGAATTTCACTGCACCTGGGTACAGGTGACAATAAAGTATGATTGAATTGGATCATTGATTATGAGAGGTTCTGGTGTAATGAGAACTCAATGCCCAACGGTGCTTTTATTTAACGCACTGTGAAATTATTTTCTTACAAACAGTCCAGTGGAGTATTCCCATCCCTAAGCACATCCCTGATTAACTGGTCAACACGGACTCGGTGGGCTGAAGGGCCTGGTTCCACGCTGTATCACTAAACCTAAACCAGGGACATTTTTATCACTATTTTACCAAAGCCAATTAACCTACAAACCAGCACGCCTTTGGAGAGTGGGAGGAAACTGGCGAACCCAGAGAAAGCCCACGCAGGGTCAAGGGGAGAACATGCAAACTCCGTACAGGCAGCACCCACGGTTAGGGTTGAACACGGGTCTCTGGCGCTTTGAGGCAGCAACTCTGCCGCTGCGCCACCGTGCCGCCCACTGGAAGATGGGTGGACAAAGGCCTTGGATAAAAGAAAACAAAAGGTATCTCTTAAAGTCTAAAGTGAAGCCGGAGGAGAGGAGTAAGTTGTGGAGTTGTGAATTGTACCGCTGCGCTGCCATGCCGCCCGCCCCCCTCGTGTTGAGATATTCTCTTCAGCTTCTGTCCGTTTAGTCAGGAGCGAGTGTGATAGATCGCGCTTTTGCACCGACCTATTGTTAATCTTCATGCCTAATAAATGAATTGGGTTGCTCACAATTTACGAGCAGGTTCGCACATTAGCGCGCTGAAGCATTGTTTTACTGTCTTTCGGAGACAGTATTGATATTGTTCGAGGCACCTGTCATTAAACACAACACCAGACTGTGTCCTGATGAGAAAATTACCGTTGTGCAAAGACATAAATTACAAAAGCTAATTGCAAGAAGCATTGTCAGGTGCAAGGTTTAATTGCTGCGATTATTGTGATCTAGAGAGAGACACCTTGAAAAATATCTCTGTAGATTTGAGGTCTAATTTGATTTAAAGAAAGTCTCGGGTGCCAGCTTTAATCTGCACAAGGATAAATTGTGCACTTGGATTCATTGAGTGTTTTCATTTCTTCTTGATCCTGTTCAAAGGTCAGCTGCCCATCCTTTGTGTCTGTCCCTCACCAGGGCCAACGAGCCCAATTCCAGTGGGCGGCGCGGTGGCGCAGCAGTAGAGTTGCTGCCTCACAGCGCCAGAGACTCGGGTTCGTTCCTGACTATGGGTGCTGTCTGTATGGAGTTTGCACGTTCTCCCTGTGGCTGCGTGGGGTTTTCTCCGGGTGCTCCGGTTTCGTCCCACACTCCAAAGACCCTGTAATGAAATACATTTTGTTGAATTTTACTGGATTTTGTTTCATCAAACTCCGTACAGACAGCACTCGTAGTCAGGATCGGACGAGGGTATCTGGCGCTGTAAGGCAGCAACGCTATCCTTGCACCACCGTGCCGCCCCTGTGGTGTCCTGTTGACAATCGTGCGCTCACGTTGAAGAAAGGTTTAAAATCCATATCCTTGTTTTCAGCTACCAAGCTTTCCTTAAATAAACATCTCTGGCTACAAGGTTGGGGGAAACTGGGCTTTCCAAAGGGTATGGAATTGGATTTGGAGAAAGAGCAAAGGGCAGGGCTCTGGGGAAAGAGAAGGACAATGGGAAAGATTGGATTACTCTGCAAAGAACCAGCATGGTCTTGAGTGCCGAATGTTTTGTAAGGATTTATTGATTCACAGTTCTTTCCTTGTGGATTCAGGCTCGAAGGGCCGAATGGTCTACTCCTGCACCTATTTTCTATGTTTCTATTTTCTATGTTTCTTTAAGATTCTCCTGAAAACCTGCATTTGATCATTCTCCCTGCTACCTACCCAATATGCCTCCTTTTTTTTGTTAATCCTGAATGAATGAATGAATGAATGAATGAATGAATACATTTATTGGCCAAGTATGTACACATACAAGGAATTTGCCTTGGTGCTCCGCTCGCAAGTAACAACACGTCATACAGTAAACAATTAAGAATGACACACAAAACATTAAACATTAATAATAAAACATAACAGTTTAAACATGTGAATGAAATAAAATACCAGAGCAAAATGAGGCTACAGACTTTTGGTTTATTGCCTTG
Organism: Malacoraja senta; assembly: GCA_038087875.1. Taxonomy (NCBI): domain Eukaryota; kingdom Metazoa; phylum Chordata; class Chondrichthyes; order Rajiformes; family Rajidae; genus Malacoraja; species Malacoraja senta. Next base: position 81,909,813 of record CM075979.1, read on the forward strand.
GGATATTTGAGCTATGGTTGGCACTGTCCACATGAATGTTGTTGCTGTTGTCACATCTCCCCAGTGTCAACATCATGTGCAGGGGGGAGCTGAGGGGTTGCATCTCCAACCAGTGATGTACCTGGAGAAATCAGTTGATTACCAAGCCTTCAGAGCAGGTCAGAGGGTGGATGTTCATAAGTTCATGTGATAGAAGCAGTATGACGGCATTTGGCCCATCCAGTCTGCTCCGCCGTTCAATCATGGCTGATCTATCTTTCCCTCCTAACTCCATACTCTTGCCTTCTCCCCATAACCCCTGACAACCTTACTAATCAAGAATCTATCTACCTCTGCCTTAAAAATATCCATTGACTTGGCCTCCACAACTGTCGGGGGAGTCTAATGGTGAGTCACTCTTGACTCCCCAATGCTTTTCACAGTCATAGAGTCATGCTGCGTGGAAAAAGGCCCTTTGGCCGAACTTGGCCACACCGACCAACATGCCCCATCTTCACGAGTCCCTCCTGCCTGTGTTCGGCCTATACGACTCTAAACCTGCCCTATCCACGTACCTGCCTAAATGTTTCTTAAACATTGCGATAGTCCCTGCCTCAACTACCTCCTCTGGCAGCTCGTTCCATACACCCACCACCCTTTGCTTGAAAAAGTTACCCCTCAGATTCCTATTAAATCTTTCCCCCCTCACCTTAAACCTGTATCATCCGGTTCTCGAGGCCCCAACTCTGGGCAAGAGAAACTGTGCCTCTACCCGACCTATTCCTCTCATGATTTTATACACCCCTATAAGATCACTCCTCATCCTCCTGAGCTCCAAGGAATAGAGACCCAACCCACTCAACCTCTCCGCCACATAGGATACATCTCAGATGTGTGAAAGAACTCTTTAGTTCTCTGTTAGTCTGCCGTTCCATCACCCCTTAGGTGTCATCCTGGATGATGCAGCTAACTTGAATGTTTAGTTTAGTTTAGTTTAGAGATACAGTGTGGATACAGACCTTTCAGCCCACTGAGTCTGCGCCGATCACTGATCACCCGTCCACTGGTTCTATCATTAGATTAGTATTGAGATACAGAGTGGAGACAGCCCCTATGGCCCAACGGGTCCATGCCGACAACCACCCCATACACTAATTCTATCCTACACACCAGGGTCGATTTTACAGAAGCCAATTAACAATTTACAGAAGCCAATTAACCTACAAACCTGCACGTCCTTGGAGTGTGGGAGGAAACCAGTGCACCCGGAGAAAACCCATGCGATCGCAGGGAGAACGTACAAACAGCGTGCAGACAGCGCCCGTAGTCAGGATCGAACCCGAGTCTCTGGCGTTGTGAAGTAGCAGCTCCACGGCTGTGCCACCCATAAGATTATCCATCAGATGCACCACTGCAAAATGTGAAATACATTCCTGATTAAAAGCATTCAGATATTAGTAGAATTGCTTTAATACATCAGTGGTGTCTTCAATTACCAAATGAATTTTTGGTGCAATTAATTTTCTTGACATAAATAACTGCTATTGTAGTACAAGATCACGAGTACATCAGAGCTATTTATTCCACGTGGATTAAACAGAAGCTGGGAATGTATCTGGTTTCAGCATCCCAAAGCATCATTGTTTACATAAAGATATAAATGTCCTTGAATTAAAGTTCCTTTGAGGATTTCTGCTGCACATACATAAGAATGGGAACTGTACATGTGTGATGTTATATGATATGCAGTTGAGAATTAGCAAGGGATTTCACGGCAAAGCTCTGCGCAAGCTATGTACGCGCGGCGCGGTGGCGCAGCAGTAGAGTTGCTGCCTTATAGCTCCAGAGACCCAGTTTGATCCTGACTTTGGTTGCAGTCTGTACGGAGTTTGTACGTTCTCCCGGTGACCTGCGTGGGTTTTCTCCGGAATCTTGGGTTTCCTCCCACACTCCAAAGACACACAGGTTTGTAGGCTTAATAGGCCTTGGTGAAATTGTCAATTGTCCCTATTGTGTGTAGGATAGTGTGCGGGGATCGCTGGTCAGCGTGGACTCGGTGGGCCGAAGGGTCTGTTTCTGAGCTGTGTCTCTGAAATAAACTGGACAAAGAAAATGGTCCATTCTGAGGCCTGTTGTAAGATATTCTCCAAGAGTTCTCAGATGCATTCGTCAATACTGCCTTTCCTCTCTTTCACTCATTTCAAATAGAATTTTTGCATCCCAGTCAATGTGTACTGAATGCACCTTCTTTCTGCCCTGTCTATTTATATGTCTGTCTGGGCATTGATGTGCTCATCTATTTAAAGGCCTGTCAATCTATTTATATATTTGTTTGTCTATTAATGTATCTGTCTGTCTTTGTTTCCATCTTGATTGCACTTACAGCGATTTTTTCCTTCTCCCATGATAGAGATGTTATTTTTCAATACCGATGTTTTTTATTCAGAGTCATGTCAAGTTCTTACCCACTCATCAATGGAACCCCTTCAGAAGCCAGCGTGTTACATGGAAACCAGAAAGTAATTGGCTTCTCTTTGAATTTGTCACCCCAGTTAATCCTGAAAAGGTGAGGAGTTTTAAGAGGAGCCAAATTGGTTTCCCAGCTTTGATGTGTAAAAATAAAAAAATGCCTGGTTTAAAAATCCTGATTCCTTTTTTTGCTCATGGGTCAAAAACATGTGATTGTTGAATTACCAGAGAGTTATCATACTGAACTGCGACAGTCTTAGTTTAGTTTCGAGATCCAGCGCAGAAACAGGCCCTTTGGCCCACCGAGTCCATGCCGACCAGCGATCCCCGCACACTAACACTATCCTACCCCCACTAGGGACAATTTACAATTGTACCAAGCTAATTAACCAACGAGCCCGTACATCTTTGGAGTGTGGGACGGAATCAAGGGATATGGGTAGAAAGCAGGAACGGGGTACGGATTTTGGATGATCAGCCATGATCATATAGAATGGCGGTGCTGGCTCGAAGGGCCAAATGGCCTACTCCTGCGCCTATTTTTTATGTTTCTATGAAACCGGAGATCCCGTAGAAACCCCAAGCAGGTCACAGGGAGAACGTACACTCTATGTACAGACCAGCACCAGTAGTCAGGATCTAACCCGGGTCTCTGGCGCTGTAAGGCAGCAAATCTACCGCTCCGCCACCGTGTTGCCCAGTCATAAAATTATACAGCATGGAAACAGGCCAATCTGCCCACATGTGTACACTGGCCAGTGGACATGCGTCCATCTTCATTCCATCTTCAAACACTATCTTGTAGCCTTCAATGCCCAAGTGGTTTGAACAGTGGAGAAAATATTGACTGATTGAATTACGACTTGGTTTGGAAATTCAAATTGCAGCAGGATCCTGATCAATTGGGCAACTTGGCTGAGGAATGGTTGATGGAATTTAAAACTGGGAAATGTGAGGTGTTGCTTTTGGGAAGTCTAACATGGGTCGGACCTACACAGTGAACGGGAAGGCCCTGGGAAGTGTTGTAGAGCAGAGAGATCTAGCAGTGCAGGCACATAGTTCCTTGAGTGTGGCCTCACAGGCAGATAGGTTGGTCAAAAAGACTTTCAGCTCATTGGCCTTTATCCGTATTGAGCATAGCACTTGGGAGATCGTGTTGCAGTCATATAAAATGTTGGTGAGGCCACATTCAAAGTATTGTGTTCAATTTTGGGCCCCATTTTATAGGAAGTATGTGGTCAAGCTGGAAATGGTGCAGAGAAGATTTACAAGGGAGTAGCCAGGACTCGAGGGCCTGAGCTATAGGGAGAAGTTGAACAGGCTAGCACTTTATTCCTTGGAGCGCAGGAGGATCTGGGGCGATCTTATAGAGGTGTATAAATTCATGAAAGGATCAGGTAAAAGCACAGTCTCTTGCCCAGTTTAGGGGAATTGAGAACTAGAGGACATAGATTTAAAGTGGGGGGAAAAGATATACTAGGAACCTGTACACAAGGACTTTTTTACACAAAGGGTGGTGGGTGTATTGAACAAACTGCCGGAGGAGGTCATTGAGGAAGGGACTATCGCAACGTTTTAAGAAACATTTAGACAGGGACATGGATGAGATAGATTTTTAGGGATATGGGCCAAACGCAGGCAGGTGGGACCAGTGTAGATGGGACATGAACTGAACACAATACTCACTAAAATTTCATACAACTGTAACATGACCGATGAAGGCCAATGTGCCGAAAGGCTATTTAACCACCACAATTTTCCAGTGACGCCACTTTCAAGGAACTATATGCCTGCTCTCCTAGATCCCTCTGCTCTACAACACTCCCCAGAGCCCTAACATTCACTGTGTAAGTCCTGCCATTGCAAAATGAAAATCTCCTTGACTCAAGTTAGGAATGCAATTTTGTTCTTCCAAAGCCAGCCACACGAGAGAAGCCAGTGAATAAAATGGGTTTAAGAAGGAACTGCAGATGCTGGAAAATCGAAGGTACACAAAAAAGCTGGAGAAACTCAGCGGGTGCAGCAGCATCTATGGAGCGAAGGAAATAGGCAAAGTTTCGGGCCGAAACCCTTCTTCAGACTGATGGGGGGTGGGGATAAGAAAGGAAAAAGGCGGAGGAGGAGCCCGAGGGCTGAGGGATGGGAGGAGACAGCCCGAGGGCTGAGGAAGGGGAGGAGAAGCATGGGCTAACAGAATAGGGAGAATTCAATGTTCATGCTCCCATGAAATGGGTTGCCTTCTGTTTTGTTTTTCAGCAAGTGGCTTTTTACTTTGTTACGTGCTGGTTGTTATTTTCAGTGCTAATCTATGTTTTTTGCTCTTAGCCTGTTGGCCAAGAGTTTGATTGCCAGAATTTTAATTGCTGTCATTCTAAGTTGGAAAATGGGTTTTACAATGGAGATTCCTCCTTGTTTCTTTCCCTGTTTATTTGGAAGAGGATGAAGGGTTTTTACCACAGAGTTCATCTCTTCTGCTTTTGCCTCGGCCCAGATACGCTCCTTTTCCTACTTGACAACCACTCAAAGAAGATTCCACCAATGTACCAAAGGGCGGCAACATCAATTGGCTTGTTATTAATGTAAATTGTCCATAGTGTGTGTAGGATAGTGCTAATGTGCGGGGATCGCTGGTTGGTGCGGACTCGGTGGACTGAAGGGCCTGTTTCCGCACTGTATCTCTAAAGGGCCTGTCCTACTTGGCGATTTTTTTCGGCGACTGTCAGGTCATCGAAAAAATCGCCCATGGTGACGCTGCGTGACGACGTATTGACGTGCGGTGTCTCCTCAAGTGTCACAACATTTTTTTTGTCGCTGCTGGATTTTGAAATGTTCAAAATCTTTTGGCGACCTGACACGTCAGGCGATGACGCCGGCAGTCGTCAAAAAAATCGGCGTGGGACGGGCCCTTAAACGAAACTAAACTGAACTTAACTAAACTAAACTAAATTAGTAACGGCATCAAAAGGTTATCGGAAGAACACAGGGGAGTGGAGTTGAGAGGGAAAAATGGATCAGCCATGTCGAATGGTGGAGTAGACTTGATGGGCCCAATGCCCCAGTTCCGCTCCTTGGTTTATGGTCTTACGGCAATGCCTGATGGATTGCTATCATTTCTAGTTTCCTTATTCTTGCAGCTAAATTCTGCCTGAATGTTGACATTTAATGATACGGCCTTACAAACTTCGGCATAAATGGTCTCTACGTGCTTCTACCCGAACGGAACTTTAATTTAATGTTTCATAATGAATGAAGCCCTCATGTTTTTTCCTCGCTGCACCTCGCCGGATCCCAGGCTGAGGAACAGGCTTGTACATCTGGATTTGTTCATCTTCAGCGGCAGGGTCATGTCTGGTGAAATAATTTTGTTTTGTGCACTTGTCCCTGCTGAGAATTGAGGTGTTCCTCGCTTCCTGGCAACAGAATTTTGAGTTCAACACAAATATTCTTGTATGTGCTCAGTGGACGTTTGCCCAAATTACGTGAAAATCACTTGGAGGGAATGTCAGAGATGGGACTCTATGATGATAATACTCAAATACTCACTTACCAAATAGTGAAAGGCCTGGATAGAGTGGTTGTGGAGAGGATGTTTACATTAGTGGAAGAGTCTAAGACTAGAGGTCATAGCTTCAGAATTAAAGGACGTTCCTTTAGGAAGGAGATGAGGTGGAATGTATTCAGTCAGAGGGTGGTGAATCTGTGGAATTCTTTGCCACAGTAGGCTGTGGAGGCCAAGTCAATGGATATTTTTAAGGCAGAGAAATAGATTCTTGATTAGTACGGGTATCAGGAGTTATGGGGTGAAGGCAGAAGAATGGGGTTAGGAAGGAGAGATGGTTCAGCCATGATTGAATGGCGGAGTAGACTTGATGGGCCAAATGGCCTAATTCTGCTCCTCTCCAACAGAGGACACGGACACCGACGGTACTGGAACGGTCCACCTAGGCCGCCGAGGGGCCGACATACCGGCCCGCAAATCTCAGCTTCAGAAGTCGGCTATGGGAACGGATCTGCTGGCTCCGGTCGGGCCGGAGTTCCAGAGCCCCGGCCACAGGGGGCAAATTCCACCCCTGTGGTCGTGGAAGTCCCGAAGAGGTTGAGATCGGCCGCCTCACTTGGCCTAGGCACCACATTATTGGGGGGAGATTTCAAGTGCGTTCCTGTGATTTAATCCGGATTAAAGGAGGTGCCGGATATTAGTTGCCAGAAAATAATTGGTGGGCCTGCATTTCCCTGACATTTCCCTCTTCCTCAAGATATTTTCTCCTGTCTCGGTTTGCATGGGACTCGCATTAACTTTGCCAATCTTTTCCTTTTTATATTTATATTTCTACCAGTTCTTGCTATGTGTCATGGTTTCTCTCTGGCTGACCCTTATATCCTGCCTTCCCTTATTAGCGTCTTGTACGTTGACTAAACTATGACATTTTCCCAACCTTAATTATTACTGTTGGAAACATGATAAGCCTTTTCCTTTGTGCTGCACTATCTTCAACTTCCCATAGCTATGGATGGATGACTCTTCTTTTTATTTTGCCTTAGTGGGATCAAAACCACTTTCGTACTCATTTGTTATGTTGGCCTCTGTTTGTTTATTGTCGTGCCTTTCTATGTAGTTATCCAGCAAATAGAATCAACCCACACCTTATGCCTTCCTAATTTGCTCTATTTTGATTTAAGACCCTGATTTCAGATTGGACGTAATCATTTTTATTCCTCATATAAAATTCTATCGTGTTATGATCACTGTTCGCAAAGGCTCCTTAATCACCGGATCATCAATTAATCTTTCAATTAATTGATCATCAATCAATTGTTCCATCTGAAGAAGAGTCCCGACCTGAAACGTCACCCATCCATTTTCTCCAGAGAATGCTGCTTGACCCGCTGGGTTATTCCAGAACCAGGGGGCCACAGTCTTAGAATAAAGGGGAGGTCATTTAAGACTGAGGTGAGAAAAAACTTTTTCACCCAGAGAGTTGTGAATTTATGGAATTCCCTGCCACAGAGGGCAGTGGAGGCCAAGTCACTGGATGGATTTGAGAGAGAGTTAGATAGAGCTCTAGGAGCTAGTGGAGTCAAGGGATATGGGGAGAAGGCAGGCACGGGTTATTGATAGGGGACGATCAGCCATGATCATATTGAATGGCGGTGCTGGCTCGAAGGGCCGAATGGCCTCCTCCTGCACCTATTTTCTATGTTTCTATGTTTTCTATGTCTATTCCAACATTTTGTGTCTGTCTTCGGTATAAACCAGGATCTGCAGTTCCTTCCTACCCATTATCCTACTTAGATTGCTGTGGTCCTAGGTTCAGGTCCTGTTTGCAACAACTTTCATGTGCACTGAAAATAATTTATGTGTTTAGAATTATGGTATTGCCGACTGTCTGTCTTCTATCTTCGATATATGCCAGCATTTGCAGTTTCCTTTTTGCACATCAATGAATCCTTTCTGTGCAGCAAGGAACTGCAGATGCTGGTTTAAACCGAAGATAGACACAAAATGTTGGAGTAACTCTGGGACAGGCAGCATTTCTGGAGAGAAGGAATGGGTGACGTTTCGGGTCGAGACCCTTCTTCAGACTCCTTTCTCATTAATTAATCCTTTCATAGATACATAGATACATAGAAAATAGGTGCAGGAGTAGGCCATTCGGCCCTTCGAGCCTGCACCGCCATTCAATATGATCATGGCTGATCATCCAACTCAGTATCCCGTACCTGCCTTCTCTCCATACCCCCTGATCCCTTTAGCCACAAGGGCCACATCTAACTCCCTCTTAAATATAGCCAATGAACTGGCCTCAACTACCCTCTGTGGCAGAGAGTTCCAGAGATTCACCACTCTCTGTGTGAAAATGTTTTTTCTCATCTCGGTCATAAAGGATTTCCCCCTTATCCTTAAGCTGTGACCCCTTGTCCTGGACTTCCCCAACATCGGGAACAATCTTCCTGCATCTAGCCTGTCCAACCCCATAAGAATTTTGTACGTTTCTATAAGATCCCCTCTCAATCTCCTAAATTCTAGCGAGTATAAGCCAAGTCTATCCAGTCTTTCTTCATATGAAAGTCCTGCCATCCCAGGAATCAGTCTGGTGAACCTTCTCTGCACTCCCTCTATGGCTATAATGTCCTTCCTCAGATTTGGAGACCAAAACTGTCCGCAATACTCCAGGTGTGGTCTCACCAAGACCCTGTACAACTGCAGTAGAACCTCCCTGCTCCTATACTCAAATCCTTTTGCTATGAAAGCTAACATACCATTCGCTTTCTTCACTGCATGCTGCACCTGCATGCCTACTTTCAATGACTGGTGTACCATGACACCCAGGTCTCGCTGCATCTCCCCTTTTCCTAATCGGCCACCATTTAGATAATAGTCTGCTTTCCTGTTTTTGCCACCAAAGTGGATAACCTCACATTTATCCACATTATACTGCATCTGCCAAACATTTGCCCACTCACCCAGCCTATCCAAGTCACCTTGCAGTCTCCGAGCATCCTCCTCACAGCTAACACTGCCCCCCAGCTTAGTGTAATCCACAAACTTGGAGATGTTGCCTTCAATTCCCTCATCCAGTTCATTAATATAAATTGTAAATAGCTGGGGTCCCAGCACTGAGCCTTGCGGTACCCCACTAGTCACTGCCTGCCATTGTGAAAAGGACCCGTTTACTCCTACTCTTTGCTTCCTGTTTGCCAGCCAGTTCTCTATCCACATCAATACTGAACCCCCAATACCATGTGCTTTAACTTGTATACTAATCTCTTATGTGGGACCTAGTCGAAAGCCTTCTGAAAGTCCAGATACAACATATCCATTGGTTCTCCCCTATCCACTCTACTAGTTACATCCTCGAAAAATTCTATAAGATTCGTCAGACATGATTTACCTTTCGTAAATCCATGCTGACTTTGTCCAATGATTTCACCACTTTCCAAATGTGCTGCTATCCCATCTTTAATAACTGACTCTAGCAGTTTCCCCACTACCGATGTTAGACTAACTGGTCTGTAATTCCCCGTTTTCTCTCTCCCTCCCTTCTTAAAAAGTGGGGTTACGTTTGCTACCCTCCAATCCTCAGGAACTACTCCAGAATCTAAAGAGTTTTGAAAAATTATCACTAATGCATCCACTATTTCTGGAGCTACTTCCTTAAGTACTCTGGGATGCAGCCTATCTGGCCCTGGTGATTTATCGGCCTTTAATCCATTCAATTTACCCAACATCACTTCCCGACTAACCTGGATTTCACTCAGTTCCTCCATCTCCTTTGACCCGCGGTCCCCTGCTATTTCCGGCAGATTATTTATATCTTCCTTAGTGAAGACGGAACCAAAGTAGATATTCAATTGATCCGCCATATCCTTGTTCCCCATGATCAATTCACCTGTTTCTGACTGCAAGGGACCTACATTTGTTTTAACTAATCTCTTTCTCTTCACATATCTATAAAAACTTTTGCAGTCAGTTTTTATATTCCTTGCCAGTTTTCTTTCATAATCTATTTTCCCTTTCCTAATTAAGCCCTTTGTCCTCCTCTGCTGGTCTCTGAATTTCTCCCAGTCCTCTGGTATGCTGCTTTTTCTGGGTAATTTGTACGCATCATCTTTTGCTTTGATACTATCCCTGATTTCCCTTGTTATCCACGGATGCACTACCTTCCCTGATTTATTCTTTTGCCAAACTGGGATGAACAATTTTTGTAGTTCATCCATGCAGTCTTTAAATGCCTTCCATTGCATATCCACCGTCAACCCTTTTAGAACTAATTGCCAGTCAATCTTGGCCAATACACGTCTCATACCCTCAAAGTTACCTTTCTTTAAGTTCAGAACCGTTGTTTCTGAATTAACAATGTCACTCTCCATCCTAATGAAGAACTCAACCATATTATGGTCACTCTTGCCCAAGGGGGCACGCACAACAAGACTGCTAACTAACCCTTCCTCATTACTCAATACCCAGTCTAGAATAGCCTGCTCTCTCGTTGGTTCCTCTACATGTTGGTTTAGATAACTATCCCGCATACATTCCAAGAAATCCTCTTCCTCAGCACCCCTGCCAATTTGATTCACCCAATCTATATGTAGATTGAAGTCACCCATTATAACTGTTTTGCCTTTGTTGCATGCATTTCTAATTTCCTGTTTGATGCCATCCCCAACTTCACTACTACTGCTAGGTGGCCTGTACACAACACCCACCAGCGTTTTCTGCCCTTTAGTGTTTCGCAGCTCTACCCATACCGATTCCACATCCTCCAAGCTAATGTCCTTCCTTCCCACTGCGTTAATCTCCTCTCTAACCAGCAACGCTACCCCACCTCCTTTTCCTTTCTCTCTATCCCTCCTGAATATTGAATATCCCTGGATGTTCAGCTCCCAGCCTTGGTCACCCTGGAGCCATGTCTCCGTGATCCCAACTATATCATAATCATTAATAGCTATCTGCACGTTCAACTCATCCACCTTATTACGAATGCTCCTTGCATTGAGACACAAAGCCTTCAGGCTTGTTTTTACAACGCTCTTACCCCTTATACAATTATGTTGAAAAGTGGCCCTTTTTGATTTGTGCCCTGGATTTGTCTGCCTGCCACTTTTACTTTTCACCTTGCTACCTATTGCTTCCGCCCGCATTTTACACCCCTCTGTTTCTCTGCTCACCCATTTAAGAACCCCACCACCTCTTATTGTTGCAAGAGATGCAACACTTGTCCCTTCACCTCCCCCCTCCACTCCATTCAAGGACCCAAGCAGTCGTTCCAGGTGCGACAGAGGTTCACCTGCACCTCCTCCAACCTCATCTATTGCATTCGCTGCTCTAGATGCCAGCTGATCTACATCGGTGAGACCAAGCGGAGGCTTGGCGATCGTTTCGCCGAACACCTCCGGTCGGTCCGCAATAACCAACCTGAACTCCCGGTGGCTCAGCACTTCAACTCCCCCTCCCATTCCGTATCTGACCTCTCTGTCCTGGGTCTCCTCCATGCCCACAGCGAGCAACACCGTAAATTGGAGGAAATGCACCTCATATTCCGCTTGGGCAGTCTACATCCTGGGTGTTTGAACATTGAGTTCTCCCAATTCTGCTAGCCCTTGCTGTCCCCTCCACTTCATCAGCCATCTGGTTGTCTCCTCCCCTCCCCCAGCCCTCGGGCTCCTCCTCCGCCTTTTTCCTTTTTTCCTTTCTTCTCCCCACCCCCTATCAGTCTGAAGAAGGGTTTCGGCCCGAAACGTTACCTATTTCCTTCGCTCCATAGATGCTGCTGCACCCGCTGAGTTTCTCCAGCATTTTTGTGTACCAACCTCTTATTCTCTGTTTATTATTGTTTTCTTCTTTCCCCCCTACATGTTGGCACAATGTCTAAAATAGCTGAATTCCATCATTCGCTCCTTGTACAGTACATACTGATCTAGAAAGCCATCTCTTACACACTTCATGAATCCTTTCGTCACGCCACTGCTGCTAATTTGATTTGTTCTCTCTAAATATAGCTTAAACTCCCCTGTAATTACTGTATCATGTACCTTCAGTTTCCTTGCTTACATTATGCTCTGCATTCCTATGACTATTTCTTAACCCCAATCAAACTGATTCTACTGGAATAATTACCACGAAAATTTAATTCCCAGTTACGATCACTTTGTAACCACAAATTTGTTACGGCAATTAGATTGTGGTCAATTATTTATATTTGTGTCATTTATTCACTTACACTTACAGCGTTATGTGCCTTCAGTTTTGTCACCACCATTTTCCATGTCCTTAATGTAATTGGAAGTATTGCATTGTGTTTGTATGTGCAGTCCCTACTGGATTAGTGAACGATTAGATGTTTTATGAATTTCTTTTATCTTTGAGAAAATATGGGCCGACAATTCACAACTCTTGCCCTTCCCACACGCACCAGGTCAGGAACATTCAGAAAATAAACGTCAGGTTTCCCGTATGGAATTTCCTCCAGGAGCACTATGTATTTTAATTTATTCATTCGCTGAATTTGGGCGTCTCAGCCATGTAGCCATCAGCCTTCAACGCCACAAGGGGAGCACAGCGGTGTAGCGGTAGAGTTGCTGCCTTACAGCGCCAGATACCTGTGGCCAATCCTGATTACGGGTGCTGCCTGTACGGAGTTTGCATGTTCTTCCCGTGGCCACCTGGGTATTTCCGGGTCCTCCGGTTCCCCCCCCACACTCCAAAGACGTGCAGGTCTGTCGGTTAATTAGCTTTGGTAAGGTTGTAAGTTGTTCTTAGTGTGTAGATAGTGTAAGGGGTGATCGCTGGTCGGTGTAGACTCTGTGGGCCGAAGGGCCTGTTTCCAGGCTGTACCTCCAAATGAAACTGAACTAAACGAAAAATTAAACCGCATTCACAACTAAACTTCTGGACCCAGGAGACATCACCCTCCTCTGCCACTGGATCCTTGATTTCCTGACCCACAGACCACAATCAATGAGGACTCGGCGACAATTTTGCTGAACACGTACTTGGTGCGTCAAGGCCGACTGGATCTCCCGGTTGCCAGCCATTTTAACCCCATTTGCATGCTGATCCTTCTGTCCTGAGCCTCCTCCACTACCACACGCAAAATGGTGGAGCATCACCTCATATTCCGCTTGGGTAGCTGACTGCCTGACGGTATGGACATCGAATTCTCCAATTTCTCCCCTGTGCCCTGTCCCCTGGATTCTCACCTATGTCTCCCCTCCCCCTCCTCGTTCACTGACATTCCTTCCTCTAGCTTCACAATTCGCAACTCTTCAATCCTTTTGTCTCACACATTCTATCTTTTCATCTCTGGCCTTTGTCCAACCATCTGCCTATCAACTCCCCCCTCCTCTCCTGCATCCACCTATCGCTCGCCTGGCTTTGTCCTGTCCCTCCTCTCTTCCAGCTTTCTCCCCCTTCTCCCCCCCACAAGAAGGGTCCCAACCCAAAATGTCACCTATCCATGTTCTTCACAGATGCTGCCTGATACGCTGACTCGCTGAGTTACTCCAGCACTTGTGTCTTTTTTTGTAACCAGCATCTGCAATTCCTTGTGTCTACATTCTGCAGCTCCTTGAATCTTCTTATTTTCAGAAGGCAATGTGTCAGGACGGCACAGTGGCGCAGCAGTAGAGTTGCTGCCTTACAGCGCCGGAGACCCGGGTTCGATCCTGACTATGGGTGTTGCCTGTACAGAGTTTGTACATTCTCCCTGTGACCGCATGGATTTTCTCCAGGTACTCCGGTTTCCTCCCACACTCCAAAGACGTACAGGTTTGTAGGTCAATTGGCTTCTGCAAATTGTCCCTGGCGCGTAGAATAGAACTAATGCATGGGTGATTGCTGGTCAACATTGACTCAGTGGGCTGAAGGGCAGTTTCCACGCTGTATCTCTAAAACTAAAACCAAAACGAAAAATGGAGTCTCACACAGGCCAAACTGTTCAAACACAGCAGATTTTTGACCATGAAGGATATATTTTATTATGCCAATGCAGTAATTTTAATAACATTAATGAAAGCTTTTTATGTTTCAATATGTGCTAAGATTAAGTGCCTAGCTTCCATTGTGGGATTGGAACCCTGCTTGATTCATCCACATTTTTTGAATACCTTTCCAATAATTTAAGCCAATATGCTTTATATCTCTGCTTAACATCGTTTTGAAAGCAGCTGCAGAGAGAACCTCTGCTTTTTGTGTGCCTCAGTTAATTGGTGCCAAGTCATAAGATTGGTTATACATATACATATCCAGTAGAAATAACATCGGCAACCATTAAATCATAAGAAATGACAAGTTGTGGCACAACCAAATTTGATTCCACTATTTATAGTTCTTGGTGCCTTGAGATGCAGTATTGACCTTGCAGTCTACCTCAACATAACTCCATCCCTGTATCAGCTTAAAGTTCTTTGGGGTATTAATTTAATGTTTGTTCAGTTCTAATGTGTACAGGATTGATGTGATGTTATTACAGAGAAAATCATTCCTGGGTCTGTGAAGTTCTTTGATATTGATTAGGAGTGTGCAGGCAACAGCCTAAGGGCAAATATCTCTATCGACATGCCATCTCTTGAGAGCTGGGAGTTTTCTTTCAGGGTGGGTTGAGTTGAGAGGACAGATCCTGCCAGTTGTATCATTCAGGTGTCACTAAGTTCATAAGACATAAGGAGCAGAATTCAAAACGGAATGCATGCAACAACTTCGGCAATAGAGTGAAGGCTATATCCCACAGATTTAAAACTAAATCTAAAGTATTACAGTGGTTCTGTACAATATATTTAAATATCAGTGGAGGGAACCTCTCAAAAATCTGTATAAAATAAACATTATAAGTATTAGGTCGGCACGGTGGCGCAGCGGTAGAGTTGCTGCCTAGGACCAGAGGTCGTAGCCTCAGAATTAAAGGATGTACATTTAGGAAGGAGATGAGGAGGAATTTCTCCAGTCAGAGGGTGGCAAATCTGTGGAATTCATTGCCACAGAAGGCTGTGGAGGCCAAGTAAGTGGATATTTTTTAAGGCAGAGATAGATAGATTCTTGATTAGTATGAGTGTCAGGGGTTATCAATCAATCAATCAATCAATCAATCAATCAATCAATCAATCAATCAATCAATCAAGCACTTTATTCATCCCCGAGGGGCAATTTAAAGGGGCACATTACAGTAGCTTTTAAAAAAAAGAAAGGGACACAATCAACGAAGAAACAAACATTCAAAGCTACTCTCTGCACCGACCAGTCGACCGCATGAGCAGTGACCCGGCAAGGGTTGGGTTGTCAGCAGCGATACAATAATAAAGAACACACAAAATGTAACACAAACATCCACCACAGCATTCATCACTGTGGTGGAAGGCACAAAAATGTGGCCAGTCCTCCTCCATTTCCCCCCCCCGTGGACAGGAGAATGGGGTTGAGAGGGAAAGATAGATCATCCATGATTCAATAGCGGAGTGGACATGATGGGCCGAATGTCCTAATTCTGCTCCTATCATTTGTGAACATGAATTTATTGTGCGTATCGTTATAAAGCTGCATGCTTCTGTGACCCCTTTCCCAATCTGCCCTGCCACTTTTCACAAACAATGCATTTTTACTCCCATATCTCCCCATTCCTACAATCCTTTCTGATTTTTGCCTCTTCATATTCTTCCGACCAAAAATGTGACATCTCGCGTTTCTCAGCATTACTTTTGCTCTGCCATCTATCATCTCTCCCCACCAGCCTGTTTTTATCACTTTGAGCTCATTACCAGATTCTTCACACTTCATTTAACTTCCAGGTTTCGTGTCATCTGCAAATCTGCAACCTGTATCCTGTACATCGAAATGTCATCAATATATATTAAGCAAGGCAGCGATTCTATTACCATGTCCCTGGAGAATTTTATTGTACACTTCCCACAGATCTGAAAAGCGACCTTTCAATACAACTCCCTGTTTGCTGTCATGTTGCTTGGTTGAGTTTCTATCTCTGCTGTTATAACTGCTTCTGTTCCATCATCTTGAATCTTAGAGAGTCACACAGTGGAAACAGGCCCTTCAGCCCAACTTGCCCACACCTTCCAACATGCCCAATCTAGGCTAGTCCCACCTGCCTGTGTTTGGCCCATATCCCTCTCAACCTGTCCTATCCATGTACCTGTTTAATTGTTTCCAATATTCCGTGCCTGAACTACCTCTTCTTGCAGCTTGTTCCATACACCCACCACCCTTTGTGTGAAGAAGTTACCCCTCAGATTCCTATTAAGTCTTTTCCCCCTCACCTTAAACCTGTGTCCCTTGGTTCTCGATCGCCCTACTCTGGGCAATAGACTCTGTGCGCTATTCCTCTCATGATTTTATACACCTCGTAAATCTACTCTGCCCTTTCCATCTTGAATCTTGATGAAAAGCTTATTGCAAGGCATCTTATCAAACACCTTTAAGTGTAGGGACGGCACAGTGACTCAGCAGTAGATTTGGTGCCATACAGCGCCAGAGACCTGGCTTCGATCCTGACTACGGAAACTCTTCAAACCGTTTGTCTCACATCTTCAGCTTTTATCTCCTGCCTTTGTTCTAACCATCCGCCTCTCCTCTCTTCCAGCTTTCCACCTCCCACCAACCCCCTCACCTACAATCAGTCTGTAGAAGGGTCCCGACCCAAAACGTTACCTATCCTTCTTCTCCAGAGATGCTGCCTGACCCGAGTTGAGTTGAGTTATTCCAGCGCTTTGTGTCTTTCTTTGTAGACCAGGCAATGTGGTGTAGCGGTAGAGCCACTGCCAGAGACCCGGGTTCTATCCCGACTATTTGTCTGTACGGTGTTCGTACGTTCTCCCCTTGACCTGCGTGGGTTTTCTCCGAGATCTTCGGTTCCCTCCCACAATCCAAAGACGTACAGGTTTGAAGGTTGATTGGTATGGTATAAATGTAACTTGCCCCTGGTGTATGTAGGATAGTGTTTGTGTGCGGGGATCGCTGGTCGGTGCGGACTCGACGGGTTGATTCCACGCTGTATCTCCAAACTAAACTAAAAACATGCAGCTGAAGTTCTTTGTTTCTTCTTGCCACCCTTGGTCTTTTCACTGGGTTACCAATGAATATGTAACCAGGTGTATTTCCATCTTTGATGTGAGACCTTGAAAAAGGAGAATTTCGTTACATATTACACTCAAAAGGAATTTAATCAATCCGAAGCTGGCTTTTCATCGCGGCTCATCATCATCAATGCTCTCTCTCACTGCGATTCCGCCTCTTGCTTTTCTTCAACACAAATTACTTCTATTATCCAACACCCGTGGCTGTAGCAAATACAGAGACCATCCATTCAATCTTTGCTTCCTCCCACCCAAGGAAAATAAATCTAAACGCTTAGTTCTCTATTTGTTAGCCTTCGGTCACACCGTTAGGTTGTGGATTCGTGTAGGAAGGAACTGCAGATGCTGGTTTAACCCGAAGATAGACACAAAAAGCTGGAGTAACTCAGCGGGGCAGGCAGCATCTCTTAGAGAGCAGGAAATGGGTGACGTTTCGGGTCGAGGGTCTCATTCCTTTATAACATGTTGGCCTTCATAACAAGAGGAATCGAATATAGGAGCAAAGAGGTCCTTCTGAAGTTGTACAGAGCCCTAGTGAGACCACACCTGGAGTATTGTGTGCAGTTTTGGTCCCCTAATTTAAGGAAGGACATTCTTGCTATTGAGGGAGTGCAGCGTAGGTTTACAAGGTCAATTCCCGGGATGGCGGGACTGTCATATGCTGAGAGAATGGAGCAGCTGGGCTTGTACACTCTGGAGTTTAGAAGGATGAGAGGGGATCTCATTGAAACAAATAAGATTGTTAAGGGCTTGGACACGCTAGAGGCAGGAAACATGTTCCTGATGTTGGGGGAGACCAGAACCAGGGGCCACAGTTTAAGAATAAGGAGTAAGCCATTTAGAACGGAGACGAGGAAACACTTTTTCTCACAGAGAGTGGTGAGTCTGTGGAATTCTCTGCCTCAGAGGGCGGTGGAGACAGGTTCTCTGGATGCTCAAGGCTGCATGCTCAGCCCCCTGCTGTACTCACTCTATACTCATGACTGCGTAGCCGGACATAGTGCGAACTCCATCATCAAGTTCGCTGACGACGCCACTGTTGCGGGACGTATCACTGATGGGGATGAGTCAGAGTATAGAAGAGAGATCGAGCAACTGTCCATATGGTGCCAGCACAATAACCTGGCCCTCAACACCAGCAAAACCAAGGAACTGATTGTGGACTTTGGAAGGAGTAGGATGGGGACCCACAGGGAGTAGGATGGGGACCCACAGTCCCGTTTATATCAACGGGTCGATGGTTGAAAGGGTCAAGAGCTTCAAATTCCTGGGCGTGCACATCTCTGAAGATCTTTCCTGGTCCGAGAACACTGATGCCATTGTTAAGAAAGCACATCAGCGCCTCCACTTCCTGAGAAGATTACGGAGAGTCGGTTTGTCAAGGAGGACTCTCTCTAACTTCTACAGGTGCACAGTAGAGAGCATGCTGACCGGTTGCATTGTGGCTTGGTTCGGCAACTTGAGTGCCCTGGAGAGGAAAAGACTACAAAAAGTAGTAAACACTGCCCAGTCCATCATCGGCTCTGACCTTCCTTCCATCGAGGGGATCTATCACAGTCGCTGCCTCAAAAAGGCTGGCAGCATCATCAAGGACCCACACCATCCTGGCCACATACTCATCTCCCTGCTACCTTCAGGTAGAAGGTACAGGAGCCTGAAGACTGCAACGACCAGGTTCAGGAATAGCTACTTCCCCACAGCCATCAGGCTATTAAACCTGGCTCGGACATAACACTGAACTTTATTAGCCAATACTGTTACTTGCACTTTATCAGTATATTGATTCATGTGTGTATATATTTATAGAATGCCTTGTAGTCAATGCCTACTATGTTCTGTTGTGCTGAAGCAAAGCAAGAATTTAATTGTCCTATCAGGGACACATGACAATAAACTCACTTGAACTTGAACTTGAACTTGCTTTCAAGAGAGAGCTAGATAGGGCTCTTAAAAATAGCAGAGTCAAGGGATATGGGGAGAAGGCAGGAACGGGGTACTGATTGGGGATGATCAGCCATGATCACATTGAATGGCGGTGCTGGCTCGAAGGGCCAAATGGCCTACTCCTGCACCTATTGTCTATTGTCTATTGTCTATTCCTTCTCTCCAGAGATGCAGCCTGTCCCGCTGAGTTACTCCACCTTTTTGTGTCTATCTTCTGGGCCTGTCCCACTTACGTGACTTTTTTGGCGACTGCCGGCACCCATCATAGGTCGTTGCAGGACGCGGAAAATTGTCAACATGTTGAAAATTCAGCGGCAACCAGAAAGACGCTATGACTCTGTGGGCGACTGAGGAGACTGCTCACGACCATACAGGCGACATCCTGGCGACATGTCGCGGGGTGAAGCCAGTATGGTCGTGAGTAGTTGCCCAAAGAGTCGTACCTTGTTCTGGTCGCTGCTGGATTTTCAACATGTTGAATTTTTCGGCGACCTATGACGGGTGCCAGCAAGTCGCCAAAAAAATTGCGTAAATGGGACAGGCCCATTAGGTTGTGGATTCTATTGAGATGGTTGTTCTATTTCGTTGAAGTGCAAGTCATTTGTTTAAGTAGCTGGCAAGATCACTTAAATGTCATTTATAGAGTCAAAGAGCAATACAGCAGGGAAACAGGCCCTTCAGCCCAATTTGTCCATGCTGATTAAGATGCCCCATCTAGACTCCACCTAAGCCCACGTTTGGCCCATGTCCTCTAAACCTTCCTATCCATTTTAGTGTCTTTTAAATGCTGTGATAGTACCAGCCTCAATTATCTCCCCTGGCAGCTTGTTCCATAAACCCACCGCTCTCTGAATGAAGATGGACATCTTGTGTATAAACATATCAAATATATTTGCTCAAACAATGCTCAGTCACGTTTTTGATCAGATTTAGACTTTAGAGATACAGAGCGGAAACAGGCCCTGTGGCCCACTGCGCCGACCAGCGATCACCCTGAACATCAGCACTATCCTACACACAAAGGACAATTCACAATTCTTACCAAAGCCAATTAACCTACAGATTTGTACGTCTTTGAAGTGCGGGTGGAAACCGGAGCACCCAGATAAAACCCACGAGGTCACTGGGAGAACGCACAAACTCCGTTACAGACAGGAAGGCAAATTCAATGCTAGCATTTATATCAAGACGACTGGAATACAAAAAGAGAGATGTAATACTGAGGCTCTATAAGGCGCTGGTCAGGCGGCATTTGGAGTACTGGGAGCCTATTTGAGGAAGGAAGTGCTGGCTCTGGAGAGGGTCCAGAGGAGGTTTACCAGAATGGTTCCAGGAATGAGATGGTTAGCATTTGACAGCGCTGGGCCTCTACTCGCTGGTGTTTAGAAAGTTGAGGGGGGACCTTATTGAAACTTACAGAATAATGAAAGGCATAGGTAGAGTGGATGTGGAAAGGATGTTTCCACTGGTGGGAGAGTCTAGCACCAGAGGTCGTAGCCTCAGAATTAAAGGGTGCTCTTTTAGAAAGGAGGTGAGAAGGAACTTCGTTAGTCAGAGGGCTGTGGAGGCCAAGTCAGCGGATATTTTTAAGGCAGAGGTAGACAAATTATTGATTAGAAAAGGTGTTAAGGGCTATGGGGAGAAGGCTGGAAAATGGGATTAGGAGGCAGAGATCAGCCACGATTGAATGGCGGAGTAGACTCGATGGGCCGAATGGCCTAATTCTACTCCTATAACTTGTGAACTTGTGACAGCATCTGTGGCACTGTAAGGCAGCAACTCTACCACTGCTCCACCGTGCCGCCCTGAATTAACCCTCATTTATAAATATGTGAGGAAGTATTCTCCTGAATTCTCTCTTTGACGTATTGGGTGCATCTTAAACATACGCCATCGTCTTTCATCACCTTTATGTCTTGGTCGGACTGTGCCTAACATCAGAGACCTGCATGAAATACAAGTAAGCAAATCAGTGAACTTGTATGAGGTTTGATAGCAATTCTCTTGTTATTATCTTGGCAGACAAGAGACAAGATGAAAAGCAATGACCATAAAGCTTCCATAATCCTTGGGGTGGAAGTAATTAGTACTCAGTTGAAAGTATTTCAACTGATGAAATATTATGATCAGTCAATTCAACACTGTTTGATGTAAATCGACTCTGATATTTTATACATGCACTGATTTAATTTGAATGAAAACTACCTCAAGATGATCATGAGGTAATAATCAGATCACTAATTTAAGAAGATTGCAAAATGTAATTAAGTTTATTTGATCCAAAAGGTATAATTTATCTGGCATACATTTTGTTTTAATTGTATTTAATATACAAACCTGCACGTCTTTGGAGTGTTGGAGGAGCATCTGGAGAAAACCCACTCGGTCACGGGGAGAGGGTACAAACTTCATACAGACAGCACCCGTAGACAGGATTGAACCCGGGTCTCTGGCGCTGTATGGCAGCAACTCTACTGCTGCGCCACCGTGCTGCCCAAACTCACGAGAGCATCTTCAGCCATCTGCAGGGTTCATCCTTGTCTGGTTGAGACACAAAAATAAGTAAAAATGTATTAAATAAATAAAAATAATAAATCTGATTAAAACATATTAAAATACTAGTAAGAATAACCCAAGCTTCAAAAGCAAAGTGCTGGAGTGACTCATCGGGTCAGGCGGCATCTATGGAGCGAAGGAAATAGTCAACCCTGAAGGGTTTCGACCCGAAACGTTGCCTATTTCCTTCGCTCCATAGATGCTGCCTCACCCACTGAGTTTCTCCATCATTTTGGTCCACCTTCGATTTTCCATAATCTGCAGTTCCTTCTTAAACAATGTTTGGGGGACATGGATAGGTGTTGGCCAATCTATTTCCCCTCTGGGATAAATAAAGTTCTGTCGTTTCGTATCATATCGTATCGTGAAGTTTTGATTCGGGGCCCTTCTTCAGACTGGTTTTAGTAGATGGGAGAAAGCTGGAAGAGAGGTGCGGGCAGCACAAAGCCTGGCGAGTGATAGGTGGATGTATGTGAGGGAGTGAGGGGTGGTTGATTGTCAGATTGGTGGACAGAGGTCAGAGGTGAGAAGGAGACAAAAGGGTGTGAGATAAGAAGAGAAGCGGCATCAATGATGAGGCCAGAGGAAGGGATGTAGGTGGAAGAGGGCAGGGACAAGGGAAATGTGAATGATCACCTGCACTTATCTTTTTCTATGAACAGATATTTCATAGCCGGAGCAAAAACAGGTAGGAAGTAGGTTTCTGAAGTAAATACATCTATGATTCAACTGGGAGGCGTAGCCTGATACTATCTTATAATTTTCTTAGTCATTATTGTTCTGAAGACCATAAAACACTTGAGGATAGACACAAAGTGCTGGAGTAATTCAACGGGTCAGGCCGCATCTCTGGAGGAAAAGGAATAGGTGATTTTTCGGGTCTGGACCCTTCTTCGGGTCTGGACCCGTCTGAAGAAGGGTTTCGGCCCGAAACGTTGCCTGTTTCCTTCGCTCCATAGATGCTGCTGCACCCGCTGAGTTTCTCCAGCATTTTTGTGTACCTTCTTCCGATAGACGCTTTGAGTCCATCTTCAAACGTTTTCTTCTTCTGAAGGGTCCCGACCCACAATGTCACCTATCCTTTTCCTCCAGAGATGTTGCCTGACCTGTTGAGTTATTCCAGCACATTGGGTGGTATAAATCAGCATTTGCAGTTCTTTAATTCTACAAAGCATATGAAATCTGTTAGGTGAATTGGCTCCTGTACATTATCACTATTATAGGTGAGCTGTAGGCATTGGGTAATGGCAGAGGAGGCTGGAGACAGGGAGTTGATGGGGATACAAGAGGATTGATGTCGATTGGTACCTGGTGAATGTGGCAGATCAGAAGACCTTTTTTTCGTGCTGTATGCCTCTACAAATCTATGACTCAGCCGGTCAGGCAACACCCGTGGAGGGAGAAACAGAGTTACATTTTCAACTGAAAGGCCCAATGTCAGAATTTCTTGCCAGCTCCCCTTCCTCACCACAGATGTTAGACCATCACAAATAGGTTCTTGTGATAGGAGCCGAATTGGCCCATTCGGCCCATTCAGTCTACTCTGCCGTTCAATCATGGCCGATCTACCTCTCCCTCGCAACCTCATTCTCCCCATAACCCCTGACACCCTTGCTAATCAAAATCTATCTATCTCTGCCTTAAAAATATCCATTGACTTGACCTCCACAGCCTTCTGTGGCAAAGAATTCCACAGTTTCACCACCCTCTGACTAAATAAATTTCTCCTCATGTCCGTCCTAAAGGAACGTCCTTTAATTCTGTGGCTATGACCTCTGGTCCTAGACTCTCCCACCAGTGGAAGTATCCTCTCCACATCCACTCTATCCAGGCCTTTCACTATGATTCATAACCCAGCTTTGAGATGTAGCTGATGGAGCATAAATGTGCGTTGAGAGATCGTGAAACTGAAATGTTAGCTCTCTTTCCCAATCCATAGAACCTATCCTGTTGGTTAATCCCGGTATTTTCTGTGTGTTTTTTTTTATGAGTATTGGCGAGAGTGCTGTACAATAAATATGTCCTTCAGAAATCTACCTTTATGTTCTGTAGTAGTTTCCCAAAAGACGGGAACTCTGACAATGAAGATAAATAAAACGTACACTTCATGAGCCACAGTTAAACGGCAGACAAAATTCAACCCAAATGTCTGTCGCTTTTGCAAATACATCGTTGTAAATATCTGAAAAATAAAATCGTAAATTTAATCTTCCCTGCAAAAGGATGATGCTGGACTCTGCCGCTTGTCAATATTGTTGGAAGTATCGTGTCATATTTCAAATTAAATACAATTTCTAAAAGCACCGCTCTGCCCATTCCCACACTGACCTTTCTGCCCTGGGCCTCCTCCATTGTCAGGGTGAGGCCTAATGCAAATTGGAGGAACAGCACCTCATATTTCGCTTGGGCAGCTTACACCCCAGTGGTATAATTTTTGATTTCTCTAACTTCAAGTAACCCTTGCATTCCCTCTCTCTCTCCAATGCCCCTCCCCCCTCCCCATTCAAGTCGTACGAGCTTCAAAGTTGAGTTGTTGAGTCTCATTGTCTGCAACCCATATTAACCTAGGCCACAGATAACAATGGCCTGTTTCCTTTATCATCATTACTTTTTTGCATATCTTTCATTCATTTGTTCTATATCTCTCTATATCACCATCTACATTTCTCATTTCCCTCTCTCCTGGCTCTCAGTCTGAAGGAGGGTCTCGACCCGAAACGTCACCTGTTCCTTTACTCCAGAGATGCTGCCAGACCCGCTGAGTTACTCCAGCTCTTTGGGTCTATCTTCAATAGCTTGTACTTACCTCTCACACGTTCTGATCCACATGCAAACAGTAGAACATGGACATAGAACATAAAAAAGGTACAGCTCACGAACAATATCTGTGCCGATTGCCGAACATGATGCCAAGGCAATCTCTCATCTGCCTACACATAATGCATATCCCACCTCCATTCCCTGCAGTTCCATATGTCTATTCAAAAGTCTCTTAAATGCCACTTCAATCTGCTTCAGCATGTTTAATTGGCTTCTGTAAATTGCAAATTGTCCCTAGTGTGTAGGATTGAGCCCATGTACGGGGTGATCGCTGGTCGGCGTGGATTCGTCGGGCCGAAGGGCCCGTTCCTGCGCTGTATCTCCAAAACTAAAAACTCTAAGGGAGGCAGGACTCCCAAAAGCACCTGAGATTCCTGCTGGCCATGTTTCCAGTCTTGTTTCGCAATGTTTAAGAAGCATTTAGGCAGGTACATGTTACACAGGGTTTAGAGGGATATGGGTCAAACGCAGGCAGCTGGTACAAGTGTAGATGGGGCATGTGGCTGACGGGCCTGTTTCCGCGCTGTACGACTCTATGACTGGATCCAGCTGGTCCCTTCTACATGGGTTTGCTGGTGGACCCCAGAGAGGAGAGAGTGAGATGCCCCATGAGCTCCCTTTAATGATTTGTTTTGCCTTCAGAAGTGTATTCGTTTATTAGCGTAGTGTGTGAATGGCAGCTCGGTGAGGATTGGACGCTGGGCCCATCTGCCTTTGCATGATTGCATTGGCAAGTGTGATCTGATTCAGGGAGGTCGACCTTTACTGCTGGCAAACTTGTTCTTTCCAATCCTTCACCGCATGTGATACTCCTGCTGAGTTATTGTATCAGTATTCAGCAAGTCAACGGCTTTAATTCAAATTGGCTTTTGACGTACCGGAGGTCAGACTGCCCAAAATGGTGGCACGGTGGCGCAGCGGTAGAGTTGCTGCCTCACAGCGCCAGAGTCCCGGGTTCGATCCTGATTACGGGAGCTTGTCTGTACGGAGTTTGTACGTTCTCCCGGTGGCCTGCGTGGGTTTTCTCCGGGATCTCCAGTTTTCTCCCACATTCCAAAAGGCGTACAGGTTTGTAAGTTAATTGGCTTGGTATAATTGTGAAAAAGTCCCTAGTGTGCAGGATAGTGTAAGTGTGTGGGGATCGTTGGTCGGCGTGGACTCAGTGGGCTGAAGGGCCTGTTTCCATGCTATATCTCTAAACTAAACTAAACCAAACTAAATATAAACATTGTTGCCTGAGCTGGTCAGTTCATGTTCATAAATTATAGGAGCAGAGTTAGGCCATTCGGCGAATCAGGTCTACTCTGCCGTTTATCTCCAAACTAAACTACACTAAACAATCATGGCTGATCTATCTCTCCCTCTCAACCCCATTCTCCTGCCTTCTCCCTATCATCCCAGACACCCTTGCTAATCACAAATCTATCAATCTCTACTTTTAAAATATCCATTGACTTAGCCCCCACAGCCTCCAGTGGCAATGATCTCCACAGATTCACCACCTGTTCTTGCCGTTGTCAAAAGAGTACGAGCAGTCTTGCATTTTGCAACCTGTCATTGCCACCCAAACACTTAACAGCTGCACTGCACCTTGTCCTGAGTTGACCCCTCTTCCACAGACAGGTACAAGGTGTTATTTGTAGCAGGATTGCCGCACGTGCAGAAAGAATCTGTGAGAAGATGGAAACTTCCTGGACAGTTTGAATTGCGGGCTGATGTGGTGCAGCGTGGTGCGCCACCATTCCTGCTTCTTGGTACAATCAGCACGGTGGTGCAGCGGTAGAGTTGCTGCCTCACAACGCCAGAGACCTGGGTTCGATCCTATTCTCGGGTGGTGCAGTCTGTACGGAGTTTGTACGTTCTCCCTGCGACCACGTGGGTTTTCGCCCGTCTCCTCCCACATTCCAAACAGGTACAGGTTTGTCAGAGTGAGGCCCGGCGCAAATTGGAGGAACAGAACCTCATACTTTGCTTGGGTAGTTTACACCCTAGCGGTATGAAAATTGACTTTTTTAACCAGATAGCCCTTGCTTTCCCTCTCTCTCCATCCCCTCCCCTTCCCAGTTCTCCCACCAGTCTTACTGTCTCCGCCTACATTCTATCTTTGTCCCGCCCCCTCCCCTGACTATCAGTCTGAAGAAGGGTCTCGATCCGAAACTTCACCCATTCCTTCTCTCCAGAGATGCTGCCTCACCCGCTGAGTTACTCCAGCATTTTGTGTCAACCTTCGATTTAAACCAGCATCTGCAGTTCTTTCATACACAGGTTTGTAAGTTGTGTAGGAAGGAACTGCAGATGCTGGTTTAAACCAAAGATAGCCACAAAAAGCTGGAGTAACTCAGAGGGACAGGCAGCATCTCTGGAGAGAAGGAATGGGTGACGTTTCAGGTCAAGGGTCTGACATTGTCGCCACTTCCAATGGGGGTCCCACCGCTAGCCACATCTTCCCACCTCCCCCCATTTCTGTTTTCCGCAGAGACCGTTCCCTCTGCAACTCCCGTGTTAACTCATCCCGTCCCACCCAAACCACCTCCTCCCCAGGTACTTTCCCCTGCAACCGCAGGAGATGCAACACCTATCCCCATACCACCTCCCTCGACTCCGACCAAGGACCCTGACAGGACTTTCAGGTGAGGCAGAGGTTCACTTACACCTCCTCTAGCCTCATCTACTGTATCCACTGTTCCAGGTGAGTCTGAAGAAGGGTCTCGACCCGAAACGTCACCCATTCCTTCTGTCCAGAGATGCTGCCTGTCCTGCTGAGTTACTCCAGCTTTTTGTGTCTCTCTAGGTTTGTGTGTTAATTGGCTTCAGTAAATTGTCCCTAGTGTGTAGGATAGAACTAGTGTACGGGTGATCGCTGGCCAACATGGACCCGGTGGGCCGAAGGGCCTATTTGCACGCTGTATCTAAACTAAACCAAACTAAACCAAACTAAAATGGAGCAGATTTGCCACTGATCCTCAGGGCTGATTTAATGCGTTTTGCCTTCACACCGTGAGAGCAGGGCACTGGCACAATCTGTCTCTTCACTATCAGGACATCATTAAAATTTTATTATCTTCACCACAGGTCTTCAGCAATGAAAATCAAGCTAGCAGAGATATAGCTGCGAACATAGTGAATACCAATATAGGCACTCCACAACTTGCGTACGGGTTACATTCTGTGAACCCTTACCTAAGTTAGATCTTTTACTAAAGTTGGAATCACCATCCCCATCCCCTGCCCACAGTCTGAAGTAGGGTCTCAACCCAAAACATCACCTATTCTTTTTCTCCAGAGATGCTGCCTGACCCGCTGAGTTACTCCAGCATTTTGCGTCTATCTTCGGTGTAAACCAGCATCCGCAGTTTCTCGTGTAGGAAGGAACCGCAGATGTTGGTTTAAACCGAAGATAGACACAAAATGCTGGAGAAACTCAGCGGAACAGGCAGCACCTCTGTCAGACTCTCAGTCTGAAGAAGGGCCTCGACCCGAAACGTCACCCATTCCTTCTATCCAGAGATGCTGCCTGTCCCGCTGAGTTACTCCAGCATTTTGTGTCTATCTGCAGTTTCTCCCAACACAAGATAAATGGAATATCTGTTCTTCTGCCCACCCTGACACTGTGAATGATCAGCCCGCAGTCTGGTTGCAATAAAACTCGTCTCAAGCAATTTGTCATGGAGTACGAAGCTCCTTCCAGCAACGGTACTGACATCTCACAGCCACTGCAACATCAATGCAATTTTGCACTTGTGAATACAATATCCTATAATCAATGTTCAATTCATTGAATCTGTGGATTGTAAGTGGAATGATTGGAGAATGAACTTTATTAGAACACTGGCCTTTCATGGTTCACGTTGAGGCAAGGAAAATTTAATTAGCGTGAGTTGTCAGATGATTTCAAAATGAATTTTGAATCAGTACATAAATCTAGTTTGCGAAACGTACTCTAATGTTTGGCCCCTATTGGATAGTGATCCCTGCGAGGTTGTTTTAAAAAAAAGTGCTTGTGAAATCTGGAAAACAGGCACTGTCATAGTGGGGATCAATACAAAATGCGGGAGTAACTCTGCGGTATCAAAGATGGACGCAAAATGCTGGAGTAACTCAGCGGGACATAGAAACATAGAAAATAGGTGCAGGAGTAGGCAATTCGCCCCTTCGAGCCTGCACCGCCATTCAATATGATCATGGCTGATCATCTTTACTGCCCATGCCTGACCTCCATCAAGTGGGTGATAGTGGATTGGCAGCATCTCTGGAGAAAGGGAGTAGGTGACGTTTTGGGTCGAGACCCTTCTTCAGACTGTCATAGTGGGGAATGGCTTTCTTCATTATTTATATTGAGCCAATGATTTCCATCCCATAACAGTGCTCTTTCATTGACTGAAGCCAAACTGGACATAGAACAGCCATGGGCATGAGTCTGAAGAAAGGTCTCGACCCGAAACGTCACCCATCCCTTTTCTCCAGAGATGATGCCTGTCCCGCTGAGTTACTCCAGTTTATTGCATCTATCTTTGGACATCATCTTGCCTGGCTTAAGAGATTGTGAGTCTTGTGATATCGTGATATTGAATAAATATAATCCAGACTGAAATCCCATTGTCGGATTAAGGAAATAGGACTTTGGCTAAGCGTGGATTTAGTTTAGTTTAGTTTAGAAATACACCGTGGAAAAAGGCCCTTTGGCCAGCCGAGTCCGCACCGACATGCGATCCCCGCACATTAACACCATCCCACATACACTAGGGACAATTTACACGTACATCAAGCCAATTAACCTGCAAACCTGTAGGTCTTTGGAGTGTGGGAGGAAAACGAAGTTCTCGGAGAAATCCCACAAGGTCACGGGAAGAACGTACAAGACAGCACCCGTAGTCGGGATCGAACCCGGGTCTCCGGCGCTGTAAGGCAGCAACTCTACCGCTGCGCCACCGTGCCACCCATCTGCAGATCTGCATGTTGCCAGTACTCAAGGGCCTGAGCTCAGGGAGAGGTTGAGCAGGCAAGGACTCTATTCCTTGGAGCGCAGGAGGATAAGGGCTGACCTTATAGAAGAGTACAAAATTGTGAGAGGAAGCCAATCCACTATCACCTACTTGATGGAGGTCAGGCATGGGCAATAAAGGTTGGCTTTGCTGGAGTTGCCCCATAACAATTCAGCTCCCAAACCCAGCCTATAAGTTTAGTTTAGTTTAAAGATACAGTGTGGAAACAGGCCCTTCGGCCCACCGAATCCATGCCGACCAGTGATCCCCATACACCAACAGTATCCTACACACATTAGGGACAATCTACAATTTTACCAAGCCAATTAACCGACGAGCCTGTAGGTCTGTGGAATGTGGGAGGGAACCGGAGCACCCGGAGAAAACCCATGCATGTCACGGGGAGAACGTACACACTGCATACAGACAGCTCCTATAGTCAGGATTGAACCCGGGTCTCTGGCGCTGTATGGCAGCAACTCTACCGCTGCGCCACCGTGCCGCCTTTTAAAGCTTTTCTCAAAGGCTAACGATCTTATGGTGATTCAAACCTGTCAAGACTCATTCTGCAATGAACTCTTAAATAGAATATTATTGATACTATGATACCATTGCTGAGACGGAGAGGAGCGCATATCAGCTGATGTTTCACGCTTGCAACAGAGACTTTATTTCAAGTATACTTTCGTGACTGTAAGGCCCTTTGTTTAGTTTAGTTTATTCTTGTCGCATGTAGTGACAATAGCTTTGCCAGCGATTGTATAGCTTGTATCGCTTTTCCTTGCATGCTATCCAGTCAAAGAAAAGACTGTACATGAATATAATCACGCCGTCCACAGTGCACAGATAAAGGGTAAAACGATGCACCATTTAGTGCAAAAATAATAACATTGAAGGATGATAAAGTCGGATTAAAGACAGTTCAAAGGTCTCCAATGAGGTAGATGGGAGGTCGGGAATGCACTCTAGCTGATTTGAGAACTGTCCAGTTTAGGATTTTTAGTTCAGTTCAGAGACACAGCGCAGAAACAGGCCCTCCGGCCCACCTGGTCCGCGCCGACCAGCGATCCCCGCACATTAACACAATCCTACACCCACTAGGGACAATTTTTACATTTGCCAAGCCAATTAACCTACAAACCTGTAAGTCTTTGGAGTGTGGGAGGAAACTGAAGATCTCGGAGAAAACCCACGCAGGTCACGGGGAGAACGCGCAAACTCCATACAGACAGCAGCCGTAATCGGGATCGAACCCGGGTCTCCGGCGCTGCAAGTGCTGTAAGGCAGCAACTCTTCCGCTGCGCCACCGTGTCGCCCAGGACTGTTTAGTTGCCAAATAACAACTGGACAGAAACTGTTCCTGTATCTGGAGATTTGTGTTTTTAAGTTCCTACATGAGTAAAAGGCTTTACCTGTGCATAACATGTAATGCCTTGGTGCATAGGGTCATAGAGTCATACAGCGTGAAAACAGGCCCTTCGGCCTTACTTGCCCATGCCGAACAACATGCCCCATTTGCACTAGTCCCACTTGCTTGCGTTCTTCCCATGTCCCTCTAAGCCTGTTGCCTTGTTCCTCCTCTTTGCCACATTTATGCAAGAAAGCAAGACACTGGGGAAGGGGAGGGGGGAGGGGGCAATGAAGAATCACCCCCCCCGGGTTATCTACATCTAACGCCTTGTACTGATATGGAGCTGCTTCCATTGAGGGTGTGAGGGAGTTACAGTATTGCCCCTCGATGTTGATGAGGCAAGAAGAAACACAACCTTTCAGGATACATTTCTCAGTTAAGGTAATGATAAATCTGGATGTTAACTTCAGATCTACTCTGCCGCTTTCAAGATACAAGATACAAGATACAAGATACAAGATACATTTATTTGTCACATGTGCCAGTTGTCAGTGAAATGTGTGTTCACCATACAGCCATACAATAAAAATAAAGAACACAATGCATGATAGAGTTCAACATAAAACATCCCCACACAGCAGAATCAACGTTTCCCACTGTGAGGGAAGACACCAAAGTCAGTCAGATGAAAGATTGAAAGAGAATAAGGGTGTCACGGGGTTACGGGGAGAAAGCAGGAGAATGGGGTAGAGAGGGAAATATAGATCAGCCATGATTGAATGGCGGAGTAGACTTGATGGGCCAAATGGCCTAATTCTGCTCCTAGAACTTGTGAATTCCTGACCCCATTTTTCTCCCTTGAGTAGAAGTGGACAATATATTCACACTTGTAGAAACAGTTCCGGTTTATACCAGAGATAGACACAGCGTACTGGCGCAACTCAGTGGGTCAGGCAGCATTTCTGGAGAAAATAGATGGGTAACGTTTCAGGTCTGAAGAGGGGTCCCGACCCGAAACATCACCCATCCCTTTTCTCCAGAGCTGCTGTCTGACCCGTCAAGTTACACCAGCACTTTGTGTCTCTCGATTTATTCACATTTGTTTATTTATCAGCTCCCGTTTTGTTTAAAAAAAAATTATTCCTTCTTCAAAACTTATTTTTCCAATGTATTTCTGTGCTCCTGCTCTTTGACCACTTGTTACTGAGGGAAGAGGCTGAAAATGTGGGGTTATGTGCTACTGCTCGTTTCTGTTGGCTACGTGCCAGCTCTGTGTTATGTGCTGAGTAAGGTGACTGCAGCCTCAATGCTAAGTAGGAGCACAGCTCAGCAGGGACCTCAATGAGGCATGACGCCAACAAGCTCAAAGTCTGAAGAAGGGTCCCGACCTGAGATGTCACCCATCCATTTCCTCCAGAGATGCTGCCTGACCCGCTGAGTTACTCCAGCACACTGTGGGTCTATCTTTAGCGTCGAAAGCTCACACGCTCTATTTAAAGAGGAGGTGGCAAATGTCGCTCCTTGATGCAGCACAGCAGCTCATCCATAATTCCTCAATGAGCTTTGGGGAAGAGAGTCTTGTCCATCTCCTGCCTATTTCAGCAGCTAATCCAGTTCTGCTTGGACCCTGCTCATTCTTCAAGGTATGGTCATCATTTAATTAGTGATAGCAGCAGAATTAGGCCATTCGGCCCATCGCGTCTACTCCGCCATTCAATCATGGCTGATCTATCTCTCCCTCTCAACCTCATTCTCCTGCCTTCTCCCCGTAACCATGGACACCCGAACTAATCAAGAACCTATCAATCTCTGCTTTAACAATACCAAAGACTTGGCCTCCACAGCCGTCTGTGGCAATGAATTCCACAGATTCACCACCCTCTGATGAAATAAATGTAGTAAGTTATGGCCTTTGGTCCCAGACTCTCCCACTAGTGGAAGTATCCTCTCCATATCCACTCCATCCAGGCCTTTTACTATCCAATAAGTTCCCGCATACGAGCACTATCCCACACAATAGGGAAAATAAAAATTTGTACCAAAGCCAATTAAGCAACAAACCTGTACGTCTTTGGAGTGTGGGAAGAAACCGGAGCACCCGGAGAAAACCCACGAGGTCACGGGGTGAACATACAAACGCCATACAGACAGCACCCGGAGTCACGATCGAACCTGGGTCTCTGGCGCTGTATGGCAGCAACTCTACCGCTGCACCACTGTGCCGCCCTATATTCTGTCGAATAAAATTATGGGACGTAAATTCAACCAGGGCATCCAAAATATACGGGCAGCTCGCGGTTCCCGCGGGTTTGATTTACCTGTTTTTGAAATAACGTGCTTGTTTAATTAGTACCAAAACCTAATTTGCGTGTGTTGCATTTTTTCAAATAACACACTCGATTTTCCGCCTGTTTAAATGAATTTGTTTAGATTATCTGATATCTAATATGCTCGCTGCATTTCAGGAAGGTAAACATGCCATAAAACACAAGGTGGCTGTATCTGTGTGATGAATATGAATTTTGTACTCCAAATAGTCATGTATATCTTGTATTCTGTATATCCTGCTGTTATCAGGCAACTGAACCATCCTTCCGCAAACAGAGAGCAGTCCTGAAGTACTATCTACCTCACCGGGGACCCTCGGACTATCTTTGATCGGATGTTACTGGCTTTACCTTGCACTAAACATTATTCCCTTAGCGTGTAAACTGCGAATGGCTCGAATGTAATCATGTAATCATTCCGCTGGCTAGTTAGCACGCAACAAAAGCTTTTCACTGTACCTCGGTACACGTGACAATAAACTAAACTGAATAAATCAAACTGAACTGTATACCTAGTATTTGTATTGCATTTGCATTTGTACATCTTGGTATTTTTTCGTCTATGGCATTATAATTATCCTAATATAATCGAACCGTTTGCCTTTTATTGAAAAAATCTGGCACCGTTGAGATAATAATCTGCTTCCTAGTCCTTGCTGCCAAAGTGGTTAACCTCACATTTATCTACATTATACTGCATCTGCCCACTCACTCAACCTGTCAAGTCACCCTGCAACCTCCTAGCATCCTCTTCACAATTCACACTGCCACCCAGCTTTGTGTCATCTGCAAATTTGCTAGTGTTACTTTTAATACCATCATCTAAATCATTAATATATATTGTAAATAGTTGCGGCCCCAGCACCGAGCCTTGCGGCACTCCACTCGCCACTGCCTGCCATTCTGACAGGGACCCGTTTATTCCTACTCTTTGTTTCCTGTCTGCCAACCAATTCTCTATCCATGTCAATACCCTAACCCCAATATCATGTGCTCTAATTTTGCCTACCAATCTCCTGTGTGGGATCTTATCAAAGGCTTTCTGAAATTCCAGATGCACCACATCCACTGGCTCTCCTTCATCCATTTTACTTGTCACATTCTCAAAAAATTCCAGAAGATTAGTCAAGCAGGATTTCCCCTTCATGTATCCATGCTGACTTGGACCAATCCTTTTAGTGCTATCCAAATGTGCCGCTATTACTTCTTTAATCATTGACTCCAGCATCTTCCCCACCACCGATGTCAGGCTAACTGGTCTATAATTCCCTGTTTTCTCTCTTGCTCATTTCTTGAAAAGTAGGATAACATTAGCTACCCTCCAGTTCTATAGATTCAGGAAATGATCCTGAATCTATAGAACATTAGAAAATGATCACCAATGCGTCAACGATTTCTAGAGTCACCTCCTTGAGTAGCCTGGGATGCAGACCATCAGGCCCTGGGGATTTATCAGCCTTCAGTCCCATCAGTCTGCCCAATACTATTTCTCGCCTAATGCAAATGTCTTTCATTCCCTCTGTTTCTCTAGATCTTCTGTCTTCTAGTACATCTGGGAGATTGTTTGTGCCTTCCTTTGTGACTCCAACTCTGCTGCCATTTCCTTGTTCCCCATAATAATTTCACCTGTTCCTGCCTTCAAGGGACCCACATTTGTCTTTACTAATCTTTTTCTCTTAACATACCTAAAGGAGCTTTTAATATCCTTCTTTATATTCTTGGCCATCTTACTATCGTACTTCATCTTTTCACCCCGCATTGCCCTTTTTGTTACCTTCTGTTTGTCCTTTCAAAGTTTCCCAATCCTCTGGCTTCCCGCTACTCTTTGCTATGTTATACACCTTTTCTTTTAGTTTTATTCCGTCCCTAACATCCCTTGTCAGCCACGGTTGCCTCTTACTCTCCTTAGAATCTTTCTTCCTTCTTCTTCAGACTGAGAGTCATGGGAAAGGAAAACAAGAGATATAGACGGTGATGTAGAGAGATACAGAACAAATGAATGAAAGATATGCAGAAGAGTAACAGGCCATTGTTAGCCGTTTGCTAGGTGAGAATGAAAAGCTGGTGTGACTTGGGTAGGGAAGGATGGAGAGAGAGGGAATACAGAGGTTACCTGAAGTTAGAGAAATAAAAGTTCATACCACTGGGTTGTAAGTTGCCCAAGCGAAATATGAGGTGTTGTTCCTCCAATTTGCGTTTGGCCTCACTTTGACAATGAAGGAGACCCCGGACAGAAAGGTCAGTGTGGGAATGGGAAGGGGAATTAAAATGTTTGGCAACTGGGAGATCAGGTAGGTCCAGGCGGACTGAGCGAAGGCGTTTGTGAAACGATCACCCATTTAGTATGTATTGGTCCAATCAATAAAGTTCAGGATAGATTGGCAACCATGAATTACATCAACATATTAATATACATGATTAACAACTGCAGCGGCTTTGGATGGCTTGATTAATACGAGGCATTTTTTGTTCTTCCTTCCCCCTAGGTACTGTTTGTATTGCCCAGTCGCTGAAAATCCCTCGCGAGCCGAGACAGGGAGAATTTGACAAGATTATCAAACGCTTGCTGGAAACGCCTAACGCTCGTGGGATCATTATCTTCGCAAATGAAGATGATATCAGGTGCACATTCTCTATATAACTTGGGGCCATGTTGATAGTGTTTGATAGTCTGGAGATGAGCCCCTGTCCCAAAACGTCTCACATCCATGTTCTCCAGAGTTGCTTAGGAAGGAACTGCACATGCTGGCTTACACTGAAGATAGTCACAAAATGCTGACACTACCACGAAAGGCCACACAGTGGTGGAGTAACTCAGGCAGCATCTCTGAGCTCTGAAGAAGGATCTCGACCCGAAACGTCACCTATCATGTTTCTCCAGGCGACGCTGCCAGATGCACTGAGTTACTCTGGCATTTTGTGTCTTTCTCCAGGGATGCTGCCTGACACACAGAGCTACTCCAGCATTTTGTGTCCTTTCTTGATCGTGTGTAGTTAGACTCCTGAGAAAGCGAAGTCCAAACGTATGCAAAACCTATAGTGGTGATGCGGAGGAATTTCATTTGGCAGACGGCTGTGGAGGTCAATTCAATGGGTATTTTTAACGCGGAGATTGACAGATTCTTGATTAGTAAAGGTGTCAAGGGTTATACAGAGAAGGCAGGTGAATGAGGTTGACAGCGAAAGATAGATCAGCTATGCTTGAATGGCGTAATTCTGCTCCTATGACTTACGAACTGCGGTACAGTGGCGCAGAACGGTAGAGTTGCTGCCTTACATTCCCAGAGACCCGGGTTTGATCCCGACTAGGGGTGCTGTCTGTAGGGAGTTTGCATGTTCTCCCCGTGACCGCGTGGGTTTCCTCCGGGTGCTCCGGTTTCCTCCCACATTCCAAGGACGTACAGGTTTGTTGGTTAATTTGACTTTGGTAACATTTGTAAATCATCCCTGGTGTGTAGGACAGCACAATTATACGGGGATCGCTGGTTGGCGCGGACGCGGGGCCTGTTTCTAAACTAAACTAAACTAAAAACTAAAGAATGCCTTTATTACTAGAATGAATCACATGAGATGCCATACCAGCAAGGCCATTATCAAGCATTAGCATGGACTCAGCGGGCCGCAGGGCCTGTTTCCGTGCTTTATCTCTAAACTAAACTAAACATGAGAATCTTATTATCCTGAAGAGCACAGGGGATTGTAATGCAATTACATACCTGCCGTTACCTCAATCCTCTGGGAAATAAAGCGGGATTTCACACGCTTACAGATGCAATAGGTCAGAAACTAACAGACGACGGGATAGAGAGTGACTGGAGGCCCGGGCAGATGGGATGATTTGCTGTAGATCCAATAGAGTCATAGAGTCATACAGCGTGGAAACAGGCCCTTCAGCCCAACTTGTCCACACCGACCAACATGTCCCATCTACACTAGTCCCACCTACCTGCCTTTGGCCCATATCCCACTAAACCTGTCCTATCCCTGTACCTGTCTACCTGTTTCTTAAACGTTGTAAAAGTCCCAGCCTCCACTACCTCCTCTGGCAGGTCGTTCCGTTCACCTTCCACCCTTTGTGTGGAGAAAGTTACCCCTCAGATTCATATTAAATCTTTTCCCCTTCACCTTCAACCCATGTCCTCTGGTTCTCGATTCACCTGCTCTGGGCAAGAGACTCTGTGAATCTACCCGATCTATTCCCCTCATGATTTTGTACACCTCTATAAAATCACCCTTCATCCTCCTGCGCTCCAAGGAGTAGAGTCTCAGGCTGCTCAACCTCTGCCGATAGCTCAGACCCTCGAGCCCTGGCAACGTCCTCGTGAATCTTCTCTGCACCCTTTTCCAACTTGACAACACGTTTCCTGTAACACGATACTCTCAAATGCGGCCTCCCCCGACGTCTTGTGTAACTGCAACATTAGAGAAGATTAGAGCAACAATAAAGAGATGAGTGCTTGCTGAGATATGAGCAGCCTTCAAACAGATGGGGTTTTGTTTTTCCGCTGCGTTTGGCCTGTCAAAGTAATTGTTTGAATAGTTTGCACTTTTTACCCTTCGGTGGTGGGGTGGAGAGGAGGAGGGAATGTGTTGAAAAGACTGTCGTTGTTTCACAGTGCAACAATTAACCACTCCCGCCCTCCCCAATCGACTCTCTGCTCTCCCCCCCTCCACCGCCCCCCCCTCCCCGCCCCTCCTTCCTACACAGCCGTCTACTGGAAGCCACCAGAAGATCTAATCAGACGAAGCACTTCCTCTGGGTCGGCTCAGACAGCTGGGGTTCAAAGGTCGCCCCGGTTCACCAGCATGAAGAGGTCGCTGAAGGAGCCGTGACCATACTTCCCAAGAGAGCCTCGATTGAAGGTAGGATTCCTGGAGATGCTGCTCCGTGGTTCAACCACCTCTTGGTGACTTCTGACTGGAATTCATTCATACGTGATCACGCACAACGTGAGATGGCCAAACTATTCTTCTCAGGGTTGAAAAGGTCATAGAGTTTGTAAGTTCAAGGTTTCAAGGTCAGTTTATTGTCACATGTACCAGTTAGGGTACATAGGTGAATTAGGCCCATCAAGTCTACTCCACCATTCATTCGTGGTTGATCTGTCTCTCCCTCCTAACCCCATTCTCCTACCTTCTCCCCATAATAACCCCTGACTCCCGTACTAATCAAGAATCTAGCTATCTGCCTTAAAAATATCCAGTGACATTGGCCTCCACAGC